>JAODKL010000009.1:7720434-7740714 GCA_026780765.1 Petrocephalus schoutedeni
GGGGGGGGACAGTGGGGGTCAAATAACCATCTTTCTACACTTTAAATGCAGTTTCATTTTATTGCTGGGGGCACACAATAAGCCGCGTGTTCTCCCAAGTCGAGCACACAGCACAGATAATGACAGACGTTGCTGGTTTTGCATCCTGGCGGTCTCGCTCGGGCCCAGGTGGGGGGGGCAGGGGGGTACGGCGTGGCATTTAAGCCTGCGGAAACCCGAAACTGTCCTCCGGACAGTCTTACCTCTCCCCACCGCCGGCATTTCAGCCGTTGTACCAAAGAAAAGCAACCGGACGTTCTCCATCTTCAGAAGGCCTTAGAGAGCAGCCACGTGTAACTGACTGCGCGTCTGTAGGTTTTACAGCTCGTGTCGACATAGACAATAAGAAATACACATTTTTGATACAGACAAAGCTATTGGATTTTTTATCCTGTTAAGAAACCCCGAATCAGGAACCAGCAAGCAAGGAGCAAAGCGCAGCACAGCAGACTGGGCCCATGCCCAGATGCTGATGGAGTGGCCATGATGGAGAAGGGGACAGACTCGGGCAGCTCTTACGGCTCGGGGTCCGAGCCGCTCCGTCAGGCAGATGACAGCCTCCAAGGACGGCCTCAGCAAGCATAAAACCCTTTTCCTAAAACCAGTTTTACTTCAAGATGCGTATTTACAGGCAAATCGCCCTCAAAGTCTCATGGATATTGGTAAACCTTAAAAATTATTAACTACGAGGCAATCGTAATGTTGAATTTGATTTCGCTGCACAGTGTTTTTTGTTCAGGCAGGCTGGCATGTAGCATGAACAAACTCCCTCAGTGTCTTCTGCATTATTTTGAAGAAATGCTATATTCATTTTTGTTATTCTGTTCAAATGAGGAAATCATCAATGGCCACGGAGACCCTGCACTATCACAAAGGTTTAATACAGGAGCCACCAGGAGAGATTCCATCAGCACATATGGGCAAAGACAAAAGCCGTAAAACAGGAAATATCCATTCTTTTCTAAGCCAAATATTTTTCTTAGGGATGAGAGATCCGAACACATATGAAGGGAATGTTTTAAAAGCGTTTCTGCACTGCGGTTTTTGCGGCTTTCGCTCGGAAGCGCAACAATAACATCGAGCATAAAGGAGCGTGCAGCCCCCCCACTCGGAAACGGCCTTCCTCCACCAGAGAGCCGCATCGCTTATTTAAAAACGGCACTTATTAAAATGCAGATCGCCGCAATTTACCCTTGCGACGGCGGCACCGTTGTCAGCTTAAGCGCCCTTTATTCCGCACGGATGGGCTCGGCTCGCTTTACTGCAGCAGATGAACCGTATCGCCCAATGTGCAAATGATCGGAATATCTGATCCATGATTATGCAGCCTCTCCGGGATCCGCGCAGCCTGCCGTTCATTTAGAGGCTCTGGCTGGCTGGCACATCACATTTAAATGGGCTGTCAGAGGCGAGGCTAAAAATATACCATTCAGCTGCCCCCCCCCCCTCCCCGCCCCGGCACCCCACCCGCAGACTGCCGCGGAAAATGATACATTGTATTTCGTCCCGAGGCTTTTATAAAGGCTGATCGCCGAGGTAATGTAACGGGCACATCCGAAATGTCCCGATTCAAAAGCCACAGTAAAGACTTGGGATACGAGCTGCGTAAGATGAGCTGTGCTATCAGGCCATTCATAACGAGCTGAAAACATTCGGCTGATTAATACAGCAGAAATGCGGCCGAAAAACAGAAGCACGCCTCACATCCGTGTTATTTATTCGCTTTAACGGTCATGTAATCCAAGCGAGGCATCTGCCTCCGTGCGCCCCGGTCACCGCGTATGTGAAGGATAACGCCTTCATACAGCCCGGGTTTATCCTACGGGGGGAGTGAAACGGCGCTGCGCGGCCGCCACCGGCTGACATTGAGGTTTTATTTATCCCCCTAATAAAACCAACACCACCGGAAATTAAAAAATATATAACAGGCCGACAAAAAGCAAATTTCATTCATTGACATCTATTGTTCAATCACGGCAAATACCCCCGCGTCGCACTGAAAGAGACACGAAACGGTTATGCGGTGATGCTGCAAACCGGCACTTTAAAGGAATCCGCGATTTTAGGAGTGCACGGCGTGGAAGTGACACAACGGAGCATTTGCTGCAGTGTGGGGGGGGCTGCACGCCGCAGGCGCGACGCGCTTTCGGGTTACCTTTGTATACAGCTCCGACGCTGCCATGACCGCTGACCGAGCCTTCCTCCGGCGCCGCTTAGCAGGACATCAGCCGCTCACCTTCCCGCATGTGACTTAAATAAAGGGGTAAATAAATCCTTTCGGAATGTCAGACGTGATGTTTCAACAAGAAGTGGCCGCGCTCGCCATGATACCTGAAATCTCGCTATTTTAGTGTCTCTCTGTGCATTCTGGGTATGATGCATGAAATGAGTCAGTAAAAAGCCGCTATAGCCGCGGATTTGAGGTAAAATGCACGGAGACTGCCCCCTAGTGGCCGTAGCCCATTCTCCACCCATGTCGTCATTCCTATAGTACAAATTAGTTAATAAGTACAGGGCGTTTCTTCGCGATTGATCTGGCCTGTTTCAGTGTTGTTCATGGGTTATACTGTTATACACCTACGGATCTCGTACTCTCCGCAGTTCAGCTTGTAAAATTTTCTTTACCTTTATCACTGTAGAATCATAAACACGGAAGGCATAAAGATGGTAAAAGATTTTCTTGCTTCATCATTGGATTCTCATATAAGGAACCCATATAAATAAAAGGATATAAACTTTATATAATGTATAAACTTTGATATAGATATGTAAATTAAAAGATTATATTCCAAAAATGTAACAAGTCATTTCATGCCATGAAAGTTATACTAAAGCTGTAACGATGTTTTACGTCTTTGGCCGATGTTGGTGTCATAGAAAAAACACAACGTGCGTGTGTAGCGGACTCCCATGAGCATTATTCAAGAAACTTTAGGCGGTACGGAATCTGGACAAATTACCATCCACGCCCGCCCGCATAGCATGGATGCTTGGACTGTGTACTGCTTTAATTAAAGTCATGTAAACGTTATTATGGTTAAGAGGGTGAGTTGATTAAGTGACATCTACACATGCATTATACATTCACGTGAAATACCTAGACGACAAAAACAAAAAAAAAAACGTTTACATCATTTAAACTCATTTAATTCTTCGAAGCTCATATTTTAGAGTACCGACCAGCGCATACATTTTGTATAAGTAGCTGTGATCACAAAAAACCTTTATTCAAAAGGTTTACTCCTATTACCGTCTATCTAACCGCTTGTCCTGGACAAATATATGCTGATTAGAACTGGCCTGCCAAAACGTCTCTGACATAATTCACTTTAAGCTTTCGCGTAGCGAAGAAACGATTCTCCTTGTAACTATTAGAAACGGTCCCGAAAAGGTTTCTTGTTAAAGTGGCAGGTGGACCCGGAACTAACATTCAGTATGGAAGAGACTGTACCCTCATAGCACTAAATACAAATCAATGTTGCAGCTCAGACTCTTACATGCAAGTCTAACAAAATCCACTATCACACCCCATAGCTAAAAATCAAGAACTGAAGGCTGAATGGAGCAATCACTACTATGTAGAGCAGATGCCACAGGGAAGTTACCCGTGAACATTCTCCCGTTTCTCCAAGACAATAGGGTAGCTACTACTACAGCAGCTCAATCCCATTGTTCACGTTTTCATTTTTATTTTCCGACCCTGCCAGCCTCCTCTACCGTCCAGCTTTTTTCAGATCCAAAGCTGAAACCCATGAAGTTGACTTTTCAGAGACTTTCAGCTGTGGATTCATTCCCATGCACAGCCGGGACAGAGCTCTTCTCACACGAATACACAGGAGAGCTCCACCAGTGACTATAGGTAGGATAGGGCAAAAAAGAAATTTTTGATTTGTGCAAAACTATTTTATTTACAAAACAAATGGCACAAAAGTGACAGTACAGTCAATGCACATGCACGCCTCGAAACACCTCGAATAGTCACCAACTACAAAAAACCTCAACGGAGACTGGCTTCAGGTCAGTTTTCAGCCCACTATCCGGAATAGGATCATGGTGGAGTGGAAGGGGTGTTTCCAGAATTGGACAAATATTGCCCAAGAAAAAGCGTGGCTGAAGAAGCTGAAATAGGATTTTAAGGCCATTTAATAGTTTAAAATCGGGGCAAGCAGCGGCTGCGTTTCAAAACCTAGTGTCACGTCATGCTCCTTCTAAATACGACCTGGCGATAGCTATATGGTTCCCTCTTCATCTGTCGTCTATTCCCCTCCGCACATGTATAAAATGAAAGCTGGCTGGAATCGGAATGGGCCCAGGGGCGTGAACTTCATCGGGGAAATGTTAAACCGTTACAGCACATTGACTTCATCATTTAGGTGACCTATGGAATGGTAAAAATGTAAAACTTTCTAAAACATCAATTTGTGCCATGGTTCCCAAACCTAGGACACACATACATTTATCCTCAATACAACTACAGTTCATTTAAATCTTCAAGTAGAATTAATTTAGCTTTTACCCCATTTCCTCCACTGACAGACTACATTCCATTTTTTTTATTTTTTAAACATGATCACCCTCAAGCAGCATTATTTAACTGTACTCTGCCTGCTGATCACGAAATTCTTTCAGAGCACTTACACAAAGAAAATGGAACAGGAAAAATGAAAGAATGAGACAATACTAACATGACAGGGAACAGTACTAAGGTAGCAAATGAGAAGTGAACTAAAAAGTGCCACTTCCGTGCTTGCATCAACCAGCCAGCTTGCTGGCCACTAGGGAAGGTTTCCTTTGGGGCAGGTCCTGAGGGGTGGGGATGTGGTCTCCCGTGATCTCCGTCTTCTCGGCCGCGGCCGCCGGCAGCTGCTTGTTCTTCATCTTGGCCTTCGCCATGTTGTAATCCCCAGAATCGAAGTACTTTTGCTGCGGGGAGACACGGCAGGAAAGTCATAAAATGCCTAAAAACACCTACAGAGCCATTTCCAGCTGTCTGAAGATCAGCAATGATATACCTTTTTTAACTGTAATTTAAACAGAAAATATAAAATCAAGAACTAATTGGAAAAAAACAAGAAGCAAAAACTGCTGGATATCCAAACTCATGCATCCAGAGAAAAAGGCCAGAGCTCACCCCCTTCTGAAGTCTTTTCCGGAGGAGGTCAGAGCCTCCAGGCTTGGCCCCAAGATTTGGGTACCTGGCCTTCAGCTTGGCTTCTTCTGCCTTCTCTGGACTGATCACCTTGTCCTCCATTTCCTACAAAAAAGGTGAAGGCAATCACATGAAGGTAAGCCTACAGACAGGGATCCATGGTACCGCATCATGAGGGGAGGAAAAGCCAGCATGTGAATCGGTGAGCAACCCATTCATTCCACCCCAATGTATTTCATATCACCTAGCGAATGCCAGCTGCACTGAGGCAATTCTCGGCCATCCAGAGCCTCAGCGAAACATGCAAGAGCTGCTGAGTCATAAAAGGGAACAGATTTGAACAGCATTCTGGCCTGGATCAGCTATTACTAATTCCATGTAAACCGTAAATGAACACCAGTCCCAAATTCAGCAGAATAAATTGATTTAATCAAAGGGTTTATAATGCTTTCCTTATGTAGAAAAGCACAGAAGAGTCATGATTTAATCACAATTCAAAAATATCCCAATGCCCAAGGGAAGAAAAAAAGAAACAAAACATTCACAGTCACTTCATTGCCATTCAATTAGAACTGCTCATTGTTCGGCTTTAAAAAGAGCAATAAGCTCAAACTAGCACTGAAAAGGAGGAACAGGGGTAAGATCAGTGCTTCATAAACTGCCTCCATTAAATGCTTAAGCAGAATTAAAAGCAGACAGTCCAGAATAGACAATGCAGAGATAATGGAATATTTTAACAGGCAACAGGACACAAACATTAAATGTAAATACAAGGTTTAAAAATATATACTTCAAAAGGTCGCAGGAGGAACAGCATTTTAATAATATGCAAAATACCACAAGAATAATCAAACCAAGGGGGCATTCCACAAAACAGGATTTCGTAGTTAGCTGGAAAACTTTAACCAAACGTGAACACTGTCTGTCACTTAGGACTACGACAAATCCAGGGGACTGCTGTGAATAACCCGCCCTCTGACAAACGCCAACTAACAGAACTGATCATTGTTTCCGTGAATCTCGAACACGCACGAGTTTGATGCCACTATAGCAAGCAAGTGGAACGCAAAGTGTGAGACTGTTGGCTGATTATACGCAAATCGCCCCCCAACCGGGGTGTCCCCTTCCCAATGCTTTATGCAAGGCTCCATGCCACCGATGCCCGCGGTGCCAGCGCGCGGACCATGCGGTCTCCGCGGCGCTACGCAATTTGCGCAGCGCCGCCGCTTGCCCGCTATGAACCGGCGTGGGGGTGGGGGGCATCAGGCTACGCAAACGGCGCGGCCAGAACCGGATCCGCTCGCCGGACCGTTTCAAGATCATCTAAAAGTTAAACGCTGCACACTGCCTTATGACACAATATTGCGGACAATCGGAATCTCTTCAGCAAAAACGCAGAGTAACCGATGTCCGCTACGCCCGATGAATGGCCGCATATACCGGTCCGTTTATATTATGCAGCGTTAATGTAGATGCGGGCCGCCCGGCGCGATGAGGCGGAGCGCACCGTCGAGGCCCATGCGCTCTTCGTGACTGCGGATCCCGCCCGCCTACGGCTCGCCCAGAGGGCACGACCCGCTTACGGGAATACGGGAAAAGACCTGCAAAAGTTGAGCCCCGAACGCCGCGCAGCACTGCAGCCTCACTGGGCCCGCATCGGCCGACATTTCCCCACATTTCCCAAACGGGCCGGGTTACCTTTACGCCAGTGTACAGCGTTTAAGGGTCGGGGCGTCCAAAGGGAGCGCCTATAGCCGCGCCGGGGCGCCGCATCGGCACTACGCGCCGACGTTAGCTCCTTTCTCTTAGGAAAACCTGAAGATATCATTATATGAATCATAGCCAGTCATTACCCCGATATTCCCGGCGCCTGCCCCGGTTCATGCGTGCACACAATTCTGCGTCGTTAGCTGATCAGACAGCACTACCAGCTAGCTAATAAAACACACAACATAAGGCATTTAAAAAACACCTTTTGTTCCTCGGTCGACGCCTCTTCGGCAGGTTTCGTCTCCTCGATTTCCTCTGACATAATTGTAAATAAATATAACAGAAAGGGAGACGTGCAGCAGCTGAGCCCCGCTCCCGGACTGATCGCGCTTCCGAACGCCCCGTCGCTTCCCCCCAGAAAAATGGCCGCCGCCTCATTTAACGTCACGCCGCGCCAGCATCTTCACGGCGCACATTCACAGCCTGCTTATTTTCTGTTGTCAAATTAAGTTATGATCCTAAACACTCATTATGTACTAAAATGTACGCAATATGCTTTTAAAATATTCCAAGTGAAATCTTTAATTTCATTTGATCAGCACCGTAAGCTCACAGGCGCATTATGGGAAATGTATTTTATTCTTATACATCCTCCAGCGGATTTACGCATAACAGCCAGTGAACCGTGTTTTAATTAATTTATATATTAAAATACGTTGTATATACATCGCTAAATGTACGTTACTTGATAAACCGGCATGCAAATCGTATAGTAATCGTATTTAAACTGATGGACGCCCCCAAGTGAAGATGCGTAACGTTGACTTATTATACATGCTATGATTACCAGATGCTAATGAGCATATCCTAGCTAATTAACATAGTAAATAGCTTTTAATTATTGTATGTTATTAATAATATTTAAGTTACGCCCTCCGTTTATTAAAAAAACAAACAAATAAATTGAAATAGGCCTACTATGAAATAAAACATTTATAGCAATATTTATACTTAAGTGAATTAGGTCTTCACTTTCTGGGACATGAGATGTGGATTAACTCTGAATAGACAAGCATGTAACAAAGTACCCACTTGAGACTCAAGACAATATATCATATGCAAGGACATTAATCTTAACTGGTGGGGAAACATTTAAATGACTGCACAGTCCCATGTAACTGTTTTTAAACATACATTCATATTTGAACACAACATATTTATCTGAAACAATGTAGATTACTAATTAGTTATGCAATGTTATTTGGATAATATTATGCTTTTTACTGATGTGAGGTTGAACCAGTTCAGTTTAAACCATTGCTCCTTTTAGCCTACACTGGAATAATAATATAAAGTTTTCAGCCTGAAATGGCAATGTCATATGTATTGCATATTTTTTTTGTAGATTCCTTCATTTCATTTCCTTAGGTGACTTCATGTCAATGACATGCCAAGGATAATGAATCGGCAGATTTATCTTTAACATGTCATACACATGAAAACATCTGTCACGATCGTTTGAGAGAAACAAGCCAAACTGGAAGTTAATAGCTGGTTTGTGCATAGATATTTATGTGCTTGATTATGTTTTCCAGCCTGCTCTTGTGATTGTGACAGCCGTGTCCTTGGACTGGGGTGGCCATATTCTTATTTGACCTAAGAATTGCTAAGGAGACTGTTCAGTTCACATATCTCATTTGAATGTGCTTTTGCAAGTAGAATTTTCTTAGTACTTATGTGAAAAAATGTTCCATCCACTGTTCTTTCAGTGGTGACTTATGTTGTCATTTCTAATGTCCAAGGAACTGTTAGAGAGCTGTATGTAGCTCTTTAAGGGCCCAAGTACTTAAGCACTGCATTTGGGCTCATTAATGTCAACTGACTGCTGCTTGACATCAGCCTGCCACATGCATGAATACATTGAGTAAGGATAAAAATAAACTGCTACTAATATCACATTATACATTTGGCAAAATTGCATTTGTGTTCTTCTCATTACATAGAATTGCTCTTTCATAACTTTTGTCAAGTTAGTGTAATAGGACATAACTGTTCATTCATATTGCTGAGATGGGTATGTAAATATAAAACTGGCTGATCATAAATTACTGAAAATTCTGTGCCCTATGCACCACAACTCAAATCCTTAAAAAAAGCATGAAACTCCAAGACAATTACACAAAGGTAGATAAACTGAATATAGATGGTCAAATTTATTTCAAATTCTTTGCTTAAAATAAAGAAATATGCAGATACGTGTGCATGTTTAAAGATTGCTTTATATCTATATTTCAGCTCTGAATATTACTGTCAAAAAATACATTGTATGATTTACATATACTTTTGCCCTACATCATAATGCGTAGCATGACAAATGTCACAGGTGCAGTAAATGAAATGATTTAAATATTAAATAACTGAAACAAACAAAGACTAAGCTAATAAGGTGATTTCTTTATATTGCAACTCTTCCGATAATGTGGTTCTGTAACAGTACAAACAAAGGATGTCTTATCATATTACTAATTTCCAGTTAAATTGGAAATACACAGTGCTCTTCTGACACCATAGTGTAACATATTCTGGGTCGAATGCTTGTTTTATTACTGCCCCAAGCCCAGTCCAAAGTGTGATGCTTCTACAACACTAACAAACACCAAAGACTGGAAAATGGTTCAGCCAGAAATTGAAATAAAAACTCATCCATCGGCCAATCAAAAATAAAATCTATCACCAACTGTAGTTGAATTATTATTATTTTTTTTTTATCATGTTAGAGGAAAGCACTCCACTGAAAATTAAACCGTCTGTGTCATATATTTTTAAGTCAGGTGAAAGTTTTCTTTTGGGAGGGGCCTCAAACTGAGGGTTAGCATCTGGGCGAGAAGGGGGGGTCAAGGGGAGACTCTGTGAAGGATTTTAGCTCGTAGGCAGCACCACTGTCCACTTCCATTGATTTGCGAGAAAACAGAAGTCGAATGTCTCTATGGAGGTAGATCTTTCCAGATTTAGAGCTATGGAACCTGAGACAGAGGAAGAATGAGGTTATTCCATCATGCATGTCAGGTGACACAGCGTTAGGAACAACACACACTGTGAAGCACTTTAGAGGCAGAGATGGATAGTTCAGGTCCAGAAAGTAAAAATCCCGACCAAGGTTTTGTTTCAGCCGACCAGTTGAGCATAAAGAGTCGGAGTGCTTTACTAGTTGGTTAAAACAAAATCTTGACCTGGATTTGTACTTTCTGGACCTGAACTATCCACCCCCGTTTAAACTAAATGAAGTCAAAGCATGTCGCAGGGTACCACTGCATTGCTAAGACCAGCACTGAACGGGCAGCACGGTGGCTTGCCGTACCTCAGGTGAATGAGGTAGCGCAGAGTCCTCTCGTGGCCTAACGGGAGGGGCTTTTTGCTGACAGCATCCCGCCTGACAGGAACAGAAAATGTTCTCTGTCTCAGGAATGTCTGGTGACCGGCTGGCATCCGTCTCAGATCGTAGATCACCACAAACATCTTCACCACCGTCTTGTTTGGGTTAAATAAGGTCTGTCAGGGAACAGAGGAGTGAAACTATGGGTTAAATATCCTTAAAAGGTTTTAATTTAAAGTCTTAATTGGTTCTACACTTTTGATATTTTTTATGCCTAATATAGTATAATAAAACCACAGGACACTCATTGCATGTCACTAGTTTTCTGTAATAAAATGCAGCATGTTAATATGCACTGGAATATAGTTTGTGCTTCTGCCGAACACTAGGTGGCGCATTTTCATTCTTGGTGAGCTGTGTGGAAGAACGCATTGTCTCATGTCATTTGTCCTCCTGATACTGCGGTAATTGTGTTGTTTCAGCAGTCTTGATTTTACTGCAGACTCAAAGATCAGAATAAGGTGACAGAACAAACTAAACTTTCTTGTGTAGGTAATACTGTTATATATTTTTATGACAGATGACTGAAATGAGAGATTATAATGGAATCTCTGGGAATTTGAATGCTTAAGAAAACAGCATATTGTTTCTCTGTCAATTCAAATCCCATTTACACAAAAGAATCACATTTAGATGGAGGCTTGACATCTTCCAAAGAGTACATTAGCTTATGCGTGGAAAAACCAAAGAAGGACTTACCACTTGAATTGTTCCTGAAGGAGGCACTCGATACCCCCTTTTACCAAGAGACTCCAAATTTATGACACCCTGTAAAAAAAAGAAGAGTATGGAGAAAAATTAACTAGAAAGTCTCAGCAAAAGCAGGTGGTAATATATATTAAAAAAAAAGAAAAGAAAGAGGCATGGCTTTGTCTAAGCTAGGTGTGTCAAGCACTCATTAAAAACATCCGGTTCTCTAACCATGTACGGAGAAGGGGCATTGTCATCGGAGACACTGTAGAAGGACACCTCGACTGGCAGGGTCATGTGACTCG
Source organism: Petrocephalus schoutedeni (assembly GCA_026780765.1). Lineage (NCBI taxonomy): Eukaryota > Metazoa > Chordata > Actinopteri > Osteoglossiformes > Mormyridae > Petrocephalus > Petrocephalus schoutedeni. The sequence goes on from JAODKL010000009.1 coordinate 7,731,761, forward strand.
GGCAGAAGGTTCCACTGGCCCCCACCTCCGCAGTGAAGCCCTCGATGGTGCCCAGAGGATCTAGGCGGTAGTTCAGCACACATTCCTGTGGAGATTTGACACGGGTGCCATCAAAATGGATTCAGTGGTGTTAGCAGGAATCACATGGCCGTGTTTCTTTGATTGCTAATAACCAGGATATACACCGTACTGTCCAGTGGGCCTGGGGATAGGAAATATTACATATTTCAATAAATAAAAAAACATTAAAATGGAATAGTTGGCTAAAAACAATAACCCCGGAGGTTCCCAGCTAAACTTTAGACGCCTATAGCAAGGCCCCATAGCTGGTGGAGGCGGCAGCCCAAATTACCTCGAAGTTCCCCAGAAGGCTGAGGCTGCCCGAAGGTGCACTCGCACTCAGCAGCTGCTGCTGCTCCCCCACATCCTGGCTGGCCTCCCTTTTCAGACATGCTCTTCAAAACACAGCAGAGGGGAGGTGGCATGGTTAGCTTGTAGCTAACGCCAGCACCGCTACATCACACATTAACAACCTGCAAGCTCATCCCCGGAGACTTTTTGAAACGTTATGCAGTCAGACCACAAAACACGATTCCCCCCGCGCGTCCCTCTCCATCGAAGAAGGGAGCGAGCTCAGAGTAGTGGCTGGTGCTTCTGGACACCATTGATATACGGCTTCTGCTTTGCATAGCCAAGCCTTAGCTTGCATCTGGGGACGCAGTGGCTATGCAATGGCTTGGACTGACGAAAGGTTTACTGAAGAGTCACTGACCCTGTGTCATCATAGCCATTACAGAGAAATTAAGGGCTTTTAAGACGCATGAGGGATTGCAGATCAAATGCATTCAGAAGTAGTTTTCGGTCTTGCTCTATACACACAGAGATTTGACCCGATTCCTTAAACATTTTAATTATATTGTGTGCTGCAGAGGGTAAAATTCCCAAAACCTTACTGATTTGTCACTGGGGAATGAGAGAGCTCAAGAGAGCTGGATTTTTCAATGGCACATCTGATGGCTAATTGGCTGGCCTCAACCTTGCTCTTGAAGAACTAGACCTTTTTCTGAAGGCTCCTCATATACTGCTACATGACTGTCACACCTTTTTAACATAACCAGTTTCACATCATCTTATTATTTCATCTTGTCATAGTTATTAGTCCTAAACTCTTTTGGAACTTGGAGCCTAGTTTTCTGGAAAACTAGGCTTGGGCAGTATGTAATTTTCATACCTACCAGACACTGTATCACGGTATACGGTATTTTTATGTTTTCTGAAGCAATGCTATTCTGGTATTTTGAAGAACCAGTATACCATATTACCTAAATACTACCCAAGACAATGGATATCTTCATAATACAGTGCCTTTCATTAGGTGTTGTTGTTTGAATACAAATCTAATTGTATTCCTTCTAATTCTAACCTTGTTTAGAATTGGGGTTATAAATTCATTTAACAAGAACAGCACATCATGGCCAGCACAGTGGATGACATTTGCAGTCACTTGTGAACCATGATAGCGACAGGTACCTTTTGTTAGCGGTCAATGGCAGACCATTGTATCGAAGCAACGACGTGTCCAAGTCAAAGCACCCAGTCTGTGACTTTCTTTGAGGAACCTGAAAAATACATATATAGGACTCTTTTAGCTACACAAAATGAAAGCATAAAAGATTAAACAAATTCACAAATACAATGCATAATCATAAAATCATAACACATCTACAATCAGAAAAATGCAGTAAAGAACTGCAAATGAACTAAACTTTCTACCCTTGAAGATCAACCAGAGATTGAAGGAATACACAAAATACAGAGAGGTCCTCGGAAGCAGAGACGTCAACAATCAAGAAAGATCAAGTAGTAGCAGAAGAGGAGGTCTGATTATCGCCGAGATCACTGCCTGAGAGGAAGGCCTTGGGAACAGATGGTATCCCGATAGAAATGTCACAAGCAGCTAAAGGAGATTCAAAGTGTTGGCCAAATTATTCCAACAAAACTGGGAAACAACTCAGTGGGCTACAGAGAAGAAGATTAGAAACAGGTTCATATTCCTATACCAAAGACCGGGGACCTGACGCAAACTATGATACCATTTCCTTTATTTTAGATACCACTAAGATTATGTTAAAGGTCATTCAATGCAGAGTAAGACTAAGATTAACTTTACTGATCCCGGGGGGAAATTCTGCAGGAATAACATAATAAACATAATGAACAAAATGCAAAGCCAAAGTTAGATACGGTGCCAAACAGACAAGGTACAAAGGCAGTACACACAGTGCAAACAAAGTAAACATAGTGCAAACAAGTCCAGCCTTATACAGAATGTCTGAATGATACAAAAGCTGACATCATTCTGCAAGAAACATCACTGCTGACACACAATGGATGGCTGAATAGACCAAGGAATACCAGAGGAGAGTCAACATGCGTTTTAATGATTGAAACAAAGCTTTTTGTTGTGTTGACCATGTCAAACTAAAAAATATTCTCAGGAAAATGGTTGTATTAGAGTAACTACATGTCTTTATGACGAATCTCTACTCTAGGAGCAATAAGGATGCATACTATGAACATACTTAATCAACTGTTACACAGATCATATAGTGAAAAAGCTGCTTCGGGGGAGGAAGACTTTAGACTCTGATGGTTTCTAATGGAATCCCAAGGCCAATCAGTAAAACCAGTTTCAAAAGAGGAGTTCCACACCCTAAGGCAGGGGTGGGCAATCTTATCCAGAAAGGACCATTGGGTATGCAGGTTTTCGCTGCAACTCCCTAAGTAGATTATTAGTTAGGGGACTGATTGGCTGAAGAGTCCTCATACCTGGGTTTGAACAGCTGACCTAAAGGTTATCCCAAAAACCTGCTTTGACACTGGTCCTTTGTGGATAAGACTGCCCACCCCTGCCCTAAGGCAAGGTGCGCCTCTGTTATCCAACGAACTATGCACACACCACAGCTCTGTCCACCCACCCCTCAAGAAAGTGTAACACTGGGCTGAGTCGTCAGCACAAGACTGGACAACTAGCACTGATGACAACGATAACACAAGGACTGGACTTTACAGGCCATTTGGATACATAAAGCAGACAGACAAGTGAATGTGGGAATGAGAGTTAAAAATACACAAACATCTCTAGGTCCAACAATCCAAATGTAGGAGAGACTCACAGGGCTGGAAAGCAGAGGTAGTCCAGTGCAGGGGTGGAAAGCCGTCCCGTCGATGGAGTGGCGATTCTGCCTTTTCCACAAATTGTGTGGCCTCAAATTGGACGGGGTGCTTGTCCTCTGTATGAGAAACAATGATATTATGCATTAATCCATTAATCAACAATTAATAAATTATATATAAGGCATAGTAATCATAATGTCCACAATCTACATATCTGACGCATACCGAATGTATAAATGTTTCTGATTATTTTCTACTGTCCTCCACATCAAAGACTCACCAGAACATCCCCGTTCGGGAGACGTTCCTTGACCAGGGTTCTGTGGGCAATGCCGGCAGGGCTTCCGGTTATGGAGGGGTCCTCGTTTTCGTCCTGAGGTTGGGAACGCACCTGCAGATCCACGCCTATGGGTCCAGCGACACTTTTTGGGGAGATCTCTCGGGCTGGTCTGGAGCCGCCCCGCTGAGCAGGCTCCTCGCGTCGCCGAGGTCTCCTCGGGTCGGCGGGCGAGCCGCCGCTGCTCTTCTTGGCATTCTGCAAGCTGTCTAAAGCTTTTAGCTCTGTTTTGGACAGCGTTTCTTCGGGTTTGGCGAGGACCGTGTTCTGATGCTCATGGGAATGTTTCTGACAGGTGCTGTCTGGGCCTTTTAGTCTGTCACATCTCAAATCTGTGCAAATGTTTGAGTCTGCGCTGTTTGCATTGGCTTGGTCTCGGGAGGAAGCCTCACACCGCGCCTGAAGATTTTGGTGACTACATGCCTCCTTATTCTGTTCTGCCGATTTCAATACACCATTGTAATTTACATGTGCCCCCTGCAGGAGCTTACTACATCTGTTCTGGGATTGTTGAAAGGTGTCCTGGATGAGTCTGGAGATATCTTGCACCACGTCCGATATTCTCGAGTTCTCAGTGGGGTCAGGCATAACTAACTTCCTGCAGGTGGCCAGTTTTGGGGAACGTCTTGGCTCGCCGTCAGCTTTACCCGTGACATATGGGCGACGCAAAGGGGTGTCCGAGGCAGAGGAGCTGCTCCTGACATCATGCGTGTGTTCTGGGTGGGTGCCGTTGGTGTAGCCTGGGCAGTGGGTTTCCTTGGCTTTCTTCAGTATGACGTCCTCAGCGGGCGGAACCCAGGAGGACTTGGGGCTTTGGATTGGCATGCCCCCAAACAGACTGTCAGGGATGTGTGGAGTAGACGGGGCACAATAGTTCAAGTGCTGGGCGATTCGGGCAATGACCTCCTGCCTCTCCTGGAGCAGGCTACCGATCAGGGGGTTGGTCTCCCCTACTTGAGGCCTGAGGCTTGGGCTGGGTGTCGTCAGGTGGTCCACCAGGGAGAGGGATTTGAAAGATCTCACTGGCATCTCAGGGGCTAGCACCTTGGAGGCTTCTGTGCCGTTGGCTGACATCACATGACCATCTGATGACTGAGCATTAGGAGCTCGCGTCAACGTTGGGTGGAGCCATTTAGCTGGTTTGTTGGGAGGTAGGACTTCAGGGCACTGGCTAATCCTCGAGCCACCTACTCCACGTTGGGAGTGGGTAGGACGAGCAAAGGGGGAGGAGCCTCGGCTGTGGAGCTGGCCCACGTCTTTGATGTCGCACCGTTGGGGGGGCTTCCTGTCTCGGTCGCGGCCCCTCTTCTCGTAGAAATTCAGGCTGGTGTGGATACTACATTTCAGGACTGGATAGTTGGGTTGCCTTGGGAGAGACTGGACACGAACTTTCAAGGCCACACTGTGAGAGATGTTGGGAACCGGAAAAGCGTGCTCAGTCGGGGGTTGGGAAAAATGCCACACCAATTCCTCGTCAGCTGCGCTGATCCTGGCAGACAAAAAATAAAACCAGTAATCAGCCAATGTGTCTCTGAAAAAACAAGAAAAACCACATTCTGAAGTCTTTCAGATAGTAAATCCATAATATTCTGGCCTATTTCATTGTGGGTATTCATAGATAATCCCCACTCATCACTGCCCCCCCAACCCGAGGGCACACTCAAGCAATGGTCAGTGCACCACGTGCTTGGTTCACCTATACAGGATGTTCCTGGGCACTATCCCGTGAGAAGCGCTCAGCCAGGCACTCAGCTGGGAGAAGAACACATAAGAGCGGACGGCCAGGAGCAAGGTCTTCTCTTCGATGAAGCGGTCTCCACTCCTGCTCGGAAAGGAAGAGCAGACACTCAGTGCTGTCATATTATGGGAAGATGGTCCTGGTCATCATCGACGTCCCATAGACAGAAGCTTAAAGGTAAAACTTCGAGGTGGAACTAAGTGAGTGTAGGACATAGGGAACCCGCGGTTGGTTCCAAGCCTTCAGAGAAACAACACAGTACATTGGAAACAGCCTGCCACTGGGTCCAGCCACACCCTACTCCAGACTGATGTTCCAGTGATACGTACTGCCTGGGAACAGGCTGCATGGTCCACCTCTCCAGCAACAGTGCGTCCTGCTTGATGGCGGGATCATTGAGGTCGTTCCCGTCCGTCGCGGGTCCTTCATCGCTATAGCAACAGTCGGGCAACAGCATGACCTCGATCATGACGGGGATGTTATTCCTCCAGAGAAGCATCACCTCAGATCGCGTCTTCCTGGCTTGGCGGCACTATGGGGTGGGACAGGGCAGGCAGGTCAAAAGAGCCCAGGCCACAGCCAATGAACAGAAAGCACACGAGGCTCAGAGTCGCTAGGACACAGTGTTGCGGAACAGAAAAATAAAAAACCCTCACAATAAATATGTAATTACTTTATGCTGGAGCCCAAGTCTGATACACAGATACATGACACACCAAGCATAATCAAATGAGCTATATTCCATTCTATTCATTCATGAATTACTTTTTTACAACTTGCCTTGATTAGATCCTGCTTTGATTCGTTTAGATTTCAGCATGAGCAAATAACAACCAGCGTGTTGCTCTTTAGCGCGTGACCCGTTGTTTTACCATACCCTAAATGCAGGTCAAGCGCATTTACGTAAAAGTTGCGTGCACTTTTTGTAGGCCAGCCCCGACGCCCCCTACCTGCGGAAGCTTGTCACTGCAGTCATGTCGGTTGTGGGAGGGCTGGCCCGTCTGCGCAGGTGGACAGTGGAGCCCCTCGGTGCGGCCCTTCACAGAACATTCTGGGGTGCGGCCCTCTGTGATCAGCAGGGTCAGGGACACCAGGAACTCCTCTGCGTCATACTCAAAAAACTCCTCCCCGGCATCTGCCCGACAGGGTAGTGAAATGGTACAGTGTTATATGCGTGTTATACACTCACATTTAGGGTTCGGTTGCTGGGACAGTGTGTGCCTGTCAATCCTCTGGCAACCTCCTCTGGACAAAGCAAGCTCTGACTTGGAGAGATGGACCAAAGATGGTTTTGATCCAACCAAATATTTCAAACCTCAAGATTAAGGTCATTAACCCCAGTCCCTTACAGTCACAAACTGTACCAACCGTAGACAAAAGGAGGAGGACAAGTGAAATCTGATCACAGTGTATTCCGTGGAAACCTTTTGAGGAAACCAAATTTATCATCTGTGTCCTAACATTTCATCTCTGTCCTCTGTGGTAAGGCCCCCGCGCAGCTGTGACACAGCTGTGTGGGGGGGGGTATCAGAAGCTAGCCGTGACTCATTACCGCACTGCCCTGAAGCTCAGCTACATATCCGTGAGGTTAAAATAAACGCGGGGGTGTGGGAGCCGGCAGATTTGGTTTTACATTTCTAACAGGTGAGTGCACAAAACCTTGTCTGCATTTCATCCCTTGCCCTCACTCAGTTTTGCCACAGCTGCGGTGCAAGTTTCTCTGGTTAAGCAGTCGGAACAAACAGGTTGATTTTTATTTAAGAAAAAAAGGAAAATAAACAGATGAACGTGAAGTAGGAACGGCCTCAGGTCTTCCTTTGGCATTGTGCTTTGCTCGGCAGTTATAATCATCCGTCTTTCTATCTACTGTCATTTCTGTGGATGTTTGGAGGACAGGCCTGGGGCACCCTGGATGGGCAGCTGGGCCACTGCAAGGCAGACAGACAGACCGACAGATTGTGGGGGATTTAGAGACATGGGGAGAACACAAACATGGGCAGACCATCCAAACTCCAGAGCCAGGGGCAGTAAGACCTCGGGGCTGCCTGCCAGCTATAATGTACCAGTTTCAAATAATTTCACCTTACTGGCATTCATTTCTTGGCAAAGAAGCCTCTTTAACAAGGAAAAAGGCACTGGAGGCTAGTTTAAGGTCCCATTTGTGCAGGGAAATGAACTAGACAGCCCCATTTCACATATATCAAGTGAACATTCTCCCAAACAGAGAATGATCCATTCAGCAAGCTGATCTCACACGATCCAGTGTTTCCCAACCCGGTCCCTCAGGGACCCCCAGAAAGTCCACGTTTTTTTGCTCCCTCCTAGATTCCAGCCAAGCAGCCCACATTTCTGCAAAAACATGGACCGTCTGGGGGGTCTCTGAGGACTGGTTTGAGAAGCACTGTTAGAATCAACAAGATCTAGCTGCTGGGATCTGCTGGCAGACGTTTCCACACCTATAAAAACAGGAACCCCCCGAAATGAAACGTGGTGGTATGGGGAGAACAGGACTCTCGCTCTAAGAGCAGACTGCTCCATTATGGGCGGAATGACCAGGATCCACCCTCTCAGCCGGGAGTGACGCCACACCCATGAACACTGAGGGCAGAGCTCACGCCGTCAGGCTGGCTCATCATAAACATCCAGGTGGCAGAAAAGACATGTCCAGGTTCCAGCTGCCAGCCCACTGACAAACCAGCCTGTGGAGCCTGTGATGGGACAAATGGGACCATGTCTCCAGGTTCCCCTGGGGCAGGACAACAGAAGGGCCTCTTCGTGCTGGCTCGCGGCAGGCCAGGTTAAACAGTCACACCGTTCCAGTTCATTCCACCCATTCCATAGAAAAAGGTTGCCTTTGAAAACCTAAATTTTCACAGCCGGCCATATGTATGTGTTTTTTTTAAGCCACACTCCCACACTAAAATTTAAAATAACTTTAAACAATTTTAACTGAAGGGTGATATTCAGAGCAAAACAGGAGTACCACATAACAAAGCCACCATTTAAGCCGTATGAGAATCACCCACAATGGCGAGAGTCAAAACACAGCACCATAGCAACTGTTGCACCATTTCCAGTGAAGCTGAACACAGGGGCCTTGTTATCGCGCTAAGGTGGCAAATGTTTGGACAACATGAGAAATGAGCATTTGGTGGAGGGGCTGAATCGTGAACTCCCAGCAAACTTTAATATTTTGTTTGGGCTATTTGAGGAACAGACCAACAAAAAATAAAATTTGAAAAGGAGCAAATGAGATGTTGGTGAGGCTGCTGTGGTAGGACCAGAGCAGACAGAGGCCACGGAACCTGAAAGCTGGCTCGCCCACAGACAGCCCGTCGTTCTCCTGTTAGAGCTTGTAGCAGCCCTGCAGAGGGACCAGGGGAACACTGAATAAGCCTGGGCCCCTCAGGCCTCCCCCGCCTGCCTTGGCACGGGTTCAAGTGGAGGAGATAATGGGGCCTCATTCACGTTTGTATTCACTCCCTCCAAGCTCTGAGTACAAAAGCACAAGCAAGGCGCCCGGCGATTCTGAGGCCAATCCCAAACAGGGACGAGCGCGGTACCCAGGCGATTCTGAGGCGGATCCCAAACAGGGACGAGCGCGGCGCCCGGCGATTCTGAGGCCGATCCCAAACAGGGACGAGCGCGGCGCCCGGCGATTCTGAGGCCGATCCCAAACAGGGACGAGCGCGGCGCCCGGCG
>JAODKL010000009.1:7740814-7794519 GCA_026780765.1 Petrocephalus schoutedeni
ATTCTGAGGCCGATCCCAAACAGGGACGAGCGCAGCGCCCGGCGATTCTGAGGCCGATCCCAAACAGGGACGAGCGTGGTACCCAGGCGATTCTGAGGCCTATACTGAACACGGATGAGCGAGGCACCCGTAGATTCCAAGGTCAATCCCGAACAGGGACGAGCACAGTGCCCGGTGAATCCAAGGCCGATCCCAAACAGGGATGAGCGTGGCACCTAGCGATTCTGAGCCCAATCCCGAACAGGGACGAGCACAGTGCCTGGTCATTCCGAGGTCGATCCCAAACAGGGACGAGCGCGGCGCCCGGCGTTTCTGAGGCCGATCCCAAACAGGGACGAGCGCGGCGCCCGGCCGATCACGAACACAGAAGAGCAAATGCACCTGCTAATCCCGAGCACGGCACCTGGCAATTCAGAGGCTGGTGCATGGACGAGCATAATGATTCTGAAGCTGATCCTGGGTGCTGATAAGCATAGCACCTGGTGATTCCGAGGCTAATCCCAGGCACAGACGAGCGCAATGCCTGGTAATCCCGAGGTCAATCCCGAAAGCCGGACGAGCACGGCACCTGGTAATCCCGAGGTCAATCCCGAAAGCCGGACGAGCACGGCACCTGGTAATCCCGAGGTCAATCCCGAAAGCCGGACGAGCACGGCACCTGGCGATTCCAGGGTCAATTCCAGTCATGGAAGAGCAGAGCACCTAATGATTCAGAGATCAATCCCAGCCACAGCCGGCCTACATGTAGAGACGTCAGAAGAAGCAGAGGCGGGATTCCAGAGTTCACAAAAACACAAAAGGCCGGACGGGCAGCCTGACGCAAGCCTGTGTAACCAAAGAGTGCCGGCAGCTGGGGCCGGTTGGCAGTGGGAGCAGGCGGAGCCGGAGTGGCGTGCCTCTGTTACACACAGTGCACTGCCGGTCATCAGGCAGAGACAGACAGGCTGAGGATGAGAACGGGGAAAAAGCTAACGAAAACACACGGCGACGTCAGAGGCCCCTCAGCTGAACTCCACTCCCACTCAAGTCTCCTCGAACTCCGGTGTGTTCAGCTAACTGGGTTAAAGGTGAGGCTTTGGAAGTGGGGTGGAAGACTGGGGGGGGGGGCAAAAGGATCATTTCCAGACAGAAACAAAAGCCTCCCGCACCTCAGCTGCGGCAGTTGGAGCGGACAAAAGCCCCGTGGCAAACTGCCTCCGTGACGCCAGCGAGCACATTCCATTTGCGTGAGCCCCACGTGTTTCCGTGCCCCGGGAGGCATCCACCTGTTTAATTTGATCAAGGCCGGTGGACCAGCCACTGGATTAGATAGCACCATGCACACAGGGCCCAGGATAGAGTCCCGTTCTGGGGTAAATCTGCCAGATTTTGCAGGCGAATCCTGGCAGCGCCGGCCCAGATTGGGAAGGCAGGTCACGGGTCGGGAAGGCTTTAGAGTGGCTCATGGCACGAATGCAGGGTCCAAGCCTCACTGCGGGATGATCAGTGTCACAGGACTCTCCTGCAGTGGGGTTTACTGTGCTCACTGCACTTCTGAGGACCATGCCGAGCCATTCCTGCTGAGGTTCTGGGCCAGGGCCTGGAGATCAGCTGGGCGGTAGGGGAGTGAAGCGGACACACCCTCAGCACGATCTCCACCCTGGGAGCCTGGCCACAGCCAAAAAAGAAAAATCCATTTCTGTAACGAGAGTCACCTCCTCGTCTTGGACAACAAGTAATAACAGGCTTGTGTTTACCATCCCCATCATTACACTCAGTGCCAGTTTGAGAATCAGATTAATGCCGCTTTCATCAGCGAGCGAAAAGCCTGGTCACTCTACACTACTTACACAGCACACACGTGCCCTACATGGCTGCCCCACTCCAGCTTCCCGGGCAGGACGGCAAACCGGCACCAGTCCTGCGTGCCTCAATGCAGCCTGTGCCGCCCACCCTGCCTGCTTAAACAGCATCGATAATCGCCATAAAACGCGTCGCGCTGCCGACACATTTATAGCAGCTTTCAAGCCCATCCCACTGCCGTATTAAAACCGGCAACCAATCAAGAATGAAGGTCACCATGAGGATCTATTTTTCACCATGGCTCTGACATTCCGGCGGAGACTGACCCTCCTCCCCAGCAGGGGGCGCCGTCCCTTTAGTGTGACACCTTCAACAGGGATCCCATCGCTGTGCGTGTAGGTCAGATGTTCATTAACAGCAGAGTGCATACACACACACACACACACACACACACAACACTTCAGTTTTTCTCCCCCAACATCCTTGGAAATAAAGATTTTTCTCCGCCAAACAAGGGAGTTCCAAAGAACAAAAACAACGCCGCAGACAGTAGTGGGCACGGAAGGCCGCAGGTTCCACATTTCTCCCCATGCAGGCCATTGGAGACGTTCCAGGGATTACGTGTGAGTACACAGATCGCTGAAGTGTAAACGGATAATCCATGAGGCTCATAACTGGCACCATTTGGGAGCCGAATTGGCTGGAACCTCCTGTACCGTCAGACTACGACGTTCCAGCCCCCACCGCGAGGCGGAAACGAGTCCACAGGCGTCTCGCTGTCCCGCGTCACTGCTGGGCGACTCCCATCAGGGACAGTGCAGCTGGTGTGAGGGACCGCGGGACACCCCGTCTCGGGCGAGAGTGAGGCGGACCGAGGCCACTGAACGGCACAGCAGGGAGCGCGGGCTGCGGTTCCGATTCCATGGGACAGGTTTTCAGGAGGCCACGTGTCTCCATATGGGCCACAGCTTTCACGGGGGGGGGGGGGGGGGGGGGGGGGGGGGTACCTCTAGGAAGAAATGACAAGCTTTCACCGGCCATGGGTCAACCCCCAGAAATAGCCTTCATTTGGTACAATCAGACCTCCGACCCCTGACTGTTCAGGAGAGCCCTGCCCCCATGGGTGACGCACAGCGCCTTCATATTCACGTGCAGCACCAAGCTAATCATCTAGACTCTTACTCATTGTCATACTGGCAGTCCGTGTCACGCAGAGGTCTGATACATGCTGAAAAGGGATTTTTTTTGTGTTATTAAGGCTTCTGGAAAAACAGGAAATGAGCCAACCTCACTCATACACACACACTAACAGCTGATCACGCTGCAAACAGGCCCCACTGACAAAACAAAGAACAAAGAAACCACATTCTGGCAGGAGGCTTATTCCAGAATGAGTGACCTTATCCCATGGCACACAAAACAGTAGGTGTGAGGGCAGGGAATTTCAGCCCAGGAGCAAATCGCAGCAGCTACCCACTGAACGAGGGTAAGTGGGTGAGACTCTCTGACCTCTGAATGTGAGGGCGAGGGCAGGAGCTCCCCTCGAGGCACAGAGGACCACAGCCAATGGGATCTGCGTGGGCCAACGAGACTCCCCAATCAGAAAGAGGGCAGCTGTAACAATGTAACAAGGGCCTTCACCACTCCTGGAGAAGTGATTAGGTTATCAACAGGCAGACAGGGACCCAGCGAACCGGTGCCGTGACTAAGAGGTTATCAGGTGCTTGTCTATCAAGGGAACAGCTTGGAGATCCAGTAGAGCAGGGTAGCTGAGATCCATCAGTGATCTGTCAGATCTTCAGCTCAGCTGATCTCCGGCTGCTCCTTTGCCTTCTGTCACTCCAAGCAACGGGGGCAACTCCAAGAACAAGGTGCTTGGATGAGCACTAACAGGCTGTTTAAGCAGCCAGAGCTGTTAAGAGCTGGACAGCAGAAACATCCCTTCGGAGTCCGGGGCCTTGGAGGACACCTGCCGGGTCAGTCAGAGAACAAAGGTACCTCCGAGGTCAGAAATCTCCCACACAGGCCCTCGGCTTTAAAAAAGAGTGACTGTTTCTGCCTAAAGCTTGGAAATGGAGAGGGGAAGGCAGACAAATCACGGCATTACGCCACTGAGGAGGTTCCCGCCGTCTGAGAATCCCGGTGTTACGTCGGTGAGGAGCTTCTCGCCGTCTGAGAATCCCGGTGTTACGCCGGTGAGGAGCTTCTCGCCGTCTGACAATCCCGGTATTATGCCGGTGAGGAGGTTCTCGCCGTCTGAGAATCCCGGGTTCATGCCCGGACAGGGGTGTCTGAGGCAGATCACGTGACAATATCTCACTGAGAAATGTGTCAAATTTTCCAAGAAACTATTTAGGAAAGAGCAGCGTAGAAGTGAGGAGCTCTTCCTGGATGTTTCTGACCGCTTAGAGAAAGAGGAGAGGCACAGGACAGGGACACGGCCTTCTGCTCACTCTTTTTTGTCATTTTTACACACCCTCCCCACCCCCCACCACCTCAGGTGTCCCGGCCTCCACTCGCTGCACAGTCCCCCTTCCCCTCCTGTGAAAGAGCCATATTCAGAGCTCACATAGCAACAAGGCCCGCGACGCGATTGGACGGGAGGCGGGCACCCCCCCCCAACCTCTTGCCCAGCTCCAGTGTGGCTTCCTGTCAGTTTGGCAGCAGAGCAGTTCCTCGCCTAGCCGTGCGAGCCCAGCTGCATCGCGAGCGCCCATCAAAAGCCCCACGGCTGGCCGGCTCGCCACTCCGGCAAGCTCTGGGGTTTAGGAAAATCTGGAAAACAAATGAGCCGTTTAGGCGACGGCTGACTGAAAGGGAGATCCTGTCCGTCTGCTGCAGACGGGAGCGCGGTGGGCGGGGTGGGGGGGGTGGGGGCGGAGTATTCAAACACTGGTGATTTGCACGAGAAACCACTGGCACGAGAAAACAAAAACATCGACACCTGAAAAGGCAGTTCCCTGTGAGAACCTCCCCGCCGCGCTGAGAATCACTCGTCACGCCTGTGGACTACACAGGAAGCGGCCTGTTGCTGTTCTGCACACTAACGCACATTAACGTCCCACTTCAGCCTCGCAGACGTGAAGCCATGCGGTTTCTTTAAAGGGCAGTACCTCTTTAACGGCAACAAAACATTTCAATGTCTCTCATCTCATCCCCATTGACACCCACAGAAGTTTCCTGCTACCGGCACGGAACAGCGAGTTCCTTTGTGCAAAAGCGGCACGAACTGAGGAGGAAAATAGGCATCAAGCGGCAGCCTGTCGGGGGGCCTCGTCCCTCGCGTTCCACGGTTACAAGCAGAACCGGCTGCGTTCTGATAAGAGCTCACTGCAGAGACGCCGGAGAATAGTGGCCTCATGACCCCAGCCGGGACTCTGCTGCCATCCTGCATTTAACCACGTGTGACACCAAACCTTGGACCGCACGTGTCGGTGCGGGAGGACGGGAGATAGCTGGTATGAAAAGGGGCAGCAGTAATCAGTAACATGGCAGGGAGCCTGACTGCACGGCTAGGTTTGGGTGTTACTACAGTAAGGCAATATACCGTGGTATTTTACTGTGGTGGACCACCGTCAAAATACCGTATTCTGCAGCATATTGTTAGGGCGGTGTGATGGTATGAAAAATTAGACACCACCCACGCCCAAGTCACACCAGACCCAGGGCAGACTCACGTCAGGAGAACCCGTCCCCCCCCAGTACCAAATGGTGCAGCTGTGTGGATCACAGCCCTCGAGCTCCCATCCGCCACCGTGACTCACATTACGTAAGCTCCATTCCGACTCCCTGCATCTCTAATGTCTGCCCTCCAAGCTGCTCTGGCTGTGGGTTGCACCCTTTCGGGGTGCTGGCCTCCCCTCCACCTCCGTTGGGGTCAGCTGGCCTTGCCCCCTCCCACCCACCTGCCCTGGGCTGCCCCCTCCCCCGTTAGGAACAGCTGCTTCAGCAGAGAGAGAGAGAGCAGCTGAAAGGTTTATTTAAAAAAAAAAAAACGCCCATAACTGCCTCTTCCAATCCCACCGTCATGCTCATTCTCACCTCCACAGGAACAGGCAAATGACGACACCTCCCTTTATTTATTATTTATATAGAAGCTCAGCCCCCACCCCCCCATTCCCATAAACACAGAGAAAACAGTTTGTGGCCCACTTCTTTCAGCAGGATCATGCAAAACGGAAAAAGGGCAGATCTGCGTTCGTATGAATACAGAGGAAAAAGATGAAGCCAGTGAAACAGCCAGTTACATAAGACATAACCTCACCGCACCCAGATCTGGGTCAGCGCCAGTGCGAGGAGAGAGGGCTGCCCCAAACCGATCAAGGAGACTGCAGCATGTTTCTGGCGGGCACGGGCCTGGGTCGGGCCAGGGGCTGGGGGGGGAGGGTGTCAGCGAGCCCCAGGAACACAGATGTGCTAAGAGGTGACATCTGTTTCCCATGCAGGCTGGAGTGGATCAGATTACCCAAAGCACACATATAGCGACTGTGGGAACACCTTATCTCTGAACCAGCTCACAGACAAACGTTACATAATCCCGTTAAAAACCCCGCTTTAACCGAACCCGCATGTTCTTCACGGCACACTCTGCAAACAAACGCTCAAAGTCTCGAAGTACCTTTTCCAGGAACAGTATAATACACACAGCTGAACTTATTTTACAAAGCATGAGTGTCACTAAAACAACAAGAAACATAACGGAACCAAAAAAAATATAAAAATGTGGATCAGATTTATTTATTTATTTTTTGTTTATGGCCACATGGTAACCATGACAACATTACAAGTCTGCTGATTGGTCTGTGGGGTGAATGGATGGCAGCACCCTGCCAGAGGTAAAGAGAGGAATCCTTGACTGGCGTGAGCTCATCAAGTGACAGAGAGGGATAGGGAGCCAATGAACTAGCCTAGTGCAGCCTTCTAGCAGGGCTAATCAAATTAATCACCATTCCCTCTTTAGCGTTACGTGGTCAAGGTAAAGCCAGCAACCCAACAGCTCAAATGACTGAATGGCAGGCCTCTTCGGAGCTGTGTCTCTGGTTCAGCACCAACCAGGCCGGAGACCTTGATGCAATGGATGTTGTTGCTCAGGAGAACGGGGGATTATTCACAGCATCACAGCTAAGTAAGACACAGCAGTAACTGCTTACAGATACACCCACAAGCCACCAACCAACCCGCCTCCCCCGTCACAGAACCACCAAAGGAGAATCCCAAAACACCTGTAGGAGTTACAGAGGGAACAGGAGTTACGGAAAGCAAAACCCGGTGATGTCATGCCAGTGTTTCCACCCAGATGACCGACAGGTCTGACCGGCGGCTAAACGGAAGCAAGTCTGACGAAAGCTGGAGGAGAAGGCTTCCCGGCCCCGTCATTCACCAGGGCGTCTCGATGACAGAGGAATTCCTTCTTTCCGTGAGACTTTCACGGGAGCGACACATTCCTCAGTCTGTGACATCTGAGAGAGGAATGCAGCCGTGCAACACTGAATTTCTCGCCTACATTGTGCACAAGAATCCCATCGGGCGAGCTCTGCAGCTCTGTAAAGAGACGTCACTGGAAACGTCACCCTTATTTCTGCCTGCCTCAGGACGAGATTTGAAAAGCTGAGGCAAAAAGCTGAAGGGATCCCAAACGTTGCCAAACTGTACTAAAATCGTCAGCTGCCAAGCTGAGCACCCATCGGTTGGGTAAAACAGACAGGCAGGACTTGGAGGTAGGTACCATAAAGCTACTGGAAGCAGCCAGCTACACGGGACAGCCATGTTCTCCAAAACAAACACCTCACGTGGTGTTGCCATTTATAAACGCCCAGGCGCCACCGGAAGGGCCAGCCGTCCCCGGGACACCCTCAAAGCCAGAGCGAGTCGTATGGACACCAGAGTGTTCTCACTTCAAAAGGAAAAAACGACAGGCCCAGATGGCCCTCGCTGTCCTTGCTGTGACAGCTCAAAATATCGCCTCCTGTCTGCTCTCTGAGGCCACGGGCTTACTCTAGAATACTGACAGTACTCCTGCAAGGGCCCTTAATAAAGTACTGCCATTTTACTACTTGGTAACACAATACAGCATATTCCTAAAATTAATTTCCCTATTCCCCACTGACCACTTCATCTCTCCCACAAAAAAAAGAAACGAAACACAGATAATGTAGATGATATCATCTTCCCTGTTTTCTCAAGCAAGAAATACACTTTGTACAGACCGTGAACTAATTTTCATCTCATGCCTCATGTGGAAGCCTTAAACTAATTAATGTTTTAATCTAAAAATTTCTGATGAGACCCTACAGGGATTAACCGCTCCTTTCCAAAGTAAAAATAGAGCTGACTGTGCATGACTTTACGGTGGTGCAGAGGTGCTACTTTAAGCTTTAAGACGATACCGGGGGTGGGGTGGGGGCAGAAGAACTAACATTAACCCACGACAAACAAAAATAAGGCAGCAAAAATAACTTCATATTAATCTATTTCAGAAAATCCAGTTTTGCAAGAGGTTCTCTCCCCATCATAGTGAATACTGCCAGATCTTGAGCTCCGGGTGCATAGAGCTGATTTACGGGTCATCCACCACCCTGTCCTGCGTGGCCAGCTCCAGCACACAACACACTTCAGGCTATTAGAATATATTAAACGATGTCAGCACCCGTGCAAATGAAGATGCTGTGCACCCAATCCCCCCCCCCCCCCCCCCCCCCCCCCGGGCGACCACGATCTGGAGCGCCGTAGTCAGTAGCTTTAGAAGAGGGCCTCCCCTGCTGATGACATCAGGGTCTGCATCGCTGTGTTCGCGAAGTACGGTGCCTGGAAACACAAAGGGCAATTAAATCGGGAGAGATGACCTCTAATAAAAATATCCAAGCTGAAGGCACGCTTCATGGCATGGTCATTCAACTTGTTTATTCGAGCTATATCCATGCATCTGCCTTTAAACTTATAAAACCTGTGTGTTATAAAGCTTATGTGCAAATTGACTTATTGTGCTCAGTGACACCCCCCCCCAGGTTCATTAAGGTTCTAATTCCAGTCCTAAAAAACCCTAACAGTCATCACGGCTCTCCACTCCTTCCATCTGAATGCCTGGGAAGGAGCTCATCAAATCAAGGCAGACGTAAGCTCTGGATTTAATGACTGCTGTTCTGTACAGGAGGCAAAAAAAATGAAGTTCTTGGCAAATCTCAGCAATGTGCATGAATTCAATCTGGGAAAAAGGCAGAACGGTGCAAAGCTGGGTCAGTCAGGAAATGAATAAAACCGCGAGGAGGCTCTACGGCAAACTGGAAAAGGAGCTGCAGACAAACTGAAGGGACAAAAAAAAGGTTTGTTTCTGCATACAGCAAATAAGGGTCAAAGGTCACTGCCAGCTTGTGGGCAAACAATCCAAGCCCTTAAAATAAGAAGACTGGACAGGACACTCAGATCACCAG
Organism: Petrocephalus schoutedeni; assembly: GCA_026780765.1. NCBI lineage: Eukaryota > Metazoa > Chordata > Actinopteri > Osteoglossiformes > Mormyridae > Petrocephalus > Petrocephalus schoutedeni. The sequence goes on from JAODKL010000009.1 coordinate 7,750,024, forward strand.
CTCACTCAAAAATCACAAACTACATCAATCATAAACACATGGTAGAATAATATATAACATGTGTTAATATCACGCTAGGTCCAAATACACCCAGCCCAGATAATTCTAATGAATCCCCTCCCCCCCACCATTACAATTTAAAACCTTATATGCAAATTATTATTCTACACGTGCGGCATGCTCTAGCATTAGCGTAGGGAATTAGCACAGGAGCAAGGTGGCTTCCTAGCTTAAATTTAGAAGGCAGCCATCCATCAGACTGGTTATATATGCTGCTGGTGTTGGCTACAATTTGTTTTGCACAAAATCTGTCAGGCTTAAATGTTTGAATACGTACTGTACACAATACATCTCAATTATACAAGAGGCTTGACTTTTTCTGCTTGCAATCTGAAATCCAAAAATTGTTAGGAGTTGGTAAAGCATTATTTGTGCATGGGAAAGGACAGGCATCCCATTCAGACTGTCCTCTACCGAGTGCTTGTGTGTCCTGGTATAGGCTCCAGGGTCTCAGCAAGACTAAATAGTTGGGAGTCAAGTGGATGGACTTTCAACTGGTAACATCTTAATGAAGTTCAATGCAGATTAATCAACATGCTTGAATGGCTGGAGTGTCATCACAGTCCACCTTGTTATGACTACAAGACCCACACCATAGCACTTCGGCAAAGGCTTGTACATCTTTAAGCATGAGTTCTTTCTGCATGAATATTTCCTAAGCGGATTATTTCCTGCATTTCTATAAATGAAAAAGAGCTGAAGCACTAAGTCTGCTGGTAAAATGAGATTTAAAACTACACACAAAAAACTGAAATGGAAAAAAAAACTGCCTGTGACTACCAAGCCGCTCTTTTCTGAATATGCCCTGCTTCCAGGCTAACAAACACTCCAGGACTGGGACAGTAAGGCGGATCTATGAAGTCACACCCAAGAGAGCCAGTTACTAACATGACCAGTACCTTAAACTATGGTTCAATTACGACATTGTGGATAGTAATGCCCTAATTATAATGTTTTCTCAACTAGGACTCAACATAGACACCTCAGTAATTTAACATACAGGAGAAATTAAGCAAAAATATAGTGTAAATAGTGGTATAATTTAGAAAAAAAGCTACTCCTTGTTCAGAGTGACACCCATGTGAATGAAGGGAAATTTCTGCACATAACCTTAAAATAACCAGGGCATAACTGGATACAGTCAAAACTTGTATCATTCAATAACACCGTTATTCATTCACTGGGAACTGTTTATCCAGGGCAGGGGTGCAGTGAGCCTGAAACCTATACCAGGAAGCACAGGGCACAGGGCAGCCAACAGCCAGACAGGATGCCAGCCCATCACGGCACTCAAGCACAGACGCATGTACTCGTGCTGAAAGGAGTTTATGGATACGATAGAAATGTGGAAGGAAAACCAGAGCACCTGGGGCCAACCCATGCAAACCAGGGGAGGAGGTGCAAAGCCCAAGACAGTCAGTGAGCCAAGGCACAAATGCGAGTCCCAGCCCTGGAGGTGTACAGCCAACTGCACCAAAACTCATAAGACCACTTACGCTATATAACTGTCAAAACTTATTGACAAACTAGTGATCACAATGGAATATAACAGATATAACATCAGTCTGATCAAACTCTTTTTGTAACTGTGAACAATGGTGATGTTTAATACTGTTCAAACAACGTATTTGCGTGGGGCCCCTGAGGTGTGGGTGACACTCAGTCATTACTGGGGAGTGACTTTTTGAGGGGCCCTAGAAACAATCCAACCCATGACAGTGAATATACACAGATGTGGTAAACATCCCGATACTCTATGCACGCATCAAGAAAGACGTCACTAAAGTATTTATGCAAAAGTGAGCTCCTATGCCTAATGTCTGCACGGGGACCGGTTACATCTGGCCGCCCTGGTTAGTTAGTTAGTTAGGTAGTTGGCATTTCCGTCGCGTGCATGCTGGGAGGAGCGCGCGGCTGCCCCGCGGACCTGACAGTCAGTCACGTGTTTCCGCTCGGATGTTTGCGGCTCGCTTCAGCAGCGCTTCGCCTGCACCCAATTCCTCCCAGAAAGAGTCATCCCTACGACTTCAAGCGATCTGCAGACCAATTAATACCAGCGGCACTCTTAAAATGCCAAAAGGCATTGTAAGCCGTTCTGTTAAACTCGGTTTAATTAAGCCGAGTAGCGGTGACTAAAGCCAGCCTTCATTCAATAGCTCACTCACTCACTTAGCTCCCAACCTTTCAAAGTCCTAAGGCACGGTAGTAACTATCCGATTTCAGTCTAAGTGAAAATGTTTCTTCTTATCAAAATCAGATCCTGTCCCATGTTGCTAAACAGTAGGCTTAACCCTTCCCCTGGTGTTAGTGCAAAAGCAAAGGTTAAGAGAAATATAAAGTTAATGAGTGTGAAAATTATATATAAAAGTTTTCTTCGTGTTCCATCTAGACTGGCCAATATGGAGTATTTTGGAACTATAAAAATTCAGAAAATTATTTAATTAATAAATAGACGTCCATTATATATTAACGGGTACAGATATGTTTAAATGGTTAGGTTTTCCCCCAGCTTGGTTATGATTCAACAGTTCCGGAAATAACAGCATATCAATATATTTACGTTACTGTGTACGACTCCCACCGCCGACCCAGAGACTGATTGACAGTCTAACAGGGGGCAAGTAAGGGGGGGGGGGTGCATCGTTTGGCAAAAGCAAAGCATGCAAAGCAAAGCATCGTTTCATCCGCCGAATTAAAATGCGCGACATCTGGGGCTTGCAACTTGCAGAAAATCCGATGTGCATTTCGGCCTTTCGTTAAATAAGACAGCGCTCGAGCGTAAACAGTGGCTCGCGTCATGTCTCCATCTTGAAAACAAACTTGGTGAAACAAAGGCTTTCTTGTGCATAGTTATCTGTCTGAATGATTAACCAGATGTTACATCACCTCTCCCTGCCAATGCCAGCCCGCGGAGGAAGGAAATGCCAGTCGCGACAAGACAAATCCGCCAGTCGTCGATCAACGAAAACGAGGTCAAAACGCTGTAAATGTGGTTAAAAATAGAACAGTGATCGGTTTACCTCTCTCCGGCTTCATGTTTGCCACCGTCCTTCGCAGGCAGCCTCTCGTCGTCAATCTTCAGGTCTTTCCCCTCTTTCTATGTCGAAGGCGACTAGATGCGGTCTCCGATGGGCAGGGAAAGATCAAACCAGCTCCGAGCGGACACGTCTGCGCCGTTAAACTTTAATCATTAAGCGATGCACATCCTTGCAAGCACTTGCCAAACTACAATCGTCCGCATCCGTCTCATTCCTGCCGTTTGTCTTCTCTTCCGAACTCGGCTACTCTTACTTAGCTCCCGAAGAAGGTAAGCAGGAGCCCAGGACCGAGCCGTCTGCCAGAATGCCCTCGCCAGCAAGTCACGGCGCGACACTGGAAAGGCAGGCGCCGCTGCTCGGATCGGTTCGCCTGTCTCGGATGCGATGTGTCCGCTACGCTCCGCGAATCATCGCCTATAGGAGGAAGACAGGCTACGCCGCCGCCTCGCACACGCCGTCTCCCCCATCTGCTCGTCGGGTCATCGCTCCTGCTAAGTTCTGTTTGTTTGTCCTCTCCGGCAGTTCCGTCCAATCGGCTAGCAAGTGGCAAGCCCGCAGGCTATCACCGTCCGCCCCAGGCTGAGCCCCGTCTCCTGCCGACAGTCGGGTCGCGTCGGAGCTGACTCCTCCGGGTGACGGTGCCGGAATCCAATCAAAGTCATCTGGCGAATTTCTCCCTCTGCTTCGCGGCGCCGAGCTATCACAGCCGCCGGAGAAGTTAAGCTTCGGCGCTCCCCGCTGCTGGTCCCAAGAGCTCCATTGCTTGTCAAAACAGATCAGAGCAACCTTCCTAAATCACGTGTCCCAACAACAGCTCGCTGCACACGTCACTTCCGTAACTCGGCCCCCCGGTGACCCCGCTGGCATAGCAACCGTAAATCCTACATTTTTATTTCCCTAAATTATTGGATATGTTATTCCAACCCACTCTCTCCTTTCAGTATCACAATAGCCCATTATTATACTTAAACACGGATCAGACAAATAATCCTAATTATGACTAAATGTAATAATGTGGCTCAAATGCAATAATTTCAAGATTCCGTGTATATTTAGTTATAGTTTGCAAACTATTTGGGTGTGCATTGAAGCACATGTATTATCAGGCACAGCAGACAGTAATTAGCAGCTGAGAAAAAAATAAATAATATGTAATCGCACATGGTGTTTTATGTTTTCGTAAAGTTTATTATATCGTGTTATAATGATATTTAACGTAATTTCAATATTGATATAGTTGGGTTTTACTTCAATATTGATATAGTTGAGTTTTTTTTAGCTTTGTTTTATGATTCACTTATACTAATGAAAAATATAAACAAGGAATCATGTACTAAAGGCAGTCACGGCATTGTCTTAGGTTGCCGCCTAGTGGCAGCAAGGTTGAACCTGTATACAGGTTATATTTAGCAAAGCGGTAGGGAGTCGTACCCTGTTACAGGACACGGTGCTCTCACGGTATTTTTTGGAATGGGAAAAATTGTATGAGTCGCACATCAAGAATAACAAAAGCTGGCTTCACCAACTGCTTGTAATTGTTTCTTTGTATAGAAGCATTGAAGGTTGCAATTTCACAATTTGACATTACATCATAAGTAGTATGATTTCCGATCACTTCATCGTTAGTGCATATGAGTTGTTTTTCGCGACATATGAATTTGATGACTGATGAGCATTGGTAATCACAATCTACAATATGTGACCTCTAAAGTAAACATATTCTATTTTTTTAATCAGTAGCTACAAAGAATGATGAGATGAGTCTTTTTAAAATGGCTGGAAAACCAACGTTTTATTTTCTACCTTCTTGTGTCTACAGAAATGCGAAAACATTTTAACACTGAAAAAGCCTAATGACATGACAGTTCCTTCTATTCTTTACTTAGCAAACACAGCAGATGATATTGCACAGCATAGAGAGGACAGTAGCGAAGCTGGAACGAAATAAAAGGAAAAAATAATTTTCAAAAATCTTACAAATTAACGTCTTGGCGCATTACAAAAATACAAACCTGGGAGTAATATCCATTGGATAACCCATTACTCTGCCACACACAAGATACATGGAAAATGCTGTAACAGTTAAGATAAGAAAACAGATAGTAGGGATGAAGACATTGGCAAAAATTGCAATAAATCATTACTTTTTGATACAACAATCACTCAGTTTTAGAATGTAAACACATACAACTACTCCAATAGAATAAAAAGTCAGTAATAGTTTTTCAGTTATCAAAAGCTTTCTTTCTTCATTGTGTCTTTCATAGCCTGAAGGACTGCTCACCAATGGATTTACAAACTCCCCACTTTTAGTATTTACCAGATGATTGTCTTTGGCGCTGTTTTTTCTTTTTTCTTTTGTTTTGTTTTTTTACACCAAGTGAACTACCACCTGCAAATTCATTTTTAATCGCTTTTGAATTCCTGCCACACTGATGATGATTAAGAAGCCATTGGCATTCAGGTAGGACAACAGCCTTCTTTACAAGTAAACATTTCCCTAGATGTCTGAAGTCATATTGTACTGTATGTTTTTGCATGCGTTGAGACAATTACAACCCTTCCCTTCAAGGAATTTTTAGACTGGACAAAGCACATGCCAAGTGTTTTGTGATCCCACTCTCTGTCACAGTGGGCCAGTGGAATAAGGATTAATCCACTGAACCGGATACATTACTTTTAATCCTTTAATTTTTATCAGAGCATCTGGAAAGTTGATCTGTTTCAAACCAAAGTTATGTCTGGATCCAAAACAAATCTGAATATAATTGAAATTAGATTAAGTATTCAATGGAAAATCAACTGGAAGTCCAGTAGATCTCCCTAAAATTGAGTCATCTACTACAAATATGGTCTGTTAGGGCTTGCCTTTTCAACTATGCATTAAAAAGCATCTGTTGATAATATGACAGCCTACAGTGCCCATAACTGGGGGTCTAAAATATACTATGGAAACCATTGAAACTCTGGATCAGTAACAAACCCGTATTATTCCTGTATTGATGTCTAGATCGTTCCTTTGTGTCCAGTGGTAAGACAGAAATAAAAGCTATTAGGTAGTTCAAGTAATTCCCATAAAAAAAAATTCTCAATTATACATTCTAGCCAACAAGAAAAACACATGCAGTCACGCGCACGCATGCACACACACACACACACACACAAACTGATTCCTTGGTGAGTTTCTTTGCAGGTTTATTAGACTTTGCTCATTGTCATTACACGAGTACGCACCAAAATAATAGATACTAGACAGAGCGGGGCAGCGGTGCCACACAAAGAAAACGTCCCCAGCGCCACGGCACAGCTCCTTGGCAGACCGGCTGCCCTACCCGCGCCCTGTCTCACTCTATGCATGAGGCAGCAAAGTGAGAAGGACTTGCAGCCCTCCTATCAACACCTTCAGATTGTACATTTAACAGGATTTTCTTATTCCCCTCAAATGGTAAAATTAGCTTGTCTATGCAGTCCTACCCTGCCTACTTTCTATACCCATGCGGATGGCAAAGTAAAACAACAATTCTACCTCACAAATGCCAGTGCTTTTAGACATGAAACTTTTTTTTTTTCTTTGTTGTTTTTTTTTAATGGTCTTATAAATCTTTGGATGTGCAGTATTACCCTTAAACGAACCATCTTTAAAAACTAAATCAAGATGTACACTGCTTGTGCCATAGGAGTAGCAAAGTAGCTCTCTTAACCCTTTGTTCTCATTGGCAAATCATTTTCCTCTCTCTTTTTGTTACCTGGCAGTGTTTTTAACACATACAGAAGTGCCTGCTAAGATACACATGAAGAAGAATACAAAATCCTACTTCTTCATATCTAAGCATGAAAAAATAAGATTGTAACATAAAACTGGATTTTTTTTTGTCTTTTTTTTCCAAAACATACTATATACAAATCTATATTTTCTACAAATGCATAAATTAAAGCAATGATTAAGCGATACAAAATGCAATTAAATTAAATCAAATTACAACACTGTAGAGAAAAAAAAACACATCACAGCAATTCATTTTACCCTGTAGAAAACAATAGACCACTATCATCAGAATATTATCGTAACATAAAGTCTTAATAAAAAATAGGTCTGCTTTTTAATTCGCCTCTTGTTTGCCTCCACCATAATCTGCAGAACATATTACCTATGACCAAAACAGAGCAATTCTGCAAACAACTTCAAAATAAATAAAATTTAAAAAGCTTTTTTTTCAGAAGTAACATCAACAGTTATCAAACTAGCAGAGTTCTGCCTGAATCACATAGACTTTTTATACAACAAAACTCTAAGCATTTACAACTATGAGGTATTCAGAGACAGGTTAAAAAGATGCACAACCTATATGGTGGAGACTCTAACAGACATGAACAGCGAGACAAGGGGCAGACAAAAAGGTTTACGAGAGGGAAAGAGGGAAAAACAGCTTTGGTTTGTCAGCAAAGGTGTGGGGAAAAAATCCTTTGGTATGTTTTAATTGCATGGTTGCACTGGCAAAAGCACCACGGTGAAAGAATTATTCCTTTTTTTCTTCTACAGCGGCCCTTCTCAAGAGGCTGAGGTATTCAAAGAGTAAAAGGTGAGATCGCAGAGGTCAAGAGCGGTTTAACACTTCGGTTCAAGCAAGGCACTCGTCCTGTGAGTCGTACAGAATCTGCAACGTGTCTGCCTATAGCTTCAATATCAGGTCACTAATGCAGAGAAATTAGACAGAAAAAGGGGACGGAGTGGAAAACATGGAAGTAGAGGTGGGGCTTGGGGGCTGGGGTGGGGTTTTGGAGTCTGTGAGGGCGGGGTTATCGAAGGGAAAAAGACGCCAACTATCCACCACACCAGTCATGTAGGCCGTGCAAGAAAAATCTTTGGTATCGTTAAAGTGATAAAAAAATCACAAATGGAAATCGAATGAGGTAGTGTCTTTGGTTCACACTATACATAGTAGTACATCTTTACACTATTTGTTTCTGTTTTTACAAGAGGAGAAAGCCATTTTTAAACGTTTCTTTGTGTATGCAATATTACCGAACAGTTTCCAAATATATTCCATAAAGCTAATCACACCATAAACAGCACTGGTGGCGCGGTGCCCACTCAGGCTTTGGTAGCTTGGTGTACCTGACCCTGTGTTGGACAGACTGCTGTAGTGCTTTCTTCCCAGTGGTGACATGCATAGTTCCAGTTTGCTCTTTTCAACCATGGTGTGAGTAAGTGGACCGGGTATATGGGCCGGATGTCCCAGGCATCACTGCATCACCTTTTAGTAGGCTTTGCTTAGGAAATGCAAGGAGTTCTGATGGGTTATTATATAAGAAAAGCTGACCTCAAGGAAGCTAAAAGAGCAGCACGGTGACACTAATGAGCATAACCAAGATCACTGACAAAACAGCTAATATTGCACTAAAAAATCTTTTAAAGAAGAAGACGGCAAATGCAAGTATGGTTACGGGTCAAAACTGAATAATTCTCAGATATCTGAGGTTGCATTAAAAATAACTCAAATTATGTAATGTTACAAGACATAGAGGTATGACATATCATGTATTCCAATACAGGCCAATGAAATTTGTCTCATTTTGCTAGACATTGATAAGTTTCCATGAAAGACAGACATCACAGGAGGTTATGTGGCAAAAATATTCACCAAATATACATATATGGTAGCTATTCATTACCACATTGAGATCTGGTAACCCCTTCAGGTAGTTAAAATATTCATATATTATTATAGCAAATTAATGATAAATATTGCCAGTAACTATTTGGGTGTTTGAAAAGCTTGATTGATTAACGGCGGATTTGATTCATATTATTCATTATGTTTATGCAGATTATCGTACAGATCATCACACAGAAATTCATAACTGTAACAGGATGGGGCACACATGCCATATAATGTGACATTTACGAGATGAAGATTATTTTTGGCTTGGGTCTATAATATCTTTGGTTTTGCCTTTGAAGAGTATTTGAAGATACAGTCAGTGCCATGGTGCCTGATCGTAGCATATTTTTTGTATATCTAAAATCATACAATTATTTTATACTTAGTGAATTAAAAACAATTAAAATTAATATTTTGCATGCTTAAACACAAAGGCGCTTAACGTAAGTACTATGTTACTTATTACCATTACTTGAAAACAGAGGCCCCAGTGTTTGATTATAGTCCTGAGTTCCATGTTCCACGGCAATTTCACTGACCTGCCTCTTATCTGCATTTGAAATTCCTTCACCTGCTGCACTGCTGCTAGCATTTTAACACCCTGCACTCTTCTTCTATCAGTCCAGTTCCCGGTTAAATGCAGTTCTCTGACAAATGGAAACACAGACCTGAAGCACTGCCACCTGGGTTCATCAATGGACTCCCCCACCCATTCTGTAACCTGATCCCATTTATGCAAAGCTTTTCTTCCGAATACCTACAAAATGACATATAAAAGATTTGCCTCAAATTTTATGACAAGACACCTTTTAGTTTAATCATGTTGGCTTTCAATCCTATTGTTAACCAACAATATATTTAGGAAAATCATAAGTTTCATTATTACCATAATTATCACTCCCAAAGCAGATATATATAACAAAACTGCAATCATTCCTCATCTATTATAAAAAACCTAAAAAGTATTGCCTGCAACTTAAAAACACACTGTCTTCTTTGGATAATGGAGCGATACTCCTTTAGTTGCTGATCGAACACCTCAGCAGCACTGTAAATGGCCTCTTGGACGTGATTTTCCGAGTGCTGAATGAAAACATGCTGACGAGAAAAGTGCTGGCCAGTCAGTCTTTGGTTCTTAGCATCTTACATATTTGATAAAAAAGTTTTGATACAAAATATTTATAAAGCTCATGCAGAACTGTTTTACTCCCTGAAAATACTGTGTATACTAAAGGAAACAAAATATTAATACAAGGGCACATCCAGTGTTACAGATGGCAAAGTATGACATTGTATAACAACATAGTTTTATTACCTTTGGTTTTATCATAGAAAACAGCTGTAAAAAAGATTATATAGCTAATATTCTAGATGGGTATTATGAATAATGGACCAGACTGATGCAAGTCAAATACGGTATCTGATGGCTATGTGTGAATACCATAGAGCCAGTTATTCTCTATGATTAAACACATAATTTTAAATGCTTTCAAATTTAGTATTAATTATATCATGTTATCATTTCTTAAACTTACTTTGTACTGGATGCTTTAAAGTCAATAGTTGTCTTATTTCCCTTGTGTACCTGGCTGATTTCTTATATGCAGTGTTTGCATTTCAATTTTTAAAGTAAGTAGCTAGTGTCTTCTTTGGTATGATCTATCATTATATCATTACATTATTGAAAGTATGTTATCTGTGGGTCTAGATGATTCCTGTTTTTATATTTATGAAAACAACTGGGAAGAAAGCACTACCATACTGGATCCGTACCATACAAGAATAACCTCCATCAATATGGATAGTTCCCAGCCTGGATCCCAGTTTTTCAGGGTTCCTGACTGGTGGAGAGGAGAGGAACCATTGAATAAAGAGCCTAGGGGGGCCTAGGAATGCTCAAATCCAGCCAATGGGGAACCCAGGCATGGGCCTGTCCTCCCTGACCTCTTCTCACTAGTACGTACACAGCACACTCCTCCCCTGACTGTCACACATGGCAACAGGATTGTGACGGCTCGTGGATCAGTCAGTGATCAAAAGAATCACAAAAACCTCTAGTTAAAGCAATCAGAGTGAAGGGGGCTGAGAGGATCAGGGAGGCTGGGAAATGGAGGCTTAAAGACGGATAAGGGGTGCCACTGGCAATATGGGTTTTTTGTGACTTTTTTCTCTCTCTTTTGCAAGATGTCTGAATAAAATGCGTTGCAGAACAAAGACGCAGGTATAAGAAGTCTTTGGTTTTTTTTTGGATACTATAAACAATTCACTATTTTTTTTCTTTCAAACGAGATTTAAGGACAAAACTGCCGTCTAGAGGTCCTGGTCTTTGATAGGTTTTTTTTTTTACTTTAAAGCTTTTCCACCGAGGATTCAGTCTGGAACGTTCATGCTTTGGTACAAGTGCTAGATGAGGAAGAGGAGTTGGCTGAGCTGGAGCCGCCGTCGTCGAGCCACTTGTCCAGGCTCCGCCGCCGGGCGTTCATGAAGAAGTTACTGACGGTGGTGAGCTCCAGACCCAGCTGCTGGGAGATGGTGATCTGCAGCTCTTTGGATGGGCGTTTGTTCTCTTTGAATATTGCGTGTAAAGTCCGCCGCTGGACGTCTGTGAAAACTAGCCGTGGCTTCTTGGAGATGCTGCCTCTCTCGCCCTTGCCGTGGTCCTGCTCCTTTCTTTTGCAAGCTGCAGAGTATGACAGATACAACAGGAGAAATAGATGCTGATTATATTAAGTCTTCAGCAAGTATTGTTCACAAAATAGGCGTGTATGTGTGCACACGCACTAAACATATAGGTACACAAGCTTTAAAGTGAATTATTTTGAAAGAGCAACAAATGAATAAAGATGCAAAATAAAATGCTAGCACAACAAATAAATGACTCAAGCCTAATAGTTACTCAATGTCTTTAGACATTGAAAAGTGGTCCAGAAGTTTAGATTTTTCCTTTTTCATGTTTTATAAGGATCAATTGCAGCTGTCAGGATCGACTGATCCCCATATTGTACTCAAACAGTCCTTATGGACCTGTGGCTTAAGCAAGAACGTTCTTGTTTATAAGGTATTCTGTCCTGTCTTAGCTTGGGTGATACATTTTGGAATATTGTAAAATAACTGATCTTCCGGACACTGTTACAAATACTTCCCATTAAAAACAAACTTTACACATGTTAATATACGTATTTAGTGTGTGTGGGTTTACATAGATCACATTTGAGGACCAACATGTCTCCAAAGTGTGGTAAAACCTGAAATTTCCCTACTTTTGGTGACATCTTTTCAGGCCCCCACTTGGATAACCTCAATTTTATAAAAATCTATGAATGCAATCAAAAAATTAAAAATGCCAAAAGTCTTTGGGTTGGTTACTTATGGTTAAGATTAGGGCTGGGTTTGTGTTAAGGGTGTCATGATTGGGATTAGGGTTTTCCCATAGAAATGAATGGAAGGTCCCCATTTAGATAGGTACGTGAGTGTGTGTGTGTGTGTGTCTTCTAACCTATTATGGGGCTCTGAAAGCCAGTTGTAGTTGGCAGCAATATTTATGCCACCTTGTATACTGTCAAAATTTAACGTACCCTGCATATAATCATATATTATACAACTAGCTTATAATTATAATACTATAAATGAAACAGGGAATGAATGTACATATACAGTGCATTAAAAGCTAGGGTTTTTTAATTAACGTAATCAGCCACAGTTGTTTTCATTTTCCAATGAAGAGATTCCATAAAATGATATATTTAAAATATATTGTTTACAGTGTAAAACAAATTATTTCCAAGGTTGCAGTGAGAAAGGCATATTGATATAGTAATCAGCCTGTCTGACAGGACACAAGCCTTGGCTTATAGATAGCCATGGAGAAAAGTCCATCTAAACCACTAGATATTATTACTGGGTTTCTAGGGGAAGTTCTGAGTGCTGCGCTGCATCACCCACTACTAGTCAGTAGCATATATACCGGCACAGCTTCAAATGCAACATTTGTGTCTCTCAGAATACATACTCTTGAGGAATATTACGTACATAGCGCGACGCATGTTATATATTGTATATTATGTTGTATTTATATGTTATATATTATGCGAATTAAATTATTTGGACATGGGAAGCACTGTTGTGCTTGTCCAAGATTGTTCCAGGGTGGCCTTTTATAACTGTTTACCAAGTGCTTAACTTACACACCTTAAGCGGTGATTATCATCATGCCAAATCCATACACGAAAATGTGCCAGACATAGATTCCGTTAAGACGTTAAAATGGTAATATCAGGCCAAGACGTTGACAGATTAACTAGGTTAACGTAGAGAGTTTAAAAAAAAAAGGAAAAGCATTGTCCAAGTCCAACAATAGCTATTTGTGACTGACAGCATTACACCTTCACTACTTAGTGCTAAATATTATTAGTCCTGCATTATGAAAAATATATCTTGTGATTTGAAAATCACAGAGGCAGTGACTCTTAAGACTGCTTAAGCACAATATCCTCCTTCAGAATTCAGAATCCTCCTGAAACACTGTTCAATGCTCCGCCATCGACCGTCAATATAATTGCACCGTCGCTAGGGGGCAGACAAGTACTTCAAAACGGCACCGGCAGCGCTCTATTCAGTTTTTTTTTACACTACATTCAAGTGTAAATGCTAGAGTAGGCTAAATTATTCGCATATAAACAGTTTTCCAGATAAAGCTTTTATACACTTGTTTAATGTCGTTAAAAGTCAAGGGTGTTTGTTTAGACGTTACCGTTGAGGCGAAGGTAACAGGACCAGGTAACGAAAGGGAATAAATTAAACCACTACAACATAAACATCACCTGTAACCAAAGAGATCACTGCTGGCAGCATTAATGAAATTAACAGTGAATATAAAATAATACCCCACCATCTGCTTAAAACTGATTCCAACTGCCTTATCAGCATTCTGAGCGGAGAGCTTTTCTCCTAAAATAGGCGACTGCATGTGTCATTGATAAATGCCGCATTTCGTAGGCTGACCCATCCGCATTACTTTGTATGTGTGCATGCATTTCAATTTGCGTAATGTCTAACAGGACTGTATCATGGATTACACTAAGTCACTATATTCACTATATAAGCTATGCATGAGTCCCCAACACATGCTTTTTTAATTCAACATGTATATTTTTATATATGTATTTGGGTTTATACATTGTTCACCCCCCCACTCTGTGTGTGTGTGTGTGTGTATATATATATATATATATATATATATATACACACACACACATTTCGTGTATGGATTTGGCACGATGATAATCACCGCTTAAGGTGTGTAAGTTAAGCACTTGGTAAACAGTGTGTGTGTATATATATATATATATATATATATATATATATATACACACACATTTTCAATGAACAATGTCTTAGTGTCCGTTCCGACGTCTGCATATCTCTTCCGGCCGTAACTAAGTTATGTCGGACGCTGCAGTTCGCAGACACTTTGCACGAACGTCGCCACGTTGGATACACATTAACAAAAGGCAAACGGAGCTGTATATCTGCTGCAATAAATCAGTCGCTTCACAAGGACACGGTGACAACAGAAGCTCCAAGCATGTTCCCATATATCCCACTGGAATAACAACGGACCTTGGTATCGCTGCTTATCCTCCGCGGATAGAGCTCATCAGGGTTATTGTTTGCCAGCTAAATCATTATACAGACAGGAGATAACTGCATGTTTACCAAGTAAGGCCTGTAATGGTGTTAGCAAAGTCGGCGTTTCACAACCTAGCTTAACAAAAATAATAATTACACCTTTGTGGATATTCTTTGGGATTTCAGGGATATTATTTTTGTCGTCGGAGTATTAGTTCAGAAATTTAAATTTCAGCTGATCTACGTTAACTAGCTATTGAGCCTAATTAAATATTGTATCAAACTGGAATACTTTGGCGGGGGAATATGAATTTTGCAATTTATAATAATAAACGAATTACGCTTTAATCGTTTGCAACGTCCTACAATACAATATAGGCTTGCTTTTAGAACACTAAGCTCGTAAGGGGAACTCAGTGTACATGCACACCTCTGCAATAACGCCAGATACACTGCACTCCTTCGTCACTAAATATGAATAACGTGACGTTCAATAAGCGGGCTCGGCTAAAGGTTTCAGACAGCACGGTGTAGGCGACACGCTGCAGCTCGCCGTTATGGTAATGACGTTATACTAAAATAAGCAATGACCTATTACCATACAGAAACTAACTCTTGAGAGTAAGGGATCGGCAAGAAATGGAAATAAGATTATATTTAAAATGATATTTCGACTATCAGTCACACACTTTTCTAATGCCGATGTGACTATTCATCAGTGTATACTATATAATACACGATAAAAACGTTGTTTACTATTATTGCAAATGACTCCCGGTATTAATTTATAAAATGTCACAACCTCAAATGCCGTTTAACTTGACCTCAGCACTGGGGTGTGTAGGTTATAGTCTTTCGGGTTAAAGGATCCTCCGCCGGTATAAGTGTATAACAGATACATATAGCAAAAAAATAAAAATTCACACACACATATACAAGTAATGTCACAATGAGCGCCACATTCCCATAACCTGCTAAAACAATTCGGACAACAAATCCATAACATTTTCTGACCTTTTCTATGCCAATGAAATTTCTTTTAGAATTAATCAATCAATATTAATCTCATATTGCATTCCGTTGCAGACTGACCACATACCTCCTTAAACTGCATAATTAATCGATTGAATTTTCTCTTGAATATACTACTTAAAAATTCAGTTTCATTTTATTTTGAATGTAAATTAGTGGTTGATGTCAAAGTCATTTAAAATGAAACGTGGCAAATAAATGAAATCACATTCAAGTAAGTTAAGTAGTAAGTAAAGTAGAAAAACAATGCAGCATTAGTGTTGCGATCGAAATTATAACATAGAACATACAACAGACTTATATTACAAAAGAAAACAAACCGTGCTGTCATTGACTGTAGTAATACACATCAATTGTCTACAGTACATTAAGCATATAAATGAATTTGTGTATTCTATGTTAGATTTACGGGCTTCAAACTCTATTTTTGCCAGGCCTGAATTCATTTTTCTGCAATATTTTTTTTCTGATTATTTTAAACAAATTGCATTGAGAATAAAATCGAGAGCTCCCAAACTTGTGCCAAACAGGCAATATGCAATTGCTTTACAAACATGAACATTCTTACAGAATGAAAAGACTATAAAATCTCAGAGAGAAAAAGGCAGCTACACATGGGAAACTTAATATATTTCAAGCAATCAACTGAGATTTACCACAGAAAGTGAAATATTGAAAGGCGTGTGTTGTCTTAAAATAACGTAAACCGGCGCATATTGTGCCTTGGACTACTTTCCTAACAAGTGCATCCTTTGTCCGTGTGAAAAATGATTCTCTCTGGTCGTCTGTTGAAATGGATGAGCGCCTCCGGCTTGCACCCTGATTGACTTTTTCATTCTCTAGAGACAAATTAATGGAGACCTACCAGTTAATTAACAAAACCCCACTCAAGGCCGCGTCATCAAGTTATAAACAGTTTCTCGCACAATCCAGGCATCAGAAAATACAAAACACAGCAGCGAATGCATTCGGCGTTAAAGCTTTCCCGCTCGCACATTTAGCTCTCAGCACGTCTTCTATCTATGGTAATGTAACAAAAAAGCTTCAAAATTCAGACGTGAATCGCAGTGCGCATTAATCGGAAAATATGTTATAAATTAAACGCGCGCTAGGTTATTAAAACGCGGAAACTGGAACGAGAGAAGCAGGGTAATAGCAAAGATGTCAATTTTCATCTGATTTTCCTAAATTTTCGTATTATGACAGCGAAGCTGCTGCAGAGTCCCGGGAGCATAGCTAAAAAGGAGAAAGTCATTTAGAATGTTTACATCGAAGAAGCGATTCATAAGCGACAAAACGTTGGCAAAACTAACACGGAAAATTACGCATAACACTTACTTGAGGTTTAATAAAATTCCCCTTCCTATCTATCCCATCCTGCTGCATAAAATAAGCAAAGTCTTACGCATGCAACATTTCTTCGCAAATGCTAATATCACTCGCGATTATTGTACTACAGACGAGTACAAACGCCAGGAGGACGCAGGTACACCGAGCGTGTCAAAGGCAGCCCATCTAAATCAAGTAAGTGCTCTGCTTCGCGATCTCGGTTTGCAGTTGATGGCTAAATTATATTTGGGACGATTTTCTCGCGTATGCTTCCAAAACACAACGGAGAATGCGACCTATAGAGAGGATCGGAGAGCGGTACATGAGCTATTGCCGGCTCACCTGCCAGCCTGAGCGCCGACATCCTTTGGAATTCGGGCTCTTGCAGCCATTTCCACATCCTGCGGAAGGTCTCACGGCCGGACTTCAACTTGCTCCAAGGTTTGGGGTTCCTTAGCAGGTCGGATAGGGTCCCCTGCGATCGGCACAGCACCCTCTGTGCAAAGATGGCCTGGGGGATGCTGTACCTCTTAAGCTCTGTGGTGATTCTCTGCGCTACTTCTTTGGTATTGACTTCTTCCATTTGCCCTGAATTGCCTGCACCGTTGAGCTGCGACCCAGGCAAAGACCCCGGGTTCGGTTCTCTGGTGCCCATGCCCTGGCCGTGACTCTGGGGGGTCAGGTGCGCGTGCGGGTGGTGGTGAATTCCGTTTATTTGCACCATGGCCGCCGAAGAAGGGGTCATGTGCTGATCCCCATGTCTGCCGAGCATGGCAGGGTGATGGGCTTCGAATCCGTTGGGCGTGAGCATTTTCTCCGCGGGCATTGTGGCACCCGGGTGTGCGTAAGGCGGCAGACCCTGTTGGGAGTTGTGTATGCCTCCCAGCCCGGATCCCGACAAGGGGGAAAGACTTTGTCCCATGCCGGCAACATCCTTGTGGTAAGGACTGTACAGATTGTTCATAGACGCCAGACCCCGTTCGTCCCTCATGAGAGTGAAGCTGCCGCTCACGTTACCGGGGATCCGCTGGTGAGGGTGATGATGATGGTGGTGGTGATGGTGAGGAAACTTGTCCGAGACGGTAGAGATGGGAGGCAGCGGCTGTAGGGGAGTCAGCGTGGTGTACGTGCTGCTCATGCTCATTCCGGGGGGAGCCTCGCAAGCCATGGTCATGGCTGGATGCAAGTGTCCGGCGAGACCGTGCTCCGGGGGCCGGTGGTGATGATAGTCGCCGCTGTCTAGAATTGATGCCATGCCCATAGAGCGCGCGTGGGCTGACAAGTGGTTGCTGCGATGGGCCACCGTGCTTCTGTGATGGGGACTGCTACCGCTCATCAAGTCAGCGGTGGCGGACAGCTGCTCATGGCTCACTGCGTGCAGGTCGCCAATATTCTCCATCGACAGCTGAGCATTCATTATGCGTGCAATCTTGTGTAAAAAACATCGATGTGGCGTTCGTCGAAAATAAAAAGTCCAAAGAAGTCTTCGCAGTAGTCAAGCGTAATGTCTTGTTCCCTTTGTATCGGATGCCGAAACGTTTCTATTTGTTAATTTACACGCCGTTTTTTATATATTTTCTTATGTTTTTTTGTTATTATTTTTTTCTTTTTTAATCTACATCAGATTAATTTAAGGCCCCCGTTCGCCTAGCAAAGCATCAGCAGCCGTAGTCGCGGTACCCTCACCATCTCTAGCCATGTCTCCATGCTCTTTGGATTTCTTGAACAGCGACTCCGCTGTTGCGGCTCCGGCTGTAGACTCATGCGCATTAGCGCGTCCCCTCCCACAACAGGGACACGGGCGCACGCCGCTCCTCTCCTCTGACGTCACCGTAACGGAAGTCTGGCTGCAGGTTGCGCTGGAACAGCCGCTGTATTGTGCACGGTCCCTATTGTTACTTATTTTGCACTTAGGCCTTTTATTATTATTATTTTTAAGGTTCAAATAAAATATATCACACAGAATATGTGCAGCTTTGTTTTACAAAATATCAAACTGAATAATACATGAAATATACATGAATAAAAACAAACTGTGTAAATATGTTCAGATGTCTACTTTATGGTAGCCTATATAAGAGAATATATGTACACGATTGTAAATATAAGCACTTCCGGGTGTCACGATGACGAGAAAAGTTAGGTAACATTTTAACTGTGAAAATCGAACGTTATAGAATACGCTAAATGCGTTGATGTCTTCCTAGCATCAAACAATAAAATTCAGAAGGCTGGTGTAAATTCTGAATACTTGTGAATAATACAAATTTGCAATCGCACGGCATATTTGGTGCCTGTTTGGGACTTGAATTAAGAATTTCAAACATTTCATGTCGTTCTCGGCCAGTGAATAAAGGTATATTTTCTTTTAAAATGAGGACAAGCACGGGCAGATGTTGCTATTGTCGATCTATTAAGAATAACGAACCAAGCTAGTAGGCTATAGCCCACTCGACACGAGAGAGGGGTATGCGGATAGGCCTGCGTGACACAGCGCATTGTGCTATGTAAGTGAATTTAAACGGGTCCTAATAGAATCCCAAAAATTGATCTGAAAGGCTGCATGAAGGAAGAGGTATATGCTACAAAGCAAGCATTTGAAATATTTTAATGCACGATTGCAGGATTTCAAACTTACTCAAGAATTTGAAAAGCGAATAAGACATTGTAACTGACAATAATTTAAGTGACAAACAGCAATCTTTCACTGGATGCCTACCAGAAAAAGAACGGGCTGTAATCAAATCCATATTGCCGAAATCGTAAAATTCCCAAAGCTCGATCATTAAAACATATTTAGCACACATTTAAAATTGGATGGATGCGTTTTTATTTACTGCTTTCAGAGTGACATAGACTGAAAACAAAGTTCATTAACAATATGGAAGGTATTATTTTAATTTGAATGAACGTCAACTCAGCTCCAGTATAAACACACAGAAAAAACTGAACACATTGTTTTAATTGCAATATAAAATCACAATAAGCTTTTATTTTCCCTAAACAAAAAATAGGCCTAATAAAAATGATAATAAAAAACGTGTATGTTACATATACTTGCATTATATTTTACTTGACATACAAACACACACTGAATACTTTTTATGGAGTGAAAGAAAGTAATTACTTCACAAAAAAATCGTTTATATTCGTATAAACATTATAATCGTTTTAAAATCGTTTATATTCCGTTAATATTGAGTTCATTGAACCGCAATTGATTTAGCATGATGAACACACATTTGTAACTTTCGTTGAAAACAGAAAGGTACCTTGTGCCCTTTCCCCTGATGTGGCGACAGTTTGCAGTGGTGAGTGCATCGAGCCCCTTCATCTGAATAGGCAACATATTTAAGGGGACACTTCAAGATTTCTTTTGGGACACTTCAAGACTCCGAAGTGTGACAGCTGTCGAGTGGCGAAAGTACATTTTAAGCAAACTTTTCCAATGTGGTTTCTTAAAAAAAAGAAACAAAAACAAATCAGACATAGGCATAAATGTCAGGATAATACCAAGAATAACAACCCTAATAAATTATTTAATTAAAGGCGACAAAAATATCCTGGAATTAAAATACAAATGCATCATACATTGATGGGAATTGTTGGTGTATATATAAGGAAAGTGAATTATGATTTGGGATATTTTTAAATGTAGTTGTTAAATTACTAAAACAATTTGGCAAACATCCCAGTAGATTTGACAGCTATGAAGGAAAACGATGAAACGCAAAAAAATTAAAATAAATAAAAAAATGAGTAGAAAAAAGAGTAGAAAATGAGTTGGGGAAGAAACTATACTATTACTATATCGAGTATTTAGGTATTTGTTTTAGTATAAAGTAAAATGTCTGTCATTCCTAAATGCTGTTGACACTCGGAAAGCGGTCGATATTTTTCATTCGCACTTATGTGACTTGCAAAAGCGGGGGACGTTCTCTCTTGGCGAAGGCCTGCTCGGCCGGGTTTGTTTTGGGACCCTAATTTGTGTAGCGTACATTGGGCCTGAATTCGGTGGACGGCGGTTCTGAAAATTCATTGGCTCGCGATAAAACAAAGCAAAAATAAGACTGGATAGGAAAAGACGCGTGGCATATTCTGTCGCAATACACAATATAATCACAGTAAACAAGGTATTATCAGCCCGGGAAGCCGAGGAAATAGCACCATGTCATCATCGAGTTGCCCAGCCTTAACACATCCCAGGATAACTTTTTTGTTACCTGAATTGCTTGTTAAGTTTTCCAGATAGTCTCAACCATTTATCAGCGAGCTTCTTATTCGATGCTCCAATTGTTTTCGTTTTTAATTGTTTCAAAATGAATATGTGAGGCATTCTTACGTCTACCCGTGGAAATCCTGAGAGGAAAATAAATTTTTAATTGATGCAGTTAAACTCATCGTGTAGACTTTAACACGGAGAGTTAATTATCGAATTTAATCCGACGATACAAACATATAGTATTTTAACGACAAAACACAACGTTACACCTGGGACATAACACTGTTTCGATGATTATCTGAATAAATGAATAAATACAGGAATCTTCTTTCCAGAAATGGTACAAAGCTACACTCAAATCCCTCCCATTTCGAAAAGATAAAACACCAACGTGAGCGGGGAAGGCCGGGGTTATTTAATTATTTATACACTGTTGCCCATCTACTTTTCACGAGTATTATTAATTGGGCGCCTCTGGTCTTTTGTACGGAGTTCCGCAGAGTTACTTGTAGCTTTAACAATGAATTACAAGCAAAACCGGGCCTCGGTAATGCGAAAATTATTCCATGTCTTATACGGGTAGAGATAAATAGCGGCGTGGATCGATAACTCCAGCCTGCGCAAAAAATGACAACGTTATTAATAGCGCGTATTCCGGGCGCTAATGGCGGTAAAACGCTTAATAAAAAACGCTCTCGCGGTGAAGTACCCATGTTATTATATGCAAAAAAGCACACAACTGCTTCCACCCACTTTCAGAAATAAAGATGAAGAAAACTGTGTAGCATTAATATTCTTTAAAAAAATCTTTAAAATGGTATCCTTGGTCTATTACACTGAAGGCTTTGGTCATATTATTATCAAAATAATATGAAAATATTATTTACTATTCACTTTCAAATAGTGTTCACTACTGTTACATTTCTGAATCTTACCGTATTGTGTTTTTACTGTTATATTATTGCTATTCTGATTTATAAGCAAAAGGGAACCATCAAACTTTTGTGGTGTAGTAAATCCCCAGAATCATTTGCCTTTCATAATTATATTCGAACTGTTTTACTGTATCTAGGGTTATTTTACCTTTTATTACCATTTATTTATTACCTATAAATAGTTTTCAAGCTTTCTTTCTAATAGAGCATTCTGTTAAGACTTTTATGTTAGGGAAACATAAAAAAGCGAATGGAAAGTAAATAAAACTCAGACTAAAAATACTTTTCCTAAAGGTAAACATGATAAAAGAAATTAAACGCATCTGAATTTAAAACAAATTTATTTTCGTCTGCAAAAACTTCTAGTGATTACACCAGATCCATCCGTCATAAATAGAATGTTTTCTTTTACAGCTATTATTTGAATGGGTAAGTTAATTTTTGGAGATTCACCAAAAAATAAGGAAATATTGCCTACGTATTGTGATGGCAGTCATCTGTTGAAACAACATGCAAAGTGACTAAAACCATTCTATGAGGTAATGTGCAATTCTATGAGGTAATGCGTTCAAGAAATATTATAAGAGCTAAACTTAAATAAAAAGTGAATTAATCTTGAAATAAGATAATAATATGCTAATAAACTAAATGCCTTTGGCTGGCTGGTTTGATGGAAATTTTTCGTAATTAAAAAAATAAGTAAAGTGAAATATTCAGCTGTTTACGTAGTTCGACATATCAGGGCGCGTTACTAACTTCTGCAAGTGGTAAAATGTGACTAACTGTGAAACAGAGTTAAATGCTTAGAAATAAATAAAATGAAAATAAACAGCAATTAATAACATGTCGAGGTGCCAGGTCAGTCGTACCTAGTAACGAATTTATGTGCATTAATTATTAAACTTTCAAAGAACCGTTTATTTCAATAAAAATAAAGAAAAACTTGGGCGTTGGTAAACTGCAGACGTAGATTGGCATCATCGTATACGCGTCAACCGAATGCAATTAACTGATTCATTGTTATCTGAAATGAAAAGATTTAAGCTCATCAAGGGCTTCACAATAAAATACCCACAACCTTCCCTTGCATAACACACGAGAATAATGATTGATGGTTTTTGTGCACGTGTCCGTAGTACTTCTTTGTAGTATAACCAGTGAGATTTCTTCCCAGTGTTTTTGAGGGTTAAGACGTTATCTGCATTACTGGTCTTGTCTTTCTTTGTATAATTCTATCAGTTGGAATGATAAGATTAGCAGCCATCAATTGAAAGCAAAATAAAACTGCAAATTCGCGACAGACAAACGTATACAGCTCTTACGTGTTATGTTGTTTACAGCTAAAAATCTCACTTAATGGCATAGCTGGTCTCAGGTAAGATACAGAAGAAACGCAAAGTGATAGCATTCTGTATGTGTAAGGTGTTCTGAGTATCCCATAATGTACAGAGCACGCAAAGCACGCAAAGCCTATCGTGAAGCATGCCGTTGCTCCTCAAGTGACTTGGGTTGTTTTGAGAAGTTTTGCTCTTTAAGCAGCATACTATTTAACTTAACTGCCAATTTAACTAAAGCTAAATTTCAATGTAGAGAAATCCATACGTAATAAATAATCTAGTCTGCAGTTTTTACGGTTGGACACCTTAGTTTGTGGGGTCAGATGTTCCACAAATCAGTTTTTTGGACTTCACTCTAGCAAAAGGTCACTGAGGTAAACATTATAAATAAATTGGCTAGGTTACATTGCGTTTGTCTGATCAGACAAAACCTTATGTCAAAAATTTATTCAGTTAATTTACACGTCACCGAGACACAAACCTTAAACATGTTAACGGATACTTTGGATTTAACTCAGTTATTCTTTCTTGAAACCTACTGATCTCTTTTTAAATGATGTTGGGATGAATTATATGTAAATAAGACAACATTTGGTGCTGGTTTTCGAAACCACAATGTAGTCCTACTTTCCCATACACTTACCTCGAGGAGAAGTCACTAGCTTTAAAAACGCCCGACTTTTATAATATTTACTTTGGTCCATTTTTTAACTACTACCGTGCAGTAAATGTTTCTGCGTTCAGGCCCATCACCCCACGTTCACGTCATCAAGTGGTGACTAGTGTTAAGTGCGGCACACGGGGCAGGTTCGGGTGGGTATAAAGGTGGGGAAAATTGAAAGGGCAGGTGGTGATTTTTATAATCAGAGGATGGGGGCAGCAGTAACGAGCTGGGACAGGTGCATAAAGCTATTAACCAAATAAAAAAACAAGTTATAAATAAGAATTTCAGTCATGCTAACATAGAAAACACGTGGCGAAATATGTATATAGCGTAAGCAGAATGAGAAAAAAATTACGATAACGCCATTAGGCTATTAACTTTAAAAACTCGCGTTCTTAGCTAAAACGTTCACATGTTCTCAGTAGAAACGTCGTTTTACATGTAAAATGTAGAATGAAGGCAAACGAACAAGCACATCTTTTCTATAATGCGAGCTAACGACATAAAAAAACAAACTGCGGGGAAAATCATAGCAGACAGCGTGCATCGGTACGGTCACAATTTATTCAGACAAAAATATCAGACGAAATTCACATGGCGTTTCTTGCAATATAATGCAGTACGGCATTAAGGTTAAATTTCACAGTCGCTACGAGAGTCTGCTTTCGAAGCGCAATTGTTTAAAACGTATAGGATCGGTTTGCTGCATTGTCGGTCAGACTTCATGACGCTGTTGCTGACCTCTGCAGAGGTTTAAAGCGAGTCTGCAAACACAGTGAACTCTGCAAGGTGCCAAATGTCATTGCATCACTTTAAACCACATATCTCCTACACACACACACGCACACACACACTCTACTGCCCTTTTCTAAACCCTCCATTATCTTGTTGCTTTCTTGTTAGATATGCTTACCCCTAGGATGCGGAGCATATTAGTCGATTTCATGCCATGTTGCGTCTTTTACCATCCGACCGACAGACGCATCTCAGTGACCCCCGAGCAAAATCGCACTAACTTGCATTTAAAACAAACGAACCATGGTTCTTTTCCGTACGGAGATTTTTCCCTCATTGCAGATATGTCATTGTAAATACCCGTAAGTTCGTGGAGTTATTACAGGCGTGCGGAACGAACGTCCGCACACGAGTCCGCTTCTATGTGGAAGTCGGGCGCTCCGGGAAACCGCAACGCTCCTCTCCGAGTCCCGGCGAAAAAAAATTTCATTTTTGTTTGAATTTCCAAAATGAAATATCATCATCCAATGTGCGATTGTTGGTCTTCATATGCATGCACCCGAGTGCAGCCCGATCTATCCGAGTATTTAGCGATACTCCTTGCATTTGAATAGCTGCCTGGGTTGTTATGGATCTGCAAAGCTATGGAAGGGAATCAGTATGCAAATTGTTCCAGTTACAATCGAAAGGTTCGATCTGAAATATCCATTCAGCGGAAGTGCATGTCCGCTCTCACCACATTAGGAAGCCTTTCGCTTCCTTCCGTCAATGCCCCTTTTTAGTTGCGAATATATTTCATATGTTATGTGATAAAATTTGATTTTGTTTTTCGTAAACTAGACTGTACTATCAGCTGGCTGCTATTGTTAATTGGGGCTTGTAATAAATTTGGAATTACGGTTAGTCGAATATTCTGTGTTAAGCACACTGACGACAAGATTTTTTTCTCCATAAGATATTATCACAAAGTAATATAATCATAATTTAGGAAATCGGATGGTTCTTAAAGCAGAGATGACTTGCAAAATCATTTTTTTAAGATGATCATTTATTTTTGCGTGATGTTTACATTACAGTATACTTAGAAAAACCCTTTATAGGTTTGCTTACCAAAACATATATCCGGACGGAGCCTTCAGTTATGTTTCAACGAAGGATTATTTGAATAGGTTCTTCTTAAACTATAAAAAACATTAAGTTCCGGTAGAATGTTTATTACTTTGATGTTGATAACACCACCACGGACAGTTATCAAAGTAAACTCACAGGAGCAAGTATTAACAGCTGAGCAATAATTTAACCGAAAGACTTTAAGATATTCTCACCTTCTGGTCTCCAGGACCTGCTGGGATAAACTGACCATCTGGCATTCAGCTGGAGCTTCAGTGCAGCCGATGGAAGGGCAGAAGGTCGCTGACCCCCAGGACAAGACAAGAAATGAAAAGCACGATTGGTAAAGGATTGGTGCCCATTTTATTTAGTATTTACTCTTTTGGTATTCACTTTTTTCAGGTTAATTAATTTAAATATGGTGAGAAGCGTTGGGACGAATCATTATGAAGTATATATGTATGCAGATATGTAGTTAGTGGAATGAATTTGAGCTTGGTGTACTTGAACATGACTTAAACATAGGCTGGTAGGCTGTTCACAGCATTTTTACGTCTGCACATTCACTGAATTTATTGCAAATCCAGCATTTAAAAACATGACAGAATTACACAGGTAATGATTTTTCTTAATATTTAGTGTCAGACAGATATATTAATGTGACACTTAAAATCTTCAAAATCACTCCTAAATTATAAATATCGATGATAATGCGTGCATCAGTACTCTTTGTATTGTGTTATAACTTTTTTTCCCCTTCATACAAACACAAATCTAATTTTCCCACTGAGATTCCTTTGATAGTCTCTCCTTAAAAGGGGTCATTTTAAATAGATCTAAATAACAGAGATGAAGGTGAGACGGACAGGAGGCAAAGCAGCGACAGCGGCTGTTAAAAGGGGATTAACCAAGTCCAGTGTCATGTACCAGGCATTTATAGGATTATTGGCATTTGTAATATGAAGATCCATTTACGGCTGATGGGACAGGAGCTTCATCAAAAAGTCAGACTGACAATGGATGTGAACTATGCTTCTCCACTTTCTCTTTCACAGTGAAACACATGCATACTGTAAGCACAGGGTGCATATGCACATCCATCCATATTTGTAAACGTGCCACTAGACGTATCCTCTCTGCGCCAGGTGCCTGTTACGGAACTGTACTAAACAGTTAATGACTTTATTTTGCATCCCCCTCATTTCTGCGTGGCGGTATCATTTTAATTGTCTGCGCTGCAGTGTTTATCGTCATATTGAGAGAAATGGGAACAGGGCCTGATCATGGGAAACGCCTCTGGCAGATTCATGGTTGGCGTCGTTTAGGACGGGAGGCGATCGTATAAAGTGTTTCTGTGCATCCGTATTAGCCATACTAACCCTGAGGAGGCAGGGATGTGGCTGTGAATTACAACAAGAGCCGGGATGGACCTTGGGCCTGGGAACTTTTATGGGCTAGTCAAAATGAAATAGTGAAATGAGACTTTCCACAGGCTCCTCCAACAGGACGCTCCGCCGTTCCTCAAATTGCAGGCATGATCACGGCTCAAGAAACCTCTTCGATAAGGTGCCCCGCCAACAATTATCCAAGGATGCCTGGGGATAAATTCTGCACGGGTACGTCCGTGCGCATTAACGTTACTGGCCTGAAAATGACAATGTAATGTATTAGGCAGGAAAGAGGGGCCTTCCCTAATTCATGTGTGAATGTGCTCCAATCAGGGCAAATAAGAGCAAAGCCGACTACCTGAAATCTCTTTGTGTCCCAGCCACTTAAATAATTGCTTGAACACTGCTGTAAAGCCAGCAGGAAATACTACTCTGTGTCTTCCTATTAAAGCTAGCCCTGCCCTGGTGCTCGACCACATAGTAAACAAATTGGTCTTGTTTTACAAGTTCCTTTTAAAACAAGACAACGAGAAGAAGGGTTCTGACAGTGACCAGCTCCTCCCCAGATCCCTCAAAAGCACAAGCTTGTGCACATAGCATTCTTCAGGCATGCTGCATAATTTTATGACCTGCCTTTTTGTTTATAAGTGTGACAAGGGGCCCGCTCTGCTCATGTATACCGTTAATCTTTATCTTTGCCGTCTTGTCTATGTGTCTGTGATGTTGGAAATCTGACCACAGATATTTCCCAAAAGCTGAGGGTGCGGCTCCGCCCGCTGGCCGCGCTCCACCTCGTGTTTGCTTGTCTTTGTGTCTTTGTGCCCGGGAGCAGATAAAGGAGAATGTTTTACTCAGTGCGACTCGTAAAGATAATCAATAACCAAGTGGTTGAGGTATGCAGAAGATTCCCTGCGGTTTGCAGGAGGCCGCAGCGTGCCAGACAGCCCTGCATTACGGAGACGGGGGCGGCCGGCGCTGCTGGTGTCGGCGCGTCTGTGTGCTGGGAAGTCCGCGTCTCCGGTTCCCCTCTCCCAAATGCGACCACCTGTATCCGGCTGCACTCATGAAGGCAGAGCGGTGACCTATATGAGCGCGCCGCCCACCTGTCCCCTCGCCTGATGCTGCCCCGTCAGGAATGCGCCTTGCCCATTTTGCAGAGGGATTGCTAAGCGCCTCCTAAGAACACCTCCGGGAGGGGCCCACAGCGGGCGAGAGCCGAAACAGCTTGCTTTCAGGGGATACCACCAGGGCTGATCCTTTTCTTGGGTTGCTTCCACCCATAATTAATAATAGCCAGAGGTGGATAGCTCAAGACCAGGATTTTGTTTAAAACAATCAGCTGCTTATGTTGGTTGAAATAAAATACTCTGTGACTGCTTATGTTGGTTGAAATAAAATCTTGGTCTGGATTTTTTACTTGCTGGACCTGAACTATCCAGCTCATATAACAGCATTGTGATACATAAAGAGGGCCCCCTGCTGGTAGTTTGAGGCAACTCCGTTAGCTCTCAGTCTATCCATGGAGCTAATCACATGTACAGTAAAGGGTCATGGAGTGTTATGCCAGGCAGAACAGGACACACTATGGGGAACTCGCTTTGTTGCAGACTCAGGATTCGAACCCTGAACCCTAAAGGTGTAAGATAAGAATGCTACTGAATCACTCTGCCAACCAGCTTGTACTCCAGAGAGCGTGATTGGGGTCCACTAGAGTCATATTTGTTCAAGGAAGATACATGGGTAAGACAATATTGACAACATTTAAATAATTATTTAATCAATGATTATAATTAAGTTTTCTAAAATATGCTCACAGTCCCCAGGGGTTGTAAGTAACAATTAGCAGTTGGCTAACATCAGACACCCACAATACATGCATTTTGGCTAAAAACTCCTGCTCTGTAAGAGACACTGAAGTCTGTAGCTGTGTGATCAGTGATGTTTTGATATCAAGATGCTCACTTAATTACAGTTCTAATTCACTTCAGCCACTTAGATCCATTGAGCCCTGTGTTTTGAGTATTTGTGATGAGTACCATCTAGAATCGCCTTGCTTACAATAAGTGCAATGGCCTATATATGAGATTAATAGAAAGTGGGGTACCTAGCTATGGTATCGTATAGTATGCTATAGTATGGATACTTTTCAAAATATCGCCCCCAATCTTGTGCCGTTGTACAAGATACAACGGTACATTATTTTGCTAAATGTGTGCATTGTGAAGGAAAGCCACAAATCTCCCCTACTGAATATTCTTTTTAATGCACTAAAGCAGAAATACACCACGGAGGCCTCCCTTCTTGCGGTCGGCATAACTGGGGCTCAATTACTCCCAAGAAGGCCGAGGAAAATCTAATTCCGGATAAATGTGCAACGGCCTTCTGCGCTGCTGTGCTTTGAAGTCTCTGGAAGGGAAAAATGCCTGCTGTCCATTTACTGTTGGGTAATATAAGTGAGTACCCTAATAGGGCCGTAATGCAGGGAGCGGGCAGAGTGCATAAGTGTTTGCTTTGCTGTGAGACAACAGTAGCTCTGATTCCCGAATGGGACTTACTGTCAACCCCTTTGGGCTGTGAACAGAGGGGGCTTTCGAGTGCGTTATTGGGACCTCCTAGGTGACCCCAGCCTTATACGCTGTGCGTTTTTAACAGACTGCTTGTGACTGTTCTGAATGCAGTGTTGCAAATAGATTCTATGGTTCTAAATGATTATTGCTTAACTTCAATACACTGGCAAACCATAAAAGGCCCAAGTGGAAAATAGAAGCCAAAGGGCTCATCCATGTCCCCCATTGAATCTGCGTGGTCAGCAACGGGCTGGACACCTCTGACAGCTGGGGACCGCACACAGGAAGGCAGACACACGCCGGTGTGCATGCACGCGTGTGATCAGCCGCCCCTTCTGCCCGTCACATGGCACCTTTGTTATGGAGATGACCAGCTGGGTGCCCTTCAGCTCTGTGACCTCTGCGCACAGTGTCAATGGTCAGGCTCCTAGAGAGGCCAGTGGAGGTGACAGACACATGACAGTGGCCTTACGACCTCACAGCCTCTGACCGCAGACACATCATTTTGTTACCTGTGTGTATTCCCAGAATCTTCTCCTATTCCCAGTTTATAAAGTGACATTTTGATATTTTTCTAGGATAAGCTACAATGTATCATATTCTAAATGTAAGCAACAACCACAAACCTTACAAATTCATTCTATAGCTTGTGTAATTAAAAATACTTTTACAAGCTTTTAAGAAGGTTTCCTACACCAGTGGCATCCTTGTGAACTGCAGTGCTGACTTTTGCTTAAATATGTAGCACTTTAGACAGAATCTAAGAAATCTTTAGACCCCCAGACATTAATTTTTCCTATCACTTGACCAATGAGCACTGCAGTGATGAAGAGGCAGTTCCTGGAAATGGGGTAGGAGGGGGGTTCCCTGGGTTGGGGGGGACAGGAAACCCACTGAGAAATGGCAGCTCAGCCCTGGACCGGCGACAGTTCGAACCCAGTGCGCTGCTGCAGCTGAGCCTTAGCCATTTTTATCAAACTCACACACTGAATCTGTATACCCTTTGTTTAGAAAGACACAGGCGCAAAAGCGCACGCAGAAAAATCGACGACAAAACCGAGTGAAGCAGTGACTGATGGCAATGCAGTCATATTTCTGCGGCTGCTCGATACAGCACTGCAGATATCGTCAATTCAGAAGCTTTAATAAAAAATACACTCAATTTAAGGCCTATTCTTGCTATATCTGTAAAAGCTCATGGTGGTGATGCCTGAAGACAGCCCCATCCAGTCTGGAGAACAAGCATTTACTCTGTTTAAAGCCCTCATGTCAATTAATAGAGCCCAGAACTGATTATCTGACAATCAGCCCAACCTCTGTGCCTGGTTGCTATGGAGATAGGGTTGCATAATATCCCTACATTTGATTATTTAAAGCCCTTATTAAGCCCTTATTACTCACTTATGATTTTGTAAAGGGAATTAGGTTTTTTTAATGTGAGTGAATTTTAGCTGAGCGTTTCCTTAAATGTAAGATTTTGTAAGAATGTAAGAAATGTAACATTTTGCAAATACCTTTAGGGGTGTGATTTGGTCTTTGAGAATGGAGAGACCTGGGCTTTGTCGTGGACACTCTGGCCGAGACACACTGGGTCACGTCTGCCATTGTGTGCGTGTGTTTGGCTGTGTGCACGCATGCATGGTGTCTCGAGGCTGTGTTTACGCATGTGGCATGGGAGACCTTCTGGAACATTCCACAGACAGATCGGATTTCTCGATGAGGCTTAATTGGCAACCTGCACTCAGAACAGTTTTCGGTTTCGTTTTTCCACCCCTGTCTGAACTGACTGAGGACACGTCCTAATTCCCAAGACAAAGGGGAAATGCCATTAGTGCTAATCTCTAATGTGCATAACCAAATTTGAATATAGGAAGAGTACATTTTAACTAACATTTTCTCCTAGGGATGGAACTGGACAATACTGGTGTCATATGAAGTCGTCATAACAGACCATCATATCCAGGGCAGACTTAAGGCTTGATAGTGTTCTTGCAGATTAATCTGCATTAGAAAAGTTTTCCCTTCAGTACTTAATGAAGACCATGTAAATATGAATTATTTGTTTGGAGATAAAAATTAATAAAAAAGGGCAGCTTAGAATTGCAATATATGTAACCTTTTTGCTTTAAAAATCAATAACATTACAAAATAATAAAATATTTGGTATTGCACAGGCAGAAGTGTGCCATGTTATTTTGTTTACATAAGGTATTTATAGTCTGTTTTCTTACTTTCATCAGATCAGATAATACAATTAAGTGTATTTCAGTTTGAGCCCAAGCTGCTCTGTACCCATCTGTCACAGACGAAAGTTCATATAAATAATATAACATATATGAAATAATAACTCACTCCTCTCTGTGTTATGTGGCGCTGTCCGCTGTCCTGATACTAGACCAGGAAGCGCGGGCGCGTGAAAGAAAAGACGAGACGTATATTTAGGTGTATTTAGGGTTTTAAAAAATCCTGTTCAGCAAGCTTATATATTAAGTAAGAGAAGTTATAATATCATACAAAGATAGTGTCATATGCAATATTCTTCTTATCGTTTTAATCTGTATTTCTGGTAATATGTATAATAAGATGCTGTGATGCGTGTGTGTGGATGGGGGGGGGGGCGACCTTAGAAGATTATTGCTATTGATTTCTTTCCTAGGGACGTGGAAATGTTACCAGATGGGACATTTGGCCGAAAGTGTGCGAGGCTCCAAATGTGGCTTTTGGCTCCTCATCTGTAGATAAGAAAAACACATCATCTTCAACCCGCTGGCAGACTCACTGCTGCACCGTAAATGTATCTGGAGGAGAACAAAAACCAGCATTTCCACCAAAGCATGGAAATGGATAGCTATGCATGGCAATGCTGCTCTTAATCTGACTCATCAGTAAATATTTATTACAGTATTGGTCAGTTTTCCACAGCTTGGCTGTCAGTCAAAGCTCGCCTCCATTTCTACAGTAATCTTTTATTGGATTGGTGTACATCGAGCCACCAACTTAGAGTCGTCAAATTACAGCAACAATTCAATAAAGGTTAACTCAGCGTATTGCCTTAGAGATGAATTACATTGAGAGGTCTGGCAATTTGGAGGTTTTTAAGTTTATCCATAAAAGAATTGATGTTTATCCCTGGGTAATTTACTATCAATAAAATGCATTAATCTTAAGTGGATATTAAATATATCAAACTGGAATACTACTCTGAAAGTGAATCTTACATTTTTATTTTTAAAGGTGCAGATAAAGAGTTAAAATACATACACAATTTATTTCCTTTAAAAAGGGATTTGCAGTTATATAACAATTTGGAAATTTCACAAACAACAGTAGCCAACAATGGCTAACATGTCTAGGTATTTATTTACCGTCACTGTATGTACTCAGGTGAAAGGGATGCTCTCCTCACGGTTGCCAGGATAAATGTGGTCACGTTCTTTCAGCGTGTTCGCAAACACTTGCTTCCACCATTTACTGTCAGTCTCTCTCTAGAACAAGTCTACACCCTAAGGACAGTTAACATCTCAAATCATCCCTGCAATGAACATGAAGTCAGTTGTATTCAAACAGTACTTTGTCAGTTGTATCCAAACACCGGCCTTTCCAGAATACCCAAGGCCAATGTATTAAGAACAGAACCACCATAATCAATATTGTCCTCCGGCTCTATTGACTAGATTCAACTGATTATTTTTCCCACCCATTCAAAACAAAGGAACCTAACGGGATCTGTCAAGTAAACCCATAATTCCATACCCACGGCTTAAAGACTTGAGTCCATTGAATAAATGTTCTTAATAACGTTAAGCAGTGATTTTAAGGTTTGCAACATGAAGATATCTTTCAATACATCTCAGGCTTGTTTTCAGGGTGAAAAACCAAATCCAAGGCCATATTGAAAAGGATTAAATACTAGAACATAAATATAGCTTATAGAATATGTATAAAACTGGGCCGAAAAACAAAAACAGGATCCTTATTCATAGGTTAACTGGGTGTGTCTCTGTTCATTTTAGATGCAGGTCATTATCTGGGTACATCGCAATACAGTAATGCTAATATAAACGTTAGCGTCAACGGCTACAGAAGCCATGACAAAGGTGCTGCCTCCCAGGTTTATAACATAATACAGGGTACCTTTACATGGCTGGGTTTCAGGGATTTATAATAGTCAAAAAAATGTTTCCTTTGCTTTTGAGCTAGCGGTTAGCTGCTGAAACGGTCCCCTTTTGCTAGCGATGAGCTATCATTTGCTGCAGCTAGACTGAAAGCTACTTCTGCTGTCAGGGAGCGCTCTGTCTTTGTTTCCATAGATCTATGATTCTGTGCACTGAGGAAGGTGTAGGAAAAAAAAAAGAGAGAAATCAATGGCCTGGTGCAACCCGTGGGAGGCCTCTGGCCAGGGCGGCCTGGTGGGGTAATGGGGGGGTAAACGGGGAGGAAAAGGCACCGAGTCCAGTGGCACTTTGACAGCAGCTCTGAAAGGAGTGGGGATGTCTGCAGCAGAAGGTCCCACCGAACACATGATACTGCTTGGAATTAGAGCGACGTTAAAATGGTGATTGAAGCCCAATGTTTCTATCAAAGACTGAAATAACACTCTGTCCCGAGAGCTCTGCAGTGGGGGGGCGTGGTACACAGACAGTGAAATGCGGCATGTGCAACGAGTTCAATTAAGCACAAGGGGCTTAACAAAAGCCCCCAGCAAAGTCAGGAGGACAGTGTCCAAGGGGTGGGGAGAAGTAACTGGGGTGGGGTGGGGGGGCGAGTCCATGTTGGCCCTCCGGCATTGTGGGCCATGTTAGCTGTCAGCCTGGCCGCCTCTCGTCGGCCAACCCAGGGCTGCCAGGCTCCCAGCATGGACATCAGAATCAGAATTTCACATGCCGACCACCTCTCTGTCAAATTTCTCATTGAGAGTAAAAAGCTAAACAAAGAATCACAACGCGAATGCAGAGACGTAAACAACGGAGTCCTCTGGGATCCAGTGCGTCAGCC
Organism: Petrocephalus schoutedeni; assembly: GCA_026780765.1. NCBI lineage: Eukaryota > Metazoa > Chordata > Actinopteri > Osteoglossiformes > Mormyridae > Petrocephalus > Petrocephalus schoutedeni. The sequence continues at coordinate 7,784,727 of JAODKL010000009.1, forward strand.
GTCTCAGAAGTGGGGGCACAAGCGGGAGTGTGTGGCGGCCAGCCGGGGGTGTGCCAGCCGGGCCGCGCCCTGATTTATGGCTGCCGGCACACCGGCGGCTCTCCCGCTGTCCCGCTGCTGTTCGCCTCTCGTTACTCATCCCTGTCCCAGGTGGACTTCTTATTCTCCTCCTGCCTCCTTCTGACTGTGTCTGAGCAGATGTGTCCCCATCTGGACAGATGTGGGATGCTTTTGGAAAGCAAAGTGCAGGATGTGGGTGCCTTTCCGAGGGGGAGGGGGCTCCGTAGCGCGCGGGGCTGGATCGTAGTGGGACAGGAAGGCTTGCCGACGCCAGCAAAAGAGAAATGCTGCTGATTTCACAGAAGGCTCAACACCAGAGGGCCCATTCGTGTTTGTATGTCACCAGTCCCCGTGGCGACTGGTCAGCAGGCCCAGCAACCAATCAGCAGGCTTAGTGAGCAGTCAGCAAGTTCAGTGACCAATCGACAGACTTAATGGCCAATCAACAGGCTTGGCAACCAATCAGCAGGCCTAGTGAGCAGACAGCACATTCAGTGACCAATCAGCAGACTTGTGCTGTGACCGGTCAGCACATGTTTTCAGACACCTGGGGGACTGGTAGCAGACAGATAGGTGACAAATACTGATTTTTTCCATATACATCATCACCGCAAGTGTGTCGCTACACCTACTTCCTCACACACAAACACACACACACACACACACACACACACGCACACACACACGCATTCCTTACACAAGCATGCGCACTCTGCACAGGACACTTGAGACACGTGTTTGTTTACCCAGTCATACACATATGGTCTCTCACATGAATGAATGCCTAGAAACGTATGTCCACACACACACACACATGCTGGGGGGGGCATGTGAATGACCTCCAGGCCAGAGGAGCTCTAATTCGCCTCGGTGGACGTCTCCCTGGGGGTTCCTCCGGACAGGTCGTCCAATCAGCCCAAATCAGCTGCCCAGTGCTGCTCAGCTGGCCCTGGTTTTGCCGCCACCCGAGTCCCCGGGGACCCCCCTTGGCTCACACACCACTGCAGCGTAGGCCGGCGTGATCAGCTGCCTGGGAAATGGCTGCATGGACCATGCAGAGTTATTGTATTTAAACAGAACCAATCTGTGTTTTTTATGGTGAGGACTAGATTTGTGAACTCAAAACTTATCAATACAACAAACACCAAATATACAGATATAACAAAAACCGAAATTATGCAATGCAAATTACAGGGTTGCCAACTTTGGTCAGCTGGCTGGAGTGAGATATTCAATTTGAGACAAGTCTGCACACACATTTACATGTATGTAATAGTTCATTACCTTGTAAATAGACTGTGGGGTTTGCAAACTACCCTAATGTTTTTGAAGTAGCTAGTTTTAGGTTTATAATGGAACAATATAGATTTGCAGTGAGATTTCTCGCGTGAGCGTGAGAGTCTGAAAAGTGTGATGAGTGTCACGCCAGATATGTGAGATCTGGCAACCCTGATACTATATTGGACCTGGGCTTGTATACTGTCTTTGTATATACACACAAATAAAGTTACACACGCGATTTGGACCCATTACCGTATCAGATTTATGTTGGATTGTTGTAGATTTTTACTGGATTCCCAGCCAGCAGCTGGAAGGAAGACAGCAGATCACAAATGTCTTCACAGAAATACTGAGAAATGTTTTCGTTGTTTTCAATGCGTCATCCCTCCCCATAAATAATTGAAGAGGACTAACCGATAAGCAGGGTAAACAGTGCCTCCATTTACAGAGCAGAGGTGCTACTTTGTGACGGCGGCGGGGGGCGGGGCTCCGCCCGCGGGCTCTGGCGACAGCACCCTGAGAGCCATTAGCTCCTGCCGCCTGTGTGCGCCCCGCACTGCCGCCGCCGCGCCCACTCCTTTCCAGGCTTTTAAGCCAAGACTTGAGCTTCTTCAAGGCCAATGGTCGACTCGAGATTCAAAAATAAAGACGCTGAAGAGTGGAAGAGGAGAGGCGAAGTAAAAAAAAGACTCATATTTGTTCTCTGGCCCATTTAGCCAACAACACTGGTCTTCAAAAGACTTCTTGAGTTGAAGAGATATGAAAAGAAATAATGTGAGACTCTTGGGCATTAAAAGGCCTTTATTGAAATGCCAATATGACATCTGGTTTGAAGAAAATGGGCCCACCAGCCTTTCATCTACTTGGGAGCGGCTTTTGTTCCCCATGCAGAAAGTTCTCCAGCACTGTAATGGCCCCCAAAACAGAACATTCTGTACATGGCCGCTTCATACAGTGAACTGCGCCGGTCACTCTCCGCGGGGCCCTGCCGTGAGCATAATGAGTCTTACACTTCACCCCTCGAAGTGTCTGAACAGACCCTTTCAAAGGACTTTCCTCCAGAGGTTTCACAAAGGCAAAGATGGACTCATGTCCTGGCGGTGTGTTAGACACAAAGACAAAAGTGCTGATTAATTTGTCAGCAGAGTAAGGAAAAAAAGTGTTGAGAAGGTGGAGGACAGTGAGGTGCACGTTAGCTTGTGAGGAACTGAAGGACAGTAAGAAGATCCTTTAAGAGGCACGGTATGGAAAGAATTGCAAGGGGGGGTTCCTCATGAACATATGTGAGAGACGCACACTCATAAAATTGGATATTGACGGTTATTGTAAATATATGTAAATCAGCTCAAGATTGAAGCGAAGACTAATGTAATTTAGGTTCTTACATTCTGATTTTAGGGCAATAGGGCACAAAAGTAAGAGATATACTTTCAAAGAAGATCCAGCATAGAAGTAAATTACTTCTATACAGCAAGAGTTCAAAGTTATGAATCTGATCAATGAAAAAATACAATTGAAAATGGAATCACTAAAGTTCCTCTCCCAATCGTCATTTGGACAGCTGGAATGGGACGATCGATTGCTTCCACAAAGGTGGCTCCTCTTGTTTAAACATACGGCTCATTTCGTAAAAACAGCAAGGGGGTACCTTTTTGCTTTGAACTAAGTAGATGTAAGTGTTGGAGGGGAAGGTGCGATGTTTTAAGAGGGTGCGATGGGCAGAGTAGACTGAGGAGACTTTGGGTGTTTTCGACCCTTCAGGAAAAAGGGTGGTAATGAGGCAAATCCGGGTTTTACCTATTGATCACGAAGGGTCTCAGCAAATAAAATTACAAATTTGAACTCTAATGCACAAAAAGCTTGAAAAATCAATTTTCCACAGTGCTAAAGGTATCCCATAATGTGTGAAAGGAGACAGAATCAAAGGCAATATATACATTTTCCAGTAGAATCGTGGGTTTTTGCTTCCGTTTAGCCAAGTTCGGAAAACGAATAAAAACATCTTTTTCCTCCAATTGCAATAAGATGTTGATCTTTTTAAAGTCGCAGGCGTTAGTAAGACAGGCAGCTTCCTGTTGATGGGACCATTAGGTGCAGGTCTGATGGAGTTAACATACACCTAAAAGGAATTACAGCAAGGGGAACATCGGATTACGCGAGGTCGCCTCTGCCTCCTCCCCGCAATAGAAATTAAAAAAGCACACAGAAACACAATGGCTTTGGGTGGGGTCCATTGTGGCATTGCATCCCCCCCCATGATAGGCTGAGCTGGTGAGCCTTTGTATGCACATTACCCCATAAAAGCTGCGAATACTCCCCTCCACATGCCCTGGCGAGCGAGACAAAAACCGGGACCCAGAGGTGTTCCCTCCCGGTGGCCTTCAATTACGCATTGGGAGGGGGGGGGGGGTGATTCTGTGGGCGAATGAGGGTGGGGGCAACATTTGTGAGTGCAGGGCGAGAACTGACCCCTGCACTCCCTCCCCAGACAAAGCGAGGGGGGTCACTTCAAACATCACTGTTTCTCCACTGCAGATTTGCTGCTCTAGGTTCTGTAATATACGCCCCATACACAGGCGACGACCTTCTTGATGGCTTCCTTCTGGAGGCTCCTGGAGCTTCCCAGAAAAGTGCCGCAGGGAGGTAGCATGGTGACTTGTGGCATCCCCCCTCCAGGTTTGGGGTGTGAATTTACCCTCTTCTCTCTCCATATCCTCCCCATCTTCTGTGGGTTTTCCTTCCTGCCCTGGGGTTCCTGGGGTTAATTGGCATCTCTGTAACTGCCCACAGTCTTTTATTGTGTGTGTGCCCTGTGCATGGACTGGCATCCCATCCAGGTTGTACATTTTGCAGCCTGGGATGATGTCCAGGCTGCCCTTTGACCTGGAACAGAATAAGGTTTGGAAGATTGATGGGTGGTCCCTTGCTTGTGCATTGTTACATAATCTATTCTCTCTGTCCAAGACAACTACACAATTTTTTAAAATTACATTTGAAATAACATATGGTGGCTCAGTGTGGTCAAATAAGTCCTAAATCGGTTGGTTTCTGTAATATTTGTATGAGGACTGTGTGGGAACTGGAGGCTCCAGGACTAAACTCATGATTTTAGGTATTATGCGATGCATTAAGGTATGGGAAAGATAAATGTGAAATGAAAAAAAATGTGTTAAATATGAAAGTGTATGTATGTTAAACATACATTTGATAAGGCATAAACGCACAGTTCACAGCATGAAGGAGTATATAAGACTAAGGATTATAGGTCATTTTTACTGCTGTTCTGCTAGTCACCAAAATGCAGTAAAAGGTACAAAGGACTCACTGGAAGTTCCTGGATATCTTAATGCCTCAAAAATATCAGGCAGTTCTATAATGATTTAGATATGCCTCGTTTATTTGTTGATAGCCTTGTGGAATATCCTGTAAGACTGTGTTTATTATCTTTTGTATTGCTTGCCCTATACATGGACACAGGGGTCTGGAACCTATCCCAGAAACTATGGCTGTAAGGCAGGGAATAATGCAGGACAGGGTGCCAGTCACAGTGTGCTTTATCAAATATTTTCAGTTTAATTAATTATAATTTTGTGTTTTAATTCCCCCTTAACCACATGCTAGCTGTATTCTGAAGCCGACGTTAGCTTAGCCTAATGTGAAGTTGTACAATCAATACAGAGCATTTGATGTGAAATATGCTTTCAACGTGCAGTCAAATCCAGGAGCTGATCCGGCCTTCATGACTGGCCCTTGGAGGAAGGGGAAGCACTTAACAGCTAGGAATTATGTCCTAGCAGTGTGGCACAATGGTGGCTTGGCATTTAGTACTGTTTGCACTAGATTCTCACACCTGCCGGGGTCCCTGCCACTGTCCAGGGGATCCACTGCCTTGTGCATTGCGTAAGTGCTATGGAAAATGTAAAGACAAATCCTAATAGTTACCGCATATTTGCACAGAAGTTGCATCTTTTATTGAAGGTTGGAATCAGTCACTGGAGACATGAATTTATCAAAGCAAAAGCCATTGTGCCAGAATATTTGTCTGGCAGGTAAACCCTGACTGGTTTCTGCTTATGAACCCCGAAATGAAGGCTCGATGGGACGAAATGGTGCAGCACTGCCTGAAATATAATTACCAACAAAGGCCCAAGTTACGTTAAATAATACAATACAATACAGGGTAGAGATGAGATGCATTGTGGGATTTTACAGCTGGGGCAGACTCTGTAAAATGGGGGTCTTGTTTAAAAAAAAAGGGGACATCATTGCCAATGAATCCTGAAAGTGCCACATGGGCTATCGATCGATCTGTCTTGCCGTCAGCATGACCAGGACCAGAAAAAAAAATCACGGTGATCCAATTTTCTGGGCCTACAGACACCTTCCCTTGGAGGTGAGTGGCGTCAGGGGAGGGGGGGCTATGGGGTGGGGGGGTACAAGAGCAGCAGCCCGTCTGTCTGCGCAGTAAATGTTATTAGCCCCAGGTGCAGATCACTTTTTGGTTCATTTCCGGATTTGGTGTCTGCTACAGAAAAAAATAAGCTGTTCCAAATCCAGTATTGGGTTCCGTACAGTGAAAACGAATATTACCTTAAAAGGAACCTTGAAATAGATTTCCCACAATGCCGAGGTCAGCATGTGGGGAGGGCCATGTTAACCGGGGTGGTGTGGTTGGTGCCACCGGGATCCGAGATCGGATGGAGAACCCACATGCATGTATTTTTTTTCTATTTATTTATTAATCTATTCCCCCCCCCCCCCACCCATTGCTTTGCTCCATTAGAGCACTTCATATTTTAAAAACCCAGGGAAATTACCAGCATCCTCCCGGGTCAATGAATAATCCCCGCGTAATAACACGGAGTAAGGCTTTCTGCCTCCCGATTCATCAGGAAAAAAACTCACACGCTTTCAGATTCTGGAGACGCGTTCAAATGATTTTCTCCTGAGAATTAGCGTGGCTGTGGGTGGGGAATGCTAGTTAACTGCCAAAGAGCAGAGCAAACTCTTCCTATACCTCATACACTAGTATCACCAGGGAATAATTCATTCAAATTGTTGTAGAAATATAAAATAAATGGAAAATAATAACTATGTCTGTACTTATTCAGAGGAAGAAAGCCACTGCATTTATTTTGCGTAATAAAACAGTATAGAATAAATAAATGAGACAATGTTTTAGTTGTTTAAACCAAAATGTATTTGGACAGATAACGATGATTAATAAAGGGGAACTAAGAGGATAAGGAAGCCGAGCAGAAATGATTTTCTTTATCATATCCTTCCGAATGAGAGCATCAGTGAGGGTTCGGCTGCATCTCCGGCTTGCAGCCATTCCTGGAGACCGGCATGGGCCGGGAGGAAAGGGGCACAGGCAGACGGGGATGGAAGGCAGGGGACAGGCTGGCCCAGCAAAGCCAACAAATTGGGCTCCCGCATGGTCCCATTCCTGTTTGGCACAGACCGGAGAACACGCCTGGGATGAAAGAAAAGGGGACAGGAGACAAAAAAATCCATGCAGGGAAGGCAGTGGGAGTGAAAAGAGTCTGCAGCCAGCTCCTCGCATGGGCAGACAGCAATCAATAAATCAATAGGAAATGTTCGTTGGCTGTAAAATGGGTAGAGAAGCCTGTGTCAGGATGCTTGGGGATGGATGGATGGAGCAGCTGGCAGCACGAGGAGAGGCCGGCAGAGAAAGGAAAGACCAGCAGCATGAGGAGAGGCCGGCAGAGAGAGGAGAGGTAGGTAGACTGAGGAGAGGCTGGCAGAAAGACGAGAGGCTGACAGTGTGAGAAGAAGCTGACAGAGAGAGGAAAGGCTGACAGCGTGAGGAGAGGCCGGCAGAGAGAGGAGAGGCCGGCAGAGAGAGGAGAGGCTGGCAGACTGAGGAGAGGCCGGCAGAGAGAGGAGAGGCCGGCAGAGAGAGGAGAGGCTGGCAGAGAGAGGAGAGGCCGGCAGAGAGAGGAGAGGCCGGCAGAGTGAGGAGAGGCCAGCAGAGAGAGGAGAGGCAGGCAGAGTGAGGAGAGGCCGGCAGAGAGAGGAGAGGCTGGCAGAGAGAGGAGAGGCTGACAGAGTGAGGAGAGGCCGGCAGAGAGAGGAGAGGCAGGCAGACTGAGAAGAGGCCGGCAGAGAGAGGAGAGGCTGGCAGAGTGAGTAGAGGCCGGCAGAGAGAGGAAGGCAGGCAGACTGAGGAGAGGCCGGCAGAGAGAGGAGAGGCAGGCAGAGTGAGGAGAGGCAGGTCGACTGAGGAGAGGCCGGCAGACAATGGAGAGGCAGTCAAAGTGAGAAGAGGCCAGCAGCGTGAGCAGAGGCAGGCAGAGTGAGGAGAGGCAGGCAGAGTGAGGTGAGGCAGGCAGACTGAGGAGAGGCTGACAGCGTGAGGAGAGGCAGGTAGACTGAGGAGAGGCCGGCAGACAGTGGAGAGGCAGTCAAAGTGAGAAGAGGCCAGCAGCGTGAGGAGAGGCAGGCAGAGTGAGGAGAGGCTGAGAGCATGAGGAGAGGCCCGTCCCTGTCCCTCCCCACAGTGCCCCTCCATGTGGGGCGTCTGGCCGGGCTTACTGTGCCCGGCCCATTGAAGCGGAGGCTACACGAGGCTGAATCGAAGCTGCCTAAATGCCTTTCGCTAGCTGGGAATCGATCAGGCTGGCCAGGGGATTCTCTATACAACAGCTGGACCTTCCCTTAATAAAAAGGCTTCTAAATTAGTAGCAGACATCTGTCAGATATTCCTCAAAGGCCTCTGGCTAGACTCCGCCCCCCTGGCTTCTGTCTGTACTGCGTGGCTAACGCCGGCGAGATGGCGGAACAGGTGCCGAGGTGAGCACTCCGTGAGCGATGTGCTGCTGACACTGAGGGCCTAACGCCATGTCAAACAAGGGGTGGGCAGCTTCCCAGCCAGGCGGGGTTAATATTACTCAGCTTTCCAGCTTTCTTTGCTCTGGGGTAACTTTGGATACTATTAGATTTAATTAATCTGTTTATTTCTTTGTTTGTTTGTTTTACTTATAGCTAATAGCTTGTTTCCCTGGTAAAATATTGGCTTATGTAATAGAAAAATACCTTTACAAACTATTTCAACTTAAAGGATCAAAATAAGTTTACGTATGTAAATAGCAAACTGGAATATTAAATATGAAAACCAAAATATTTAACTACAGCAATACATAATGTGGAACAATTATATGTTTAATATCTAGAATTTTTTAAATAATGGAATATTTAATACAATAAAGATTATTGCAGCATTGTCTTTATTATATATAAATTTTTTGAAAATACAACTATATATAGGATTACTACATTGTATTCAGATTTCATTCTAATGCATAGAGGTAAAAAAATAAACCCCACAGGACAAGTTGTGTAGAATCCTTTATATTCTGCATTATAAATACGGATTTTATAATGGCAGAAATTGTGTTTCGTAAGGCTGGGGTGAATGCATGCTTGGAATATTTTTATATTTTAAATTTGATTTGAAGAGCTGCTGGAGTGAGGCATGTTCTGAATGTGACTGGAGGAAGCTGAAATCCAATCGGTGCAGAGAAGCCCTCCATGCCTCATGGCGTAAGGCCTATCTCTAAATGTAAAAGCAACAAGACCCAGGAGGATTTTCATTAGGCCCTGCTCTCTGCGATGGTATCAGCGGGAAGCAAAGGGAGCTGACCCCGGGCTCGCTTTAATTAAGATGCATGACATTGGACTGGATAACAGATGCACTTTTCAATTTAATTTAAACACACATTTATTTCCTCCCTTTTTGTTTAAAACAAGCCATTTCCAGCGAGTGCAGGAGCAGCACAGCATTGTGGGTATTTCTCCCACAGCAGCCTGATCGGCACCATTTGCAGTTATGATCATCCATGTTAGCATTATATTCACCACCTGCAGCAGAGTGTCTGTGACCAACATGTTTTAAAAAGAAAGAAAAAGAAAGCTATTTCTGGGGATCACACCCAGTGTATCCAGTTTTTTCCTAAATGAAACTCGGCGTTGATGAGGAAAGCCGGTAACCTTCAGACAGATGAACAGCCCACTTTGGTAATAAACCTACTTTTGTGGAATAGACTCGCAGAGGTGTGGCCAGGTACCGAAATTAAATCGGGCCTCTTGTCTAAGTGGCTCACAATTAAACATAATCCAAATAGGAAAAACTGAGATGCTGATTTGCCAATAAAACAAACCCCTAATTTTCTGTCATCCAATTTTTTATCTCTCTTTTACAGCACTAAGTCAGAGCGTGTTGCCCGAGTAGCAACTAAAAATATTTTTCCATTGATTGGAAGAATTGATTTCTTTTTTAAAATCTGTACATTGGTTGAGTGTTTAAGCATTTTACCGTGCGCCTCCTTTACCTGGAAGCAGGACACAGAGCCTGAGGGGCTGAGCCCCCCCCTCCCCCTCCCTTCAGCCATAATGGACACTCTCCTGCCTGCACCCCCCCCCCCCCCTT
>JAODKL010000009.1:7794607-7807184 GCA_026780765.1 Petrocephalus schoutedeni
CCCCCGCCCGCCCCCCCCCCCCCCCATTACTTCATGCAGAACACTTGCCCATCTGGGAATATACAGACTTTATACAGCCAGAGAAGATCTCACATTTTTACTTAATTAGTGTGGGGGGGTTTTTCGAAAGGAAGGTGAGTAGATCTCTGTGCAATACGCGCACCTGCCCCAAAACCGCCATCCGGCCCACAGGGTTTCTACCGCATGAAATTATTAATCTTTAATACGCCAGCCAATATATGACAGCCCAATTCGGTGCCATAAATAATGCATACGATGGCACTATTGACAACACCATCAGATAAAATGATGATGATAATTATAAAACCAACGATACAAGGACGGCATATTTTATATCTTTAGCACGTGGCCTCCCGTAGACGGGAAGAGTTATATTAAACTCTGCAGTTGTTAAAGGATCCATATTCCTCGGCTGTTTACATAATGCAGGGAGCAGACAAATGGGCACCACACATTATCAGCAGCCAGCGGGGCTTGAGAACACAGTGGCGGAGTGGGGGGGGGGTGGGGGGGGTGTATGTCAGCGAGTATCTCCTTGTCCCCCAGACTGTAAAAATTGTGAAACTGTCCGTGAGCAGATCATTTTTGGGGACGGCGCGCACACCAAAGTGATGGCTTGGCACGGCAAATTGTCAGCCGAAGCTCAGCGGGCAAAGTCAGCCAAGGTCAGGCGCCCGTGTAAACAGGGCCACGGCGTGATTTATAGCAAGGTGAGCGGCGTGGAAGGCCACAGCTCCACAGGTACCAAGCTGGACACAAACTGATGACAAATTTAGTCCTTTCTTACCAACGTATCACATTTTCAAACAGTATTCCCACATATTTAAATCCAGAGTTAGGCGTGTACCATTCTCAGCTGCTGGAGAGAGACTTACTGCAGATGAGAGAATAAAGGTTGTGTGCTGCTAATGACCTTTGACCTCAAATGCAAAAATGTTCATCAAGCATCCAATTGACACACTTATTGGTTGTTCAGTTAATTTGTTACTGCACTCTTTAGTCAAAAACATTCCAAGAAAATATAAAGATAGTAAACATAATGGCATAAAAATTCAAATCATTTTGGAGTTAAGGCAAATACATATATAATCTTATATCGAGTCTTTTGAGTATATAGGATATCACATGTATAGCCATCCATCTATTTTCTGTAATCACTTATCCAATTCAGGGTCACAGGCGGTCCAGAGCCTATGGGCAAAAGGCAGGGGAACAACCCAGGGTGGGACACCAACCCATCCCAGGGCACACTCACACACCATTCACACTTATGGGCAATTCCGCAACTGAAATTAACCTCAGCATGTTTTTGGACTGTGGGTAGAAACCAGAGTACCCAGACAAAACCCCGCGATGACACAGAGGGAACATGCAAACTCCACAGACATGGAGCCATGGCAGAGACTTGTCCCAGAGGTGTGAGACTACAGTGCTAACCACTGCACTTCATGCCATCCCATGTATAATTTATATTACATAAAATTGTAAATTATAATACAAATAATAGTCTATAAAAACTCAGCATGTCAGAGCACAAAATATTTAAAGTTGTTATTATAAATATGATATACTTAAAAATAAATGTGTGATGTTTAAGTCTGACACATATTGAACATATTCAATTTCTCGCACAGAAATGATGTGTGTAGACTGATGTGAAGTGGCACAATGAGATACACACCGATAATGAAACTTGAGAAATCGCAATCGTTTGCTCACTGGCCAGATGCTGCACAGATGACATAGTAAACGCACAAGTGCCTCTGTATAAATAGCAGCAGGATCATGCATGTAGGTAGTGAGACATGAGAGCAAGACCCAAAGAGCGTGCGATGATTAGACGATGTAAAGGTACCTGGAAGAATAGCTGGCAATGATCTAGCTAAAAATGAAATTTGCATCATCCAAGATATCGACAGAGGCACAACACCACAAGTTTCATATTGCACAATGCAGATACGGAGGACAGCATAATGTCACTGAAAAGCCAAGCAGACCTGGGGGGGGATTCGATTTCTGCGGCAACCAAAAAGTCAGCGAATGATTTGGAGTCAGAGTGGGGGAAGGTACACACTGAAAGGTGTGTTAAAGCGCTGGGCGGTCACCCCCAAGCAGGGAATTCTGGGAAAGATGGAAACGACCACTGATCAAGGGGGAATTGGCAGCTGTGTGGGTGAGGTGAGGGGCGTTGGTTAATGGCCCCAGACCAGTCCCACAGGACAGCGGGATCGTGTTGCAAGATCATTCACAACGTGCAGTGATTTCACCCCATTAGTGCCAGAGAGCATCATATGGTCTTACGGACTTTGCAAGGTACAAACTTCACTTTTTGTTTCAACCTCCCATGGGTAACTAACAAGCCGTGAGCAGATACTTACATGGCCAGGAGATGTTATGATATGTTACTAACTATCCACACTTCATCATGTGTGCAGATCCAAACCTCTAAGATTCACACGAGCCTATTAAGTTTTATTTAACAAACAATCCAGTTAAAGGGTGATTAAAGCAGACTCCCCTTTAGTGTAACCTTAAACACAGAAGAATACGCAACCATCTTCAGCATTGTTAATTTACTATTGATTGAAAATTCCATAAGGTTTTCTATACAGACAGTCATTATCACATAAAAAAAAATCAACCACCAACGGTGGTTTCATGCGTTACCAAGCACCTCCTCTGTTGCTTGGCTGTCCTTGAGAGATGGGTGTCGGTGGTCATGTGTGCAGACCTCAAACACGTGTCTGGTTGGTCCAGCATGCAGTCATTCGGTTTCACCGTTCAGTGCGGCGGTCACCTGACGACAGCCTTGAAACACGAGATTGGTTGGCGGCCTCTCTCTCAAGGTGGTGACCCACTCTGGCCACCGCCCGCCCGTGCCTGCCTGCCTATGGAGAGGGACTCACGTGTTGACGCTTGGCGACTTGCTGGTCACACGAACATGCTAAACATGGAATGGGGGGGGGGTGCATATGCATAAAATCTCGCAATATCTGTTTGATTCATGTGGCACCATGAAAAGAGAAATCGATATACTATCGACTCCCCCTGCGAGATCCCATCCATTTTGCCCTTTGTGGTTGTTGAAATCCATGCTGCAATTACAAAGACAGGCTGGCAACAACAAGCCTCTGTTGGGCTTTTAACTCCACATGAATACAAAGCTCTCTGTTTCACTGCAGATATAGATTGCCATGAGTCAATATTTGACTACTTACATTCCAAAGCTGCAGATATGTGCAGTTATCGACTGAATGCAATGCAACATAGTGACCAAGCAATTTTTACATTATCCGGATGTGGACCCAATAATAGTGAGGCAATCAGAAAGTCAACATATGGAAATTTTAAGATACTTTGTACATAATAGTCGGTGCCCACTTATGGCCAATTTACATTGATCTAAATCTATCTATCCATCTTTTAGCCACTTATCCAGGCATGGAATAGCCAGGGGCCAATTTCAGTCAGCAGAGGGCACAGGGCAGGAGAACGGCTTGGACAGGATGCCAATCCAGCGAAGGACAGAAACATTAACAGCCTCATATTCATAAACAACAAGCAATGTGGAGTCTATCACTCTAAATACTTCACAAATTGCTGAACTCAATGCATCAAGCAAACCACTGCTTCACGGTGGTTCCCGGTGTGGTTTTCTCAGAGAAAATGGTGACCAGCTGAGAAATGTCACACACATTTATCTTCACCACATTGACCTTCACGAGGTGTGTTATTTTTGTTGCAACGTCAACAACTTCTTGGTACCACCTGAACGTTTTAAGATACACTAAAAGATCTCATTTTTCAAATTTTGCCAGGGGCGTGGCACAAATGGCTCAGCGAGAAGCATTGCTGCTTTGCACCTTCTGGGTGAAGGTTTGGAATCCCACTTCTTCTCTAGATCTGATGGTGTGGAGTTTGCATGTTCATCCGCTGTTATCCGCTGTTTATAAGTATAAACATGCTATTTGGTGAACTGGCAACCGGCGAGTTGCCCACTGAAATGTGTGTGGGCACTGACGGCCGGGCATCCTGTGTAGGGTGCAACCGTACTTTGTACTCATTGGGTCCAGTTCCAGACCAACACTGTACTGGTGCATTCTACAGAAATACGAAAGCCTTAAAACATACATACAATTGACGGGAAAAATTGCTTCCATAGAGATGATCAAAGCATCCATATCCCATAAGGAAATAACCCACATGATCCATACGAGGGTATCGAGCATTTTTCTTATACCAATTATATATGACAATGCATGATGTTTTTTATATGTTTGCTACTAAGTCAGAGTTTTATCTTGTGTGATTAAGGCCACATTCATACCAAAATACACACATGACATGTTTGGCACTCAAGGGAAAAGTCTATAGGAAAAATATAAAACTGTAACACGAGCTTTACATTTTACCGTACACCATAACATACGGTGTTAGTTGGACATACATGTTTATTGCTTGTTGTTAATAAATGTTTAATAAAAATTGAAATTGCTTTTAGGTCATCCTAATGAAAGACATGTATGACCTCACCACATCCAGCTAGTTTAATTAGACATGAGAAAATTCTGTAAAAATTAAAAAATTAAAAAATTCAAGTAAATGCATCAACTGAAAAAAGACATTTCCTTATAAAATTACACATTCTAGTTATGTGGAACCTCGGCCCATGATTCAACTGAGTTCATTCAAAGAATTATGCATAAAAACAAATGCCGACAAAACATTCATTTAATATCCATTTTACATAAATACAGGACGTATATGATTAAATACATAAATACAGAGAATTATTGAATACACATACATTTAATATGGATTATACATGAATGTAGGACTTAAATGTTTGATGGTACATTACTTTCATATGCATTTTACATCAATAAAGAACATGTATGTCTGATGACACATTGAGTTAATATGGATTGTATATTGATTTTGCGGGTCATATAAAGAGATTATATGATTTGGGTAAAACACATAAGAATCATGTTATTTAAAAAAAAACTTTTCCATATGGGATGACAGACAGGTTAGAGAGCCATATTTACATATTTAACTAAAAAAATCAAATTTTCCAGCAGGAAAGAGTCTCAGACACAGGGAACCTGAGAGCTATTCACAAATGTTGAATGCACATCACATGTGCTCAATAAATAAGCATTAACTAATCAACTCTAAATTAGGAATGAACTGAGGTGATTAACAGCCACAGGTCTGGCTGTGCCTGTAAGCATTACGTTGTACTTACAAGAAATTATATTCTCGCTTAAAACCATTCTACATGTGGGTATGTTTACCGCATAAACAGCAGGTAAAAGGGATAATGTTCTTTGCTCTTTCACTAATTGCTGCTGCTTAGTACTTTGTAGACAGAAATCCAGATTCTTACTTAGTTCCAGTGAATTTCAATACCCTGTTAATGACAGATACAATTTATTTCCTTTAATGTGGTGACTTCAGGTTATTTGGTTTCCATTAGGTAATTCTGGCCAATGGAGAACTGTTTAAAGACACTGTCAATAGCCATTGTCCAATTAAGTAAGCTACTGATGCCCTATTAAATTACCCTCCCAAATACGGCACGTAAACGTCAAACATGTAAGCCTGACTGGCAGAGCTGATATCTTAATATGGGTGACTGAAGTGTACTTTGTGGCCCTTTTGGGATATTAATAAAGAGTATAAATGAATAACGAGAAAATAAAAAACCATAAATCACACTCTACTGTTTTCACTCATTTTGCACAATAGCTATGTTCAATCCAAGCTCCTTGCCTAGGGCTCTTGGGTTCCAATCTACACATATAGTAAGTTTTATATTGCATTGACTGTAAGAGATGGAGTTGATTTGTGATGAGCTAATGAGATGGAAAAGCATAGACCACAATGATCACTGAATAACGATTGAATAAAATGATTACGATTTGACGTTAACAGTATTTATCACTTTCATAAAGCACACAAGTAGGCCGAGACATTGACACAGAGAGACGCCAAATCCCGTACTTTCGTTCCGGCATATGCTGCAAAATCACATCTAGTAGTATAGCTCTTAAGTCCATCATGTCCTGTCTTATTAGAGGAAAGTCCCTGCTGGATCTCATTGCCTTATATCTGGTTTCAGTCAGACTCTCAATCTGTAACAGTGGAGAGGTCTGCCTGTGCGTTTCTGCAACAGACAGGCTCTGGGACCGGCTTGGAGTCGCCCGTGTAGATAACATATGAACCTTCCCTCTCATGTTACATCTGCCATTGGCCGTGTCGCCTGCCATAAGGTCAGAGGCAGCTCGGTCCCCTTAGTGCTGATGTGTATGAGGTCCCTAACCTCGCATCAGCCTTTTAGGACGCCGAAACCTACTTACAGATGGCACAGAGTTTGAGGGTTACTGCAAAACAACTGAACTTGTCGAAAAGGTCACCCCTCAATGAAGGTGTGCGTTTGTGCCAGGGTGTGTCTGCTGGTGGATTTCTGCATAGAGGCAGATTCTGTGGATGCACATGGCTTTATAGACCATTAGGGCAGTAAGGCACTATATCATGATCAAGAAACCATCGGAAGCGAAACACCAATGGAAAACGCCCATGTCGACTTCTTGGCATGGGGTCCTGTTAATACACTTATTAATATTTCAAAAAGTCATTATATTCCGCCACCTGTGGTATGTATATTATTATATGAAATCGACAGTGCTCATTTTCCCCCTTCTCCGAGACCTTCTGAAATGTAATTTTCGTGCAATCAATAACCAGATCAATGCCATCATCACACAGCCTCACAGAAGAAGGACTCGCCCAAAAGAAGATGCCCTCCTCCATGTAAAATGTTTCTGCAGATTCTCAGCAAATCACTTGAGTTTTTGTTGTTGTTGCTGCTGTTGCTCCCGCTTGAGAGAATCACCCGGAACTCCACACTGACGCGACGGCGTCCGGCTGCTGGGGAGAAGCAGGAAAGATGCTCTCAGGCGCGATAGGTGAGGACAGAAAGGGAGAGCTTGTTATGACTTCTGCACATTTTTTGTGCAGCCTGGCTGTGGGGGTTTTGTCTTGATGAAATTACGGTAGCAGCATCTAAACATTTTGCAATGATTAAACAACGGGAGCAGAAAGAACAGCCTACCAAGTCAAAGTGCACCCGTTGCTGGATTTTGGATTGAAAAGCCCTCGCAATTTAATTTTGTCTGGAGAGCTCCATACTCTGCTGACATCCTGGGTTATGATGTCATGTTGGGAATACAGCCCCAGATTTGCAGACAGTTTTAAAGTTTATTTCAAAACGTACTTTGCCCGATTGGCTTCTAAGAGACTCCTCGGTACAATATTTTGTCTTGACTGTCTGGATATAATTATTACCAGCAAAAAAATCCATTTATATGAAATGCCTTAAAAAAAAAGTGACATTGTTTGTGTTGCTTGCCGATTCTGAATTGTTTGTCAAACAATAGGTGGAGTACATTTTTGTAGGTATGTCAATAGCTAATACTGGCAATTGATAAACTTTTCAAATGTTGTTTATTTCATATGTAATTGCAGAAATCATGTAATTTCACAGCCTTGTCCTCAACTCACCTGGATTGCTTGCTGGGAATGTCTTTGGATAGTTATTTAGTTGTGGGGATTCTTTAGAAATCAGATCATCACACAGGACCACCAACATTGAACACAGGCAACAGTCAATAAATACAATCAAACAAAACCAACAGCAACAGGAAAATGCACCTTAGAGGGAGTACAGCATGAAAAAACAATTGTTAGAGGTTCACAACTTTAGAAATACAGCAACCTATGATAAAATACAATATTAATGTTATGTTATTATGACAGTGATGTTGCAAGGGTGACAATAGCTATGGTGACTGCTGTGACAAGGATGGTAGCAAAAGAATTTTAAGATGCTGATGAGGATGCAGCAGTGTGGCTAACATGAGATGCGGTCGCCTCGGCAACATCGCAGAGAGCTTATAAAACCTGGAGGTGGTACCGCCTGCTAGCTATGTTAGATCGCCAGTATTCACCATGGCGAATAAAACGGCCTGTTTACATAAGCCATTTATTAGCACACTAAATTCCAACGCCTCTTCGGTGAGAAGCTTTCTGTCTCCACTGAGGGCTGGATTTTTAAGTGATCAGCAATGTATCATAGTTTCACATCATTAAAGTACCTTACGGTACTTAGGTACCTTTCTTAATAAGGAAATTGGCAGGATACATGTGTGTATGGTGGGGGGCGGGGGGGTAGGGTGGGCTTTACAGCTTATGTTACCTCTCTAGCCCTGCTATGTATAGTACGATTATATAGTTATATGCAACTACTGAGGGCGAACAAATGTATCATGAATTATTTACCAATAAGTGCAAAAATGGTAAGTGGGTTGACGCTTGTAGCATCCTAAGAGCTGAACAGACCAGCATCATATAACCGGCGTGAAAGCCAACGGTTTGGCTGGAATGTTGTTATGACATGAGACCTGGGGGGGATCAGGAAGGGGCGAGGCGTGTGCCTGATATGTAGGGGCCCTGACAGGGAGCTGGATCAGGCGGCTACGCCTCCACCCCATTGACGGGGAGAAGAGGGAACCACAGCAGGCCTGTCATCCTTGTCACTGGGGTTAGAGGTTAAGCATCCTGAAAAGGGGCCTAAAAATTGGCAATTAATTACCAAAACAAATCACCAGCGCTCCTTGCGAGGCGATGCGGGGGACGCGGCACCGTCGGGAAATGGCACTTTTTTGTGTTGAAAGCAGGTCTGGAGAGGGGCGGAGCCGATCCAATGGGACACGGGCTTCTTCTAAGCCCCTGCCTCACCCCCCAGTGAGAGCGGCCACCCCCCCCCCCTGCACGAGTGCCGTGTGTTTGCCATGAAGTGGGCAGTGCCTCAATGAGACCTTAACAGGCCGAGGAGGACCCAGTCCTTTTGACTAGCTGAAAAAAAACCCACTAAACATCTTGTTTCCTTTGCTGGCCGTGGACGTGAGCTGGAATACAAATGCGGGGATTACCCAGGAGCCCTGGGCTGCTTGAGCGGCGCTGGGGTAGATACGATGGCGAGGGCCGAGGGGAGCACACACACACGGGCACCGGAGCTGAAGCCGCCTGCTTTTAGCAATTAACCTCAGCTGGGGAAGCACAGCACCTCAAACAGCAGTCACTCACCCCCCCGGCCCCTCAACAGATTACAATCACGCTCCCCTCTCCCCACCGCTTTTGCACAGACACATTTAAAAAGGCCCATAAATTTTGCACCTAATTGTCGATCTGCTTAATTAAACGGAGCCTTTGTTGTCGCAATTACAAAGATAAATGGAATAATCAGCTTTGCGCTAATGAGAGATAATCGGATTATGTGGTGTTATAAATATGGAGTGATGTCGCAAGGGGCCCACGGGTTCATCGGGCCGGGCCAGCTCCTGGTGGTTCCCATGACGCACTGTACATGTGTATTTCTGTGATGTACAAAGCCAAGTTGGGAGCACCATTAGCCGTAATAGATCCGCCACATCTACATTAAAATGGAGCTATTGAAATAGCATGTGTATTCTTAGATCAATGGATTTAGATTGCTAAATAAAGAGGGGCCACAATACAACGCATTGCAGGGGGCGTCTGGGTGGGGGGGACAGGTTCTAGTGGGTGCGTAATTAGAGCCAAGGGAGGAGTCCAAAGGATGCTCCGCTGACTGGGATAGCTGTCCTGGCACCATACCAACCATGTAAAAGTGGCACCTCTTCATCATGAGCCGAGTCTGGGGGGGGGGTAGGGGGGGTGCACTGAGTGGACCTTGCAATTAATTGACAAGACAAGGATTGCACATGTTTTGCACAGGCACTTTGGACCTTTGCATAAGCGGTTTGGTAGTACCCTAAAGGCAGGGGAGTAACTAGACATTCTGTAAAGTGCTGGGCCCCCTGAATCTGCCAGGGTATCCATGCCCCTCTGGTGCCCCTTAATCAGAACATGCACATGCTATGTGACTGTTGCATCACAAGTAAATCAGCATTGCATCTCATTCAGAAAGTGCTGAAGAAAGAGTGGTGAGCAGGGTTGGTCAGTCATATAGGCGGCCGCCTAGGGCACCACCTTCTGAGGGGACGCCGACTTGCCAGCCAATTTCACTTTGCCTCAAATGGTGCGGTGTCAGCGGTAATGCTTGCCTAGGGTGCCACGTGGGCTAGGATCGGTTTTGGTGGTGAATTTGTTTAACTAGTAGCCATTTTATCCATACTGAAATAAAAATAAAAATAAAAAATAAAAATTATATATTGCATCTCCAGCTGAGATACTAAAGAAGTACTAAAAGTGCTGGAAATGTGAACCATGCACATTTTTTGTGATGCAAAAGATTTATTTTTGGCTGGAAGTCACATGACATAAATATTGTAACTGACTCCCCAAGTCCATTGATTTTCTTCTCTGTGCCTTAGAGCAAACCACATGTTTCCTGTCATACAATAGCCTTAAAAAAACCTGTTTGCCCCATTTATCATCATTGAGGTGGTTAAAAAATGAAGAACAATGCTGGGACATTTCGGTAATGATGTCATTTCCTGCACAAGTGGGGGGAAAAAAACTGTCTCGCTTTTGCGATGGTAGGAATTGATATCCATTACTTGGCAAACAGCTAATTAAATAGCTAGCCGTTGCCAGGAACTGCTTGTGTCTGAGTTGCATGTGGGAAAATGAGCCAAAGGAAAAAATTCCATGTGTGGAAGCTTTATTATTCTGGAACATCCTGGAATGTTTACACTCACCACACCACAGGAAAGGGTCTGAATCTGGATGCTGGCTCTTGTGTATGTCTGTTTTTTTACCCCTACCAAAATTCAGGGTGGCCATGCCTGGCTTTCGCCTGGCTAAACCATCACCTCCCTTCTCCAGACCACCTCCGACTTCCCATTTGCTTTGGCATGTAAGCTGGTAACAGCTCAGGGCCTGGCTGTGTTACCACGGAAAAACAAACTTCTGATTTGCCCGTCCCTGAAGGAAGGGTGCACTCAGTGACGGGGCCGACTTCGCAAGCCTGTCCCTCACAGACACCTCCCTTGCTTTTTACTGCTGGTCAGAAGGCCCGAGCTGCTTCTTGGCGATGCTTCCCGCCAACACACACGGAATTATTAAAAGTGTCCTCTTCAGTGTTCCTGTACTGTCTCTCTCTCTCCCTCCATATAACCTGCTGTGCATTTGCAAGCCCTAGTCTTAGGGACCGGCTCCATTCGGGGGTTAGGGTTCGACTATAAAATCAATGCCCCTCTCTGTGAGCACGCCACCATTTAAAGAGCACAGAGCAGAGACCTGACGGTAAGCCAGCAGACGGCAATGCTTCATTCAGTCTGCGGTTACCACATTGCTCGAGTGATCTTGTAGTCTTTGCTTGACTGAATGGGAACACAGTGACCTGAAATTCTCGGACAGCAAGGTGGGTTTGATGAGGGCTGGTCAGTAGCAAAATATACCAAGGGGACCCAACCCCCAGTCAGTGGTATCAAGGGGGACTTCCAGAAAAATATCAAATTGGGCTGCCAATTCCTGTGCTGTTTTTTACTGCGGTAACAAAGCCTTTTTATCAGCAATGATTTTAAAATGGTTGTTGGAGAAATCAACAAAACTTACATTTTACCCATTTAATATTTGCAGGCATAGCTACTGTGTATTATTATTTTTGTTAAGTGCGGTCTGATTGGTGTGGTCTCCTGGTAACGATATAGACAGAGAATGTGCCGTCTCCTGTCCTGACCTTCAGGGATCCCGATGGAATGCTCATTGTTGTGATGATGGAGCCCATCCATCTTGTTACTGGTCATCTTCTTCTTTTACCTTCAACTTTTCCAAGCATTATGGTCTTTTCCAATGTATTGAGTCATCTCATAATACTCCCAAAATAAGCTCAGACTGGTTAAAAGACTGGTTCGTAAAATTAGTCACCAACACCAGAATCCAAAGCCATAAATACGCTTCTTTTTCAATTTCTCTTTTTACATCCGCAGAGGGTCACAGACAGCACCTTATTCTGAAGAATTCTAATCTCACTTCTTAGAGATAAATCGTATTTGATCATTTATTATCTGCAATTCTGTTGCAAAAATCTCCATCAGTCAAGCCTGGTGATAAACCTTTTTATATGGCTCTCATGCGGAGTCACATACAGTGTTCGCTTGAAAATGGATTTTCATATCATTATCATCATTATCGTCTAATTGTGGCCTTTAAAAATCAAACTCCAGTGCCCATATATGGTCGATGACCTTGCTGACTGCCATGCCAGGACATAAACACGCACCGTGTTGCATATATTCATGTTTTCTGAAGCCTCCCCCAGGCCGCTGGTCAGCCAGGCTGACAGCGTGATGCACCGCATTGGTCAGCACAGGGCATTTGGCGGCCGCTCCACCCAGCGGACTGCGGCTGGCGCCCGGCCTTTTGTTCCCTCTAGCCTTGGCTGACCACAGCCCCTCCCACTGCTCTGGTCCCTGGGGACCCGCTGCCATCTCTGCCCGTGGCTGGGCTGAGTCCCGCTAACTCAGCCTTCCTTAACCTTTCTTCTCTCCAGCTCCCCAGTGTG
>JAODKL010000009.1:7812399-7863681 GCA_026780765.1 Petrocephalus schoutedeni
GCTTACGCTGCGGGTGGCATCCCCGAATTTTCGTGAGCAAGCGTGCTCATCACTGGGCGCCTGGCGGATCAAGGAGGGATCGAAACACCAGTCATTAAAAACACCCCGTTTCCTTTCATGTGGTGTGATGCTGGACCCTGGTGAATGGAGGCGGCTTTCCATAAGGGAGTCTCTAACCTGCCACGAATTATGTTAACAGGCCATGCAGGGACGCGTCCGCGCTGCGATTAGGCCAAAAGCGCGATGCAAATTAGGCCCTGTACAGAGTGTGCTGATGGCTGAAAACAAGATGCCGGGGTAATTGCTCAGTATTGCGTCATACTTTTGTTTTATAAAATCTTCATTAGCAAATATACTCTTTGAATATTCAAATCCTAAAGTTGCTAGCTTACGTTCAACACAGCATTTGCATAACTGATGCCATTTATGAGGAATTATTTTCTTAATTATTTAATTATTATTTACTAGAAAGCCAATAAGTTAAAACTGAAAAAATGGAAATGTTACCATTAACTGCTGCTGCTTAGCATTAGCAAACGGATCTCCGGCGAGATGTTTGACAGCAGATGACCTCGGTCTGCACCCTGCGGGCTGAAAACCCAGAATACACCTCTGGGGGTTATTTATTCAGCACAATTTAATTCGTCCTGCCGTAAATATGACCCTCCGCCTGTTTAGTTTGCAAACATGTCACAGCCACATTTTCGAAGCTACATGCCAGCTTCATGCCACCAGCAGCATATTACACATTTATGTTTTTTGACAGGCTTGTACATTTTTAAAAACGGTCTACCTGCAGAGAAAAAAACCATAATAAAGTCATGGCAGAGATTTACCTTCTGGGGTTGAATTGCCCTAAGGTCCTGTCTTCGTGTTAACCCCTCTGAATTTTTTATCACTACGCAGCGTTAACAGGAGACTCTTGTGCCGGGGGGGGGGGGTGGTGGTACCTGGTGGATCTGTAAGCCACCTGACAGCAGCAGAGACTCTTTGGATCTTTCTCATGTCATTTCAGTTTGGAAGGTCAAGATTCCCTCTCTATAAGAATTTTGCAATTTTGTAGGTCCACCCCTAGCAGTTTGGAGGGTGGATCAATGTGCCAAATCAGCGCATTTCTCTACTTCTTCAGGGTACCCTTCCCCTACATTTGGTGCTCTGCATCCTGGGCGAGAGCACGGGCTATAAGACAAAACAGTGGCATGATTCATGACAGCAAAGCAATTTCAGTGCTGCCCAGCCCAAAGGGTAAGCAGCGCGATCGAAATCCACCATTGGCCTTTTCCCGGAATTCAGTCCCCAAATTTGCTCTCAGATCACATCCGACGAAGCTGGCCCAAAGACGTGAATCTTTAAATGAAACAACGCCAGATTATTTAAACTGTACACTTCAGGTCTTGAAAGTTACTCAAGGTTTTGTGACAAGTGACCTTTGCCTGTGACAAATAACCTCTGAGAAACGACCTCTAAACAGAAGGAAAAAGGATATTTGAGTTTCAAAGGCCAGTCTATATACGTGCATTTCGAAAACAATGAAGAAAGCAGACCATATCATATTTCCTCCAGTGGTCCCTGAACGATGTACTCTGTAAGTAAATATTCATTTCCTCCATCATCTCTTTTTCACGTTACAGTTCTCGCTTTATAAGGTGCCTCGTCCCTCTGGGAGTTATTCTGGTAGAAGCTCTGCAGGTTCCTCCTGCCCCATGTGTTCACATAGACTGTGCAGTACACAGGTGAATTCAGCCCCCATTCATAGCCAGACACAGCCTTGCCATTCAGGGAAAAATCGATGGCTGATGAGCAGTGACATTTTAATCTAAAAGGTCCTGCATATTTGTGTTTTGGACTTTGGAGATGATCCCTAATGTAAAGTACATAGTAGGACTCTGTGGATTCCAGTTCACAAAGGATTTTTTTCTTCTCGTTTCCTGTCCCCCCCTTCCCCACCCTTCCCTCTTCTCTCTTTGCTGAAACAATCATCAGTTACTCTGATCCACCTGCATCATCTGATCTGACTTCATTTTCAGGATGGAGCTGGCTTTCTGGATGGTGGCCATGCCGTCCCCTCGCTGTCCAACGGAGGAGCCCCTGGCCGGTGTCCCAGGAGAGATGGCCGGTGCGCAAATCAATAATAATTATCAGATCGGAGGTGCCGTTGCCGTGGTGCTGCTGGCCGAACACCCGCACGCGGTCGGCTCGCTTTACACATGCAAATGGTGGTTACAGCGGGCGGCTGTGCGCTGTGCTCAGCCCAGCTAGGTTCACAGGCTGGATTCATGCCCATGGTAGTGCTGACGGAGGACATATGTCCTGTGGCATTATGCCGGTCTACCAGTTAATGTGCCGAATTGTAATATAAATGCAATATAGGCCCAATCACAGACACACACGCTTAATGTAATGTATTATCCTGTGCCATGGGCAGCCAAATAAAATCCTTAAACCTATTTTTCTGCATAGTAAGTGTATATTTTTGTCTTATTCCATCTTAATTATGCTGTAATGTATCACTACACACCCATATAAAGTAAATTCAATATTTGCTCAAAAAAGAAAATCACAATTTAACATAGGACATATGCAGATTGGCACATATGCACAGTGGCACAATAAAAACTAACAAGAATTTCTGAAGTTCTCCAAAAATGTACTGATATCTTGTTTGATAAGCACTGCTACAGTTCCCAACCCTCTCCTCAGGGGCACCTCAACCATTCCATGTTTTTGTTAAACTTCACCAGCAACTCAATTAATTAAATTAGTTTAGTGACCCAATGAGCTATTGATTATGTGAAGATGGTATGCTAGCAGTCAAGCCAAAAATAATCATGGGTGTACTGGATGGTTGCTACAGATATTGGGGTGATTTTACCGGCGGTTTTGAAATGGCTACGCTGACGTACTTTGACAGACATAATATCACAGTTTCACACCAACATGACTCATTTAAACTCATGATCATTTAAACATCGTTTTCTTAGACTGCCTAAGACTTCAGCACAGTACCATTATGTGTTGGTCCACCTACAAAAATAATACAAGAGCGTGGCCCTTTAGACATGTAAAGTGCTTGTTTGCTGTTCACCTGTGCTGATGCTAAGTGGTGCTGCGGTGATCTGGTGTGAGTCTCTGTGTCACGCTGGGCAGAGATGCCAATTTTACCTACTAGCCGTCTTGTAAATATGACCACTGTAGCAGCAGTTGGGGGAGGAGAGCGGTTAAAGCCATAAAACATGGTTCAATTAGTGTAACGACCCGGCGTGTCCACGGGGCCGTCACTCTACACACAACGAGCCGCGGAAGGTGAGGCACGAGCGGAATTAGCTGCTACATGCAGCCACGGGGAGCGTGCAGGCCGGGCGAGCGGAGGTCAGCAGCGGGGAGAGGTACAGTCTGCTGGGAGCGGCCATACGTTTACGGGCCACACCGCACTGCGCACTGCTTCACCCTCAGCCCTAAACAAAACTGCATTGTCTACACTGACGGTTTATTTGATGGCTTTGTGTGATGCACGAGGCCGGCCCACTGACATTTTGATATATATGTCTCGGGGTGAACAATTCGGGTCACTCTCCTGCCAGCTCCCAGTAAGATAATTAACACAGATCAACACACGTGAATCCCAGCAGATCGACAAAAGACACAGTGCTCACCTCTTTTTGAGGCAAAGTAATGAGCACCTCCCCTTACACATGGAATGCACTGCGGAAAGCAGTTCAGCAAAGGCATTCAATATCCGATCAGTTCATTACAGCCTCGCCACACTCAGCGTGAGGCAGACATACTGAGAGAGCTATCCAAACAACAGCGGTGTTCCATTCACCATATAGAGGTGAAAAAGCAACACTGACATTTACCCATTGTTCATAATACAGAGATCCAGGACAACTATATTGTGGAGATATGCAGAGCATGATACCAAATACGGCCTGAAATTTTTCCCTGCATGGTGGATATTCACATCATTTAATATACAAAGATCCAGTGCAAGCTTATGGGGGAGATTTGTATAATAGAATAGAAGACAGGGCCAGAATTGTTTCAATGCATGGTGCATCATCTGAGACTTAGTGCCCTTCTGTCCAGGCTAGTTTCCATTTTGGAGCCTCCAGGCCATCAAGCTCTTCAGACCTTGCAATTAAAGCTCACCCCTGTTCCAGCTTGGCTGTTACACAGAGGTCTTAGGGGGAAGGGCAGGGCAGTGTCCATCTCAGCGATTAGGTCACGGAGATGATAACTGTGCCTAGAAATCAATAGATGTGATGCCAGGCAATCAGAAAATGCTCCCCCAGAACACGGCTGGTGAAAATCCTCCTAGCGTATTGCTCCGGGGGTGACAATCCTGACTGACGTTGCAAAGCTAATGAGTATCAATTAAATTTGACGGTTGAATAACAATGGTAAACATAGAGAAAAACATCGCAGTGTCTTAAGTGCCCTTGTGGGATAACCCACACTTCAGAACATGTGACGAGGATATAGATTATTTTACAGCTCAAAACAAATTATGGCATCATTTCTTTTTTT
Source organism: Petrocephalus schoutedeni (assembly GCA_026780765.1). Lineage (NCBI taxonomy): Eukaryota > Metazoa > Chordata > Actinopteri > Osteoglossiformes > Mormyridae > Petrocephalus > Petrocephalus schoutedeni. Next base: position 7,816,927 of record JAODKL010000009.1, read on the forward strand.
TGTGGCCGGCTGGTTGAACAGCCAGGCGTATAGCATTTCAGAATTTCAGTTCATCTCAGGATTGGGGAGAATTACATGAGGTAATTCTTTCCATAAAAAGATAAGGTACATTCTGCAAGTATCAAGTTGATACTGCTGATAGTCACAGGTCAGTGTCCTGGAAATGGTGAACAAAAGAAAAGCATGATGTTCCAAAACATCTTTTGTTTTAAATTTGCAGTAACACTTCACCTGATGACATATGTTTTATCTCAAGCAGTCACTGTATTAGTTACCATATATGTGAACTGTTGTGAACTACTGAAGGAACAAGTAATGAATAACACAAGTGAGATACTGGCCTCATGTTTGATCATCATTAATAAATTATAACGCATCATTTATTTCGAGTAGCGATTATATTTGCTCGTCATTTGTACTTAAGTCGTAATTGTAAAACTGATTTGTATATATTTGTGCCCTGTCAAGTTAAGTGTTACCAAATTTCAGAAGTATGACGTGTGTTTTCTAATCCACCATCACATTTTACCCGTCTTCATTTATACCGAGTTCCAAGTCAAACACGCACATGACCCCTAATTTGACAGCACATCTGGAGCACCAGCTCATGCCACAAATCTGTAGGCTCAGAATCCTTATGGGCTGTAAAGATTTGTGCAATCCCAAACAAGGCAATCCTGAGTAAATGTTATTGGCTCCTCATGAAAGTATCACCACTCCTCAATATCTGTGAACTGGCCAGTTTAACCAGCTTTGATGTCTTTTATAGGGTATACGGTAATGAGATGCGCCAAGGATGACCCACTGATCCCCTCTGTCCACATCAGCTGCCCTTTGTCCAGCACACCACTGCCTGAGTTTCCCTCCCCCACAAAGGCAGTAGCATGACTTCCGCACATTTGGCCCTGTGCTACCAGCTACTTTAGGTCAGTTATTGTACCAGAACTCAATTGAGCTGTTTTGCTGATGTGACTGACATGCCAGTACAGGAAAGAGACTAGCTTGAACATGCATGTGAAAACAACACGGCTGATTCACAAAGCTAGACTGATAACGAAAAAAACCCAAAACAGCATTAACCAGGCAATTTATAATAATGCTGTAATATTGGTAACGATAGACTCAGGAATATCTCTTCAACTGAAGGGGTTCACAGGTTAGTTTACGGACACAGCTTCAGTGAGAGAGTGTTTTAATGAAGCAAAGGATACTCAACGTAGAGAAAATATTGCCAAGGATGGGGTGCCTGGTTCGTGGTCGAGATAATTCATTCATCCCGTGTGTTGTCAATATGTAGTCCTTCCCTACTATCACAGACTCTAATGGAATTAGCCACTGTCACACCACCGTGCTGGTGTCCTGCATTAGCACAATAGAATATGCACATATATCCTACTGACAGTCAGCTCGTACCGTGCGTGCTCGTAAATAACAGGACGTGAAGTCATACAGCCTAAAGGAAGCTCCATCTCTGCTTCAGCCAGAAGACCATTAATTGCATTTCCATAATAAATAAACAAGGAGGTGAATAAACGAACAAGCACACAAAATCCTTCATAAAACCTTTAGCCCGAGTTACCTCGTTTAGCAAGTCTTCAGCAAGTCTTACCTCGTACCTTTTTATTTGTACTGAACTGAGTTGTTCTCGCATGCTTACAAGCAAATAAAAAGTGGCTAAAACTTTTGTGAAGTTGACAGTTAAATCTGCTGCGCTGACTTTTATTGGGACAACATACTGATGTCTGTGTTCAAAGTTTAGATTTTTTGATCTGTTTGGTTATTTGTCTTTTAGATCCATGCCCCAAACTGACCACAGTAGTGTCCTCTTTTGGGCAGTATTGCTGGAATGGTTCAGTTTACACAATTTTGATGATGAAAGACCTTTATTGCTGTTGCAACATACCTTGTCACATAGCACCCGAAAGTACTAGTGAAATCATCATCATCATCATCATCATCATCATCATCATCATTTTGCATCTGTGTGGACTGCTTTACAAAATAATAATTAGTGTACAACTGCCTTCTTCGCCTGGAGCCCAACAAAGAAGCTAAAGCTTTATATTTTGTATTATCTGAGTTTCAACTCAGGCCAAAATTCTCTGTTGCCATGAACTGATGGTTGATGTATTAAGTTCTCCAATACATTAGGAAGTGGCCAAAGCATGTTAGTCCAACACATCCCACAGATGCTCGATTGGATTGAGAGCTGAGGAATTTGGAGGCCAAGTCAACACCTTGATTTCTTTTTCTTGTTCTTTAAATCATTTCTGAACAATTTTTGCAGTGGGGCAGGGTGCATTATTCTACTGAAAGAGCCCACTGCCACTGGGGAATACCGTTGCCATAAAGGGGTGTACTTGGACTGCAACAATGTTTATGTAGGTGGTACGTATCAAAGTAACATCCCCATGAACGCCAGGACCCAAGGTTTCCTAGCAGAACATGGCCCAGAGCATCACACTGCTTCTATTGACTTGTCTTCTACCCATAGTGCATCCTAGTGCCATCTCTTCCCCAGGTAAACGACATTGCTCCATGGTCCAGTTCTGACACTCACATGGCCATTGTAGGCGCATTTGGCAGCAGACAGGGGTCAGCATGGCCACTCTGAATGGTCCAAGGCAACACAGCCCCATACGCAGCAAATTACGCTGCACTGTGTGTCCTGGCAGACAGAATGAAAAACTGAACCAAATATGGTTAAATATTACAAAGGAACTGAAACCTTGAAACCTTGAAAGTATGAAATACCAAAGTGACAGAAGTAAATGACTTTCAGTGATTTGTTTAATACTTTATCATTGCATGTATGACACATATATTTCTTCTGCTCAGTATGAATCAGGGGCCTCAAATGCATCTCGGGGTATAGCTTTCCCAAGCAGACAAGCCCCAGCTGTTTGACAGGAAGAGAACTGGACATCACTGGAACTGACAGTAAATTGTTCAGAATTCAGCAGGGATGCTACTCTGTTGCTCCTGTGTCCTTGTGCAAAATAGTTCACCTCAATTGGTCCGGTAACCCAGCCCCACACTGGATCGCGGAAACCTCAGGAATCATTTTCTGAGGCGCGCAGCCATTTGTGAGCAAACAGGGACTATAATGCAATGGCTTTGTCTAGGTAACAGCTGCTCGACGCTCACATAGCCACACTGCATAGAAAGCTACAATGTTAACCTCAGGCCATGGGCGGACGACCAGGTCCCCCTGCACCACAACCTGGTTCAACACAAAGGGGTTTGCATCAAATTATAAGATGGTCAATACAGCAGGATGATGAAATTTCTGTGCGACTCGTCTGCCAAAGGCTGTACCTTAGATAATGCAGTGGATGCACATTTTGTCATGTAAAACAATGCAACCCCGTTTGTTTAGTTAAAACATTACAGTAAAAAAAATCAATTAAACTGTAAATCAAAAGTTTTGTATGCAAAACACTCATAAATCATAAACAGACGGTGAACAGAAATTAATATATCACTTTACTAGCTTATTATGTTTCAACAAAACCAAGTGTAACCATTTCTTTTATGATCACATGTAATATAATCAGATGATACAGTAGAAACTGTCTGAAGATCACTGCTATTAATTCAGGGAATATAAGTTTGTATCTGTCCAGCATGGATCGTTATCCAGCATTAATCCAACAGGACAAGCATGTTTATCTATTAATTTTTTCTCACTTAATTTATTGTGCATTCAGTGTTATGTTAAATATGGTTTAAATATTTACTTAAATCCGTTCCTATACAGAAAGATTGCCGTTCTGCTGCATTCAGGTCTAAATAATCATTACACTTTACTGCTTCCTGGTTTCTCATTACCATTGACGCTCTGACACCTTCTCACCGTAAGAAGGGACCAGCCTCTTCACAATGGCTCTGAATTCTCACTGATGAGGGGCAGCTTTTCAGAACTCCTCAGCTGTGGCGATGTGGTGAAATGATTCTTTTTTTTCCTCCGCCCAGTAAGTGGCCCCTGCTGGATGGGCTTTCCTGTGGAAGCTTTCTGACAATCACGGATAATTATCTGCGGGAAGGCGCAGACGTTGGCGCGGTGAAGGGTTTCAGGGGTTTGCGGTGCACGGGCGAGGACAGGTCATCACCCCTCCCATCAGCGCTACAACGGCGACACCCATGACCTCGTTCACCAAATACATGTTATCCCAAAAACCTTGAATTGCCTGCTGTAGGAACAATCTTCATTATTTTTGTCACACACACAGATCCCAAAATAATCACCACTTGCAAAGACTCAGGATGTCTCCTCTATCACTTGTCTTTACCATGCATGGACAAGAAAATCATGGAGGTACATTTTCCGTGTATTGTTTGTTCGCTAGCTAGCTATGTCATATCACAGTACGCAGATTTATTTACAAGCTCGGAGGTTTTAGAAAACAATTGGGGGTGGTTTAGTGTAGCTGACCCCTAGGTCACAGGTCATTGACCCTGCAGGCCCTACGAGGAGTCAATTTCTCATAGGCCAAAGGTCACAAATTATGCACCGAACAACATTAGTGCTAAAAGAATTGCCTCATACAGCAAAATTCAATTTTCAAATAATTTAGAAATACAAAATCTGCACAGGACCACAAATGTTTCGAGGGTGGGGCAAATTCGATTGCGATTTGATTCTTTGTATTTTTTGTTTATTAGTCAACGATCATTAAACACAAGGCAAATTAGGTTTGCGTAAATGTGTCAGTTGTGGTCGATCAGGCTAGGCAATCGCAAAACAAGTGGGGTTGGTGTCAGCCACGGGGCCAGGCTAATTGTGCATGCTTTGGGATGCAACAGAGGGTGCATAGCTGACTGGGAAGAGGACTGATCATTTACACTGTTTTCTATGTGACAGAACCAACTGGAGTAGCTTACAGGAGCTGACATTGCTCATGGTTGAGTCCACAGAACTGGCTTTGTTGGGCAAACATGGAAAACAGCCAGGATATTGGGTATCAGAAGACAGCAATACTGAAAGTGTGGTGGACAGAGGATTCTGCTGTCAGAAAGCAGGCTCATAACAAGCAAATATGTAAATAGAAAGTGGGAGGATTCTCTTCCATCTTGTCATTCTGTTACTCCAAAGGGGAAACTATTAAAGCCTCAGAACAAACACTGTTACTCTTCCCAAAGAGACGCACAGGAGATCCAGGATTATCTGGCTGGATTTGGCCTGACTGAAAATCGTTCTGGTTTGGCAGCTGGAAAGGGCAGCCCGTGCAAACGGCTCAGCAGCTGACTCTGGCCGGCACAAGATCCGAGAAGCATGGTGCCAAAGTCAGTAGGACGATGTGTCATAGAGGCCGGGATTCCCGAATATGGTTTATGGTCTGGGAGGGCTGGGAGGTCACCCATACTGGCTTTTAAAGCTGTTCACCCTTTGTGTAACCTTAAGCAAATGACCACAGGGGACACTGAAAACCCACCTTTTATGGTGGACATAGTATAAAAATGCGTGAGTCCCATTCTCCCCAAGTGTTTAATAAGGCCCGCATGTCCATCAGGCAATGTTTCCGGGGATTTCCCACTGTGCAGAGTGACTCTGTGGCCTTAGCTTCAAACACAACCGTACAATAAGCCCATGATACACTTCTATTCAACTAATAACCAAGACTGACAGAAACTGTCAAAAAATATGACATAAACTGCTAGTGCTGTCTTTCTGAAATGGACCACGGTAGCATTTTATACATTTTCTAATAATTTCTTGCTGGGTAGGTGCGCTCACCTCAGGTCAGATATTGCAGCTATCTCCGCTGCGACATGTACAATGATTTTCTGCTAGAAAATCATGAAAAACTAGAAACTGAAATTTTACATTTATGACAGTAGGAAATTGTTGAAAACATATGTTATCTGGCAATATAAACGTAATAATTGTTGTTGAAAGTACCATGAAAGTAAAAACGCAGAGGAGGGCTTTAGGACCCAGTGATTGTTTACAGCTGGGAGCCAGGAGCCGTGCAGGGATTTGCCGCAGATGCTGCCTTTCACTGTGACCCTTATAAAAACAGCAGACACCACAGGGCACCTGGGCACCCAGCCAGCCAGGATGCCAGGAACAGTGCAGCCCGCATCCGCACAAGCAGTCAAGTGCTCCTGAGCATCATTTAGCGGCCTGCAGGAGGCTAAACTCGCTGAAGAAAGGTTCTTATTTTGAAAGGTGACACCAACATTTATCTCGAGAAAATTTAGAAGTCGATATAATCCTACATGATGGGAACTATAATGTTTACCTAGTCTTCCATGAAGTTAAAAATACAGCACCAGTCAAAAGTTTGGACACAGCAAACCGCCTACAAAGAACAATGATAGTGTCACACATGCCCTGGCTACCTGGCTTTAACACAGTAGAAATTGTTTTGGAGCAGTTTGACCAGAGAGTGAAGGAAAAGCAGCCAATGAGTACTCAGCATGTGTAGGCCTTCAGGACAGCCAGAAAATCATCCCAGAATGTCACCTTATGAAAATGGCATAGAGGAGACAGAAGGGTCAGCCAGTCCCTGGAGCAGTTGGGGTTAAGGGTCTTGCTCAAGGTCTCAGGACCTTTTTCTGGAACCAGGGACTTTGTGTTCACACTGAACTTGGCCCGAATGTAGTTCCTCAGAGCCATTTCCAGAACCCTTTGTTAGTACCTACCCTAGACTAGGTACTTTTTGTTCAAACACAATTACTTTGAATTACTTTGTATCCCTTACAGCTTAATGACTGACCAAAAGCACCAGAGCTAACTTGGAAGTTACACGGAAGTGAAGAAGAGGATGTAGTGGAGTAGTGGATGCAATTTTTTTTGTACCCCAATTAGATTTAATGCATCAATTAATACATTTTTTACACCTGTTGTATGGTGTGAAACCGACACGAAAGTGGCCAGGAGCTACAAAAGTCCCAGGTGGAGACGGCCCAAGGACTTATAAGCCAGCACCAGGTTCTGGGGTTTCGGTGTGAAAGCACCTAGGGAGATAGTGTTGGACATGGAGGGCCAACCTGATCCAGAAAGGGCCGGCATATATGCAGGTTTTTGCAGCGACTCCCTAATTAGACTACTAATTAGAGGACTGATTAGCTCTTCACACCTGGGTTTGAACAGCTGACCTCAATGTTATCCCAAAAACCTGTATACACACCGGCCCTTTGTGGATTGGCCACTGGCCACCCATGGTGTAGGACCTGACCACCAGGTTACCAATACCAATCAGCGAGCCACGTACATTAAGATGACAGAGACAGGAAACACCAGTGTTTTATTGCCTTCCATGAATAGAACAGCTGTGATGTACCCAGTTTCTGTAAAGACCAGGTCCACTGGGGAGCATATTCCAGGTTCAAAGAGCATGCCAAGTTAGTCTGATGCTTGAAGATGTCTGATGCACCATTAAACCCGAATGGCAGAGCCCTATAATGGTAAAGTCCATTAGTTGTTGTTTTCCCAGGCGTCCGTGGAAAGTGGCTGGTGCTAGCCGCCTTTCATCACGTCCAGCATGCTGATGAAGCACTGTGATTTGGCTGCTGGATGATGTCGCTAGCCCTGGGAACAGGATTAGCCCTGCAATATGAAATATTCAGTGTTATTTCAATAACTCTGTCAGCCATTTAGCTTCATGACCATTATGAATCACACAGAAACAAGCAATGTTCATCTCCCCCGTTGTTAGACCTTCGCAGAAGGAGCGGGGCAGAGCTTGTCAGAGCCTGAGGGATACCTTTATTTGGCTCGCAAATTTCCCATGAATTCAAAGAAGGAATATAAATGATGGAAGGGTTTTCTATCATAGACTTACCCAGGCAGCTTCCTGCTGGTACTATCTCCCTCCGCTTTGCTCAATAATGATTCTTAGAATAGACAGGCAGAGAAGCTGGAATCCAAAAATGCATCCTACTGTGGAAAAGGAGATCTGGAACGTAGCTGTTAGGCTGGTGAAATTTGAAGAAACCTTTGCAAGCACAGTGAAAACATGTGGCACTAAATACTTAAGTCTAAGAGGGAACTCAGCCCACAACCCTGTGTGCCTGATATCACAGCCACCAAGCCACGCTCTGCCGCACACCTGTATGGATGTCATTTAATGCCAAGTTGTAGAGATCATACACAACATTTCACACTGAGTTTCCATAGCGGCCAGCAACAAATACTATAGCCAGTGTTTTCTAAGAATTAGAGTGGCTCAGTTTTATATAATAAAGAATTGGAAGTCTTGTAAATAACTCAATAAATGTTGCAGGAACAGGCTCTTTTAGCCTTGGACAAAAATAGATCATGGCTGCATTAAATGTCTCTCTTCTCTGTCAAGAAACAGCTGGAGTAATTTTCTTCATTCATGTCATAGAGTGTTGGAGAGCCTCAGCGATGGAGGTTTTATATTGTATAATGTGTCAAGGTATTAAGACAAATAGGTGTATCAATGGATTTTCAGGCTTTCCACTTAAAGACTAACAACATACTAAAGTGTTCTTGGGTTTCCTTCTGTTATATCGCACCAGTAAAGAGCTCAACCAGACATGTCAAAGATAAAGGTTGCGCTGTGTAGGGTTGTGTCAGTTACATACAAGGATCTTTCTGTAGGGGCCATCTTACAATACAGACTTGCTGACCTTGCTGAAGTAAAAACGTAGCTCTTTGAAAAATATAGATCTGAGCTGACAATCGCAGCTACACTCGGTGTTTTTACTGGGTGAAATTCTCTTTCGTTTCGAGCGTGAGCGGCAGGTTCTGTTGAGAGCTTTGTGGCTCGCCGCTGGGAGGTGATTTCATGTGTTTTTTTTCCAGGACGAGATCTCCCTGGGACATCTTTCTAAAGATGCTTTACAGCGACTGGAAGCTAGCAGGGACCAAGGAGTTGACCCCTGACCCCTTTTACACATGGTGCCCTAGACGGCTGACCGCAGCATGCAGGAGTCCTAGGGAGGACAAATGGCACTTTTTCTCCACTGAATCACTCTGACAGCAATGGCTGCTCCCCCCAGCCTCAGTCGGCCCCATTCTATAAACACACAATATATATAAACACATTATATAAACACACATAACATATTACCCTCATGTTAAATTTTATAAATTATTTTCCCTTCACTATGCATGCAGCATTTTTGAACAGTTTGCATTTCTTACATATTTTATTTATTTGTACTTGTGTACCAATTTTTATTGTACCATCATGAAGGGGGAAAACAGGAAGTGAACAAGAAGGATATCCTGTAATTAACTATAATTAATCCAAAAGACATGAAAATGCTCTGGACCATAACTGGTTGCCTGTAATTTGTCAAAAGCAACACATATACTTAAACATACTTCCCAGACAAAGAATTGTACATTTAGTTATCATACTTTTGTTCAGGTTCTGGCAAAATAACAACCAAAGCCAAAATGGAAGGATTTTTTCCCTGGCTGCTGTTTTTATTTTATTTTAATTACATCATGATTCTCACACCAGTATTACATCATTTAAATTGCTTTCAATATTTATTACCTGACTCTGATTATAAAAACAAACAAAAATAAAACATTTGAGACCATTTGATTTATTCATTATTACAATTTGCCAGAATATTTAGCCATTACTCATTATTTCATCATCACTTAACAATAAATAAAAATGTACGCAAATATGATTTAACACAAGAACTTATTGAAATCAATACTTGTCATCAAAGCTTGAATCAATAGTGATGCAGTTGCTAGGAAGCAAGGTTACCATATCCCATCATGAAAACGGCATCTGCGCATTCTGATTTAAATAATTTGCACTTAGCTTGCATCACCACTGTACAAAGATAGTTTTGAGTCACTGAACTGCATATGTTCACACCACAGCTATATAACAAATGTTGGAGCAAACTGTATGTGTGACCAGATGTATTAAAATAAACACAAAAAACACCTTACAATTATTATTAGAATTCCTCCATTTTCCTTTTTTATAAATATTATTTATAATATTATTAATATATAATTAGCTAAAATAAATCTATGATTAAATCTGGTACTCACATTTTACATTTTGAAATAAAAAATAGTATAATAGTAAATTATAAGTTCAGATGAAATAATATAGTCTAAATGCTGGATCACTGGGAAAACGTAAGGGTGCATATTTAAGGAATGATAGATTTCCATATATTTTCTTTACACTCGTGCAATGTCAAATTAATACTGAATAATAGGCAACTGAAACACCACAAAGTAATAAAGCTGCCGGAGTTGATATAGGAATAAAAACAGCTGCAATAAGTCAAACAACTTAAATGCTAAATAATATATCATCCAATCAATATCAAATAATAAATAAATAGCAACAATAAATCTGCAGTAATATCAAAAACAGTTAGTAGAGAAGTTCTGTGTTTTCTGCTTCCACTGCGGTCTGCATGTGAAGGAAACGTGTATCGCGTAAGGGCATGTGAGCCAAACAGAATCTCCTTCACTGCATGACGTGGGTCCCCTGAAGGATTCCTAGACTGGACTTTCACTGAACTAAATATACCAATTACATGGCACAACTTCATTAATATTCAAAATATAAAATGACTGAAAAGGTGTGTTTTTCCCTCTTTAAACAAAGTGAAAGAAACTTGTTCTGAGTGCAGACTTGACTCAGACATGTTTACTCCCATTTATTCACAAGCCTGTTTAGCAGCCTAATTATATTGTCTCCCTGCCAGTCGATTCCACTCTGGTGACAGACTTGATAGCGCCATAGTTTTCTTGCTCCATATGGTTTTGTGGACCACCGCATGTGCGATGGCAGTGCCACTTGACAATGAACAGTCACACCCCCATGCCGATTCATGACAGATCCCCAAAGCTCTGCCCAACGCAGATCTCCAAACTACAATTATTGCATTAAAGTTGGTGACAGAATTTTGATTCATTTGTACTTTTGCTTTCTCTGTAAGACAAATGAAGGGCTTACAGAACTCTTTCACCACCCTTTCCGCTGATCAGCCCCCTATATTGGGCCACGGATCTTGTGTTAGCAGTACAGGAAAATAGAAAATTGGACTCTGTTTAGTCAGTCTAATTAGTGAGGAGGATGTGGAGGAAACATGCATTGTGTTGTATACGTAGGGTCGCCATATGTCTGAATCTGAGGGTAGACAGTCCGCTTTCCCAGCCCTCGTCCACCCTGCTGCTGTGTGACCTTTTTGCCCTTCTGTCGTCTTTTGACACCTACCACATGCAACAGTGACCAATGCCTATAAGTAACGACAAAAATAATATGATCATTTTAGCTATGTTAATATCATGCATTCTGTAAGCGCTGTTGCATCGACCCTGATGTCTTTTCAACAACCTGAAGATCTCAACAACCAAAAATTACAACAACCTAATCTCAGTATTGTTGAGACGTCACGCATACCCATCTTTTTTCAATGTCTTTGCAACTCGTTTTTGCTGGGTGCGAGTCCATCCCCAATGTTTAATTGGGGAGCAATGACGGCTGGGAGATCGGTAAGGTCCCTCAGGGAATCCACCGCTCACGCAAGCATGTCTATGATGTATGAAAACCTCAAACTGTTTGATCGATATTTGACTAGCTATAAACACCAAAGTTTTCCACTGATTAAAAGTCCCCTTTTGGTATTACTAAATTAACCTCACAGATTATATGAAGTCAGACATAATGAAATGTTCCATGCGGTTTGATTCGTGTTAGATACCTTTCCTTGGGTACAATCGCTTCCCTGAACAAGTCAAGCGTTGGCCACTGAAGGAATAGAAGTACAATGAAGATGACCCAGAAAAAAAAGAGGTGAAGTGTCTTTATTTTCTGTCTTGACAAACAAAAGGCATGGATGCCACGCTGGGTATTTATTTCACCTTAATAAAGGAGAAATAAATCAGGGAAACCGCCCTGCAGTGCTGTACACCTCCTTGCCGGGCACATGGATTTCAACCCTGAATGCTACCCTTGAGCTAAATCTCAGCTGGCGAGGAGGGAAGCAGGTATTTTTTTTATCAGGGACATGTCCTTTTTGGGGGGGGGGGGTTATGGAGACAAGGGCAAGAACGAGGTTAACGGGAGCAGCGGTGAAATGTGACGGAAAAAAAATCCATTCCAGTGAAAGAAAGACAAACAAAACTCTAATTCGGGCAGGGGGTGAGGGGAGCGGGGAGTTGGACAGGCACCCCAGATGTGGGCAGTTTTACTGGGGAGCAAGAGAAAGGAGCCAGCCATTTATAGAACAAACAACAAGGGACAGGTGGACTGAATGAGCACGGTGCTTATTGTGACTCTACCTCCTGCCTGCGCTCTCCCCCTCTCCGCTCTCTCACTGATTTTATTGGAACCTTTTTTTTACTTTATTATATTATTTGGGGATTTAAAAAAATTGAGGCATGGTGTGTTTTATTATCATTTGTAACATATATGCCGGCTCCAACTTTCCACCTTTCCATCTTTATTATAGCACTTTTGGCACGACCTGAGGAATGTGTTTAGTGACCAAGAGAGGAGCGACAGATTGAGTTAGCAGTAAAACTGCTTTCCTTATATCGCGACTGCAAAAGAATACAAATCCCAAAGTGTAATCCATTACATTTCGACCTGGGCCTAAGGATTTTTGCTGCTTTGCTGTGTAAATAGCTTGTGGTGGATTTTAAACAGAAACTGCCAGGCCTTTAGGTTAAGATCTACACAGGTATTTTGTATAAATAATTCCCAAAATAAATGAGTGCTAATGAGTACAGCAGTGTTGAATATGTCTACATGCTTTTTACATTAAGATTGTTGTAAACTGCCATCAGAAGAAGTCCTGTGGTGTAGATCTCATCACAGCTGGTGTGTAAGACGCAGTCAGCTATGTGAATCTGAACCTGTAGGGGGCAGCATTAGGCCCTCAGCTATTATTACATCTTGCATTTATCGATTTCAGAATCAGCCTCCCAAGCTCTTCGCAGACCTTTGTCCTGTGCCAGCTGGCATGATATGAGCACAAAAGCTCTGAGTTTGATCCCAAACTCTTTCCTGTGCACCCCTGGGACTCTGTACAGGAGGACAAATGGGCCGGAGGGCCCGGCTTTGCCCTTCACCGGCCCCGTGACGGATTTGGCACATCAACCAGTGAGTGCTGTGGCTATTCCGCAAAATATATTGCGGGATATTTTGCACTGTCACAGGTCAATGGCGCATGTCATTGGGATCCAGCGAAATGTAGGCTTTGCAGTCCTTCCTGCTCCATGAAAGTATTTGATTTTTAAATTTAATCGTGGACAAAACCTCCCAGAAAATACTGGTGAAGACTAAATTTTTGCTTCCTAACCAGGGACATTTGCTGGCCCGTTTGTTCCTTGGCAGTCACCCTGGTACTGGAATGGGCTATATATGTCTGAATTTGTGTTGCTCACATGGAAGCACTGCATTATAGAAAGAAGCACTCTCCTGTCCACTTCAGCTTTCTGCGTTCGGAGTGTTTTTCATTATGGAGCGTGGGCCCATGCAACATAGGGTTTTCTTGAGGAAGGGGTGGTTGAATTGTTGTGGTTGGACCCCATCATGGTGTAAATTGGTAGTCTATCTGGACATGATGCAAAGGCACGATTTGCTCTTTAAGCTGAACGAGCCCCCAGTAAACAGCTAACAGCTGAGCCAAGCCACTGCTCCCAAATGCTCTACCTTATCAGTTATCAATGGTTAACAGGGGCATAGGAGCATCTGTTATTCAACCACACCACTGTACTAAAGCAAGAAACAGTGCCTTAACTCAGCATTAACATCCATCTGAAATAATTCATCATCTGGGTCTTGGCTGGTTATGATGTAAAGCCCTGATGGTTACAGATTTCTGAACAGATGCTCACCTTTTCCAGCATGAATGCATCAGGCTGTTCTCATAGCCACCGCCTCACGTCCTCACGTAAGTAACGAGACGTAAATCATTCCAGGCAGCCGCAAGCCGGGACACGAGCGCATACCTACCCCTGTTCCCTGATGTCCATCTGTTATTACATGTCTTACATGTCGCTTCAGATGTGGTTGTATAGACAGAAATCAATTTGCCCAGGTGAGAGAGAGGCCTGTTTTGACGAGCTGTGAAATAAGTCTTAGGGCTTGCAGTGGATTTTTCTACCTCCTGCCCAGATTTAACTGCAGAAATGCCTGCAGTGCTCATTGTTAAATACAGAGAAATATCACTGCAGAGATGCACATTTCAGATACACAATAGACTGACTTCAAAGGTGTTAGTAGGCTAGTAGTCATAATCCTAAATAATGGTACTTCTACTTCTGTCAAATACAGGTAAAACTTGTACTTGTGAATGCCTATGTTCATAACACATTATAATGCATTCACAATCGATCATAATGCAGCATTATGATCATGGTTATAAATGCATGTTTATTATGCATTATGAATGTTTTATGAAGTGCTCATCTATAATTCACTGTAAATATGTCACAGCCAGAAGGAACCAGAGACTGGAGCAAGGATTGGGGTAAACAAAACAGCATTATTTCACTTTACAGACCAGAACAGGGGAAAACAAAGGGGCCACACAGGGCCAAAACACGGAAGCTCAGGTGCGGGGAAACTACAGGCACAAGCAAAGGGTTGTCCTTCATGACCAGACTGGGGAGCACAGGACGGGGAGGCACTCTTATGCGGGGCTGACGAGGGGGCAAACAAGGGCTGAAATGAGAGGAGTGACCAAACAGGCAACAGGCCTGGGGGGAGAATGGGAGGGGCAGGAAGGCAGGACGTGACAAAATATCTCAAAATATCTTTAATGTATTATGAAGGTATCTATGGTGCATTATAGATGAGAGCTTCATTTGAGTTTATGCAGTGTTATAATCAACACTATGATGCCTCATGACTACCAATAGTAGACACTGTAATGCTTTATTAATTCTTATACTGACCATTATGAGGCTTAGAATTATGGAGGCATCTATAATGCATTATAGATGACAGCTTCAAGTAAAGTGTTTCTGAAATTCCTATATTCTTTTAAATAACATTTAAGTAGGTGTGCATGTGTGAGTGAATGGTGTGTGTGTGAGTGTGCTCTGCGATGGGCTGGCCCCCCATCCTGGGTTGTTCCCCGCCTCGTTCCCGTAGCTTCCGGGATAGGCTCCGGACCCCCCGCGACCCCGATAGGGAAAAAGTGGGTTGGAAAATGGATGGATGGATAGATAACATTTAAGTATAGTAATAGCGATTTTGTTTTGGCTAGGAATACAAGTAAGTACATTTCTGTCAGCTGCCACAAATTAAATAATGAAGTGAAAAGAAAGGTTATCTTTTGTTTTGAAGACCTTTTGCTGAGCCTCTATGGGCCTCCTGAACAACTGGGACCTGACTGACCTCAGATCAGCTCTGCGTCGGTGTCTACGGCCGCTGCTCTCATATCAGTTCCGAGGTTGTTATTGGCTGATGTCACCCTCTGGTGGAACAGGCAAGTGCAGGCCTGCCAGCCATGGCCTGCTCTGTCTGCCCACCTTGAGTGGTAACATAGGGGAGAAGGGGCAGGGTGAGCTCGCTCGGCGTCATGGCAACAGCGCATGGGCACGCAAGCTGTCATGCAATGTCGACGATCCGGGTGGAGAACTGCGTGACCTAGGTGTTTCTTGTGCTGTCCTCGCCTCCTACAAGGCTACACTCATAGCTATCATAACAGCAAAAGGGTAGAAACATCTAGAAGCTGTCAAGGTGTCACCTAGAGTGGAGTGCCAGTAATGGTGTGCACTGAGGTTCTGAAGCAAGGTGCATTTGGCTAGTATCAGTGGCCTTTAATCTATGACACCTACTCATTATTATGAATGTTGTATGAACAGTATTTGAAGAATTATCATTAGTGTTATGCTCATATTGACCCCCCGTAAACCTGTATAAGTCACCAGGACAGCAAGGATTCGTATGCTGTCGCTGGATGGCGTAATGAATGCCCCCTACTGTTTGGCAATATCATAATCACGCAGACGATCACACAGCAGACAGGCTCACATGAGCCTCCTGTTTGTAATGGTGTGCATGACTAGAGTGTGGGTGATGGCGCAGGTCAGTGATGTGAGTCTTGTTCGGCGAGGTGTGGGGAAGCTGTTGCTCAATTTGCCATATTGATTCTAATATGACGGTGCGTGTGCCCGGGGCACCCGGCCGCCAGCTCGGGGGACGCCCCTCGGGGACGCCAGCACTGCCGGCGCTGACATGGGACGCCGCGATACGGAGCCGCACGTCACGGCCCAGCTCCGTAATGAGAGGGGGCGACATTTCTCTGCAGGCGGGGGTAGCATCTAATTGGCCCTGGTGTGGCTGACGGAGGGCTCATGTTCGGAGAAGCCCATCAGGCAGCTTCGAGTCTCTCGGCGCACCCCTCGCTGCCGCTCCGGGCCCACAGGACCGCGTCTTTGTACCACGAATGGGGCTGGATTACCGCCTAAAACCAGCTAACTGTCTTAGAAATCCACACCTCAGAGGGACGGCTTAGCCTGTTTATTTTGCTCTGTGTTCCCAGGTTCGGACTTGGAAAACACGGAACTCACTCCTGTGATCTTCTCATAACAAACGCCTACGAACAGCTGAACACAAGCCCCTCTCAGGCCGAGGTAAGCAACAACCCCCACCTCAGCGCCCACCTCCCCCGGAGTGTGGAGGAGTGTGCTATTATTTCAGTATCATGGTCCCAGGTCTTTATTTCTGCAAAACCTTTCTCATTAAGGTATGAAGTCTTTGTGTGAAAGTGGACTTTATTAAATCCTTGTCTTCTTTGATCCAGTCTTAAAGCTGCATGGTAAATGGAGCTGGGAGTTCTATGGGCCCAGCATCCACACTTCAGCTGAAGAGAGGCTAATTACAGCCATGGGCCTCTACCACCAGACGTGCTCTTCTTCCCCGAAGCATCTCCCTCTATGTCACGTAAAAAGAAGCCTAGCCCTGCCTCACTGTGGGGGTCCTCCTCCTGATTCGCCCAGAGAACAGAGTTGTTGTGGAAACAGGATTCACTGGCTCTTGGGCACCATTACAACTTGGAAAAACTTCTTTACAATCTCAATTGTGCAATGTCAATATGGCTGGCAATTTTAGGCGGTGACACTCACGGTGAGAATGACTGCAATTTTAATTTAGTTTACCTGTCCGTCATTGAAAGTGTATGTAACATCCGATATGTCTTGCCTTGTATTGTCCAGTTAACCAAAGTATTGATGCCAATCCGAAGACCCTTAGGTTTCCCTTGTGCCCAACTCACAAGGGTAATTTTCTCCTACCCTTCAAAAGAACTTCAGATTTTTGTATATGTTTGTCTTTTGTAGGCCTAGGGGGGTGCTCCACACAGCAGGATTTCCCAGTTAGCTGGATATCTTAAGCCAAATGTGAAAAGTGTCCAATAGGAAGAGAGGTAAGTGACATTCCTATTGGACATTCACAACATTTGGCTTAAGTTGTCAGGCTAATAAAGAAATCCTGCTTTGTGGAAATCCCACCCAGGTCTCCATCCATCCATGTTGCTTGTTTTTTGTTATTGCTCATCACCCCTGCTAAACACGACACCTCGAATGTCACCGGGTCAGCAGTTTGGAGGCTGGCCACTTATGCACCTCAATCTTTCCCTCAGATGCACATTTGGGTCAAGAGGGAAGGCAGATCCTGTGGCAGGCCCATCAGCCACGCTTCTGCGAACCCTGCGGACACATGCCTAGGCTGCCTGGGGCGGGTGGCCAATGGGGGCCCTGCCAGATATTTGGCTGGGAGGGAGCAATGTGCATTTCTTTTGTTTTTGCTCCCCTGGACTGAGAAGTTTATGAATCTGATGACATGTTTTGACTTTTGATCTTTAGGAAAAATCAGGCCTGGAAGGAATCACTTCAGGCCTCTGTAATGATTCACATGCAGAATCCAGAACTACCAAATCAGGCAGCTACAATGATCCATTTATTTCCTGCACACACACATGCTACAGCAGTATGCTTTTGGTCCATGGCAGATCTCTGAGATATATTCCTGCAAAAATCAGATAGCAGGTGTTGAGCAATCTGATAATAATAAGAAGAGGGATAATCACCGTGTTTGGATTTCAGATGAAGACGGGCCCCCTTGCCGGGGAGAAGGCCACGTAGGAGACACGCATGGCTCGTGAGCAGGCAGAAGCCCTGCGTTACCTTTAGCAGAAGCTCCTCATCCAGACAAAGGAGAGGCTTCCAGCCGCGGCCCAGGGTTACATGGTGGCCCGGCTTGCTCGCAAGCTCCTCTCCTCTGCAAAGATCAGGTACCTGATCTGTATTCTGGGGCTTCGGGTGTCATGATTGTGCTGCATCAGCTGTAATCGAACAGTTACAGTAATCTTCCGTGGACTCATGTGCACACTATATGTGGAGAGGGGCGATCAATGAAGCATTTAACCTGCTTGAAATATTATGCTTAAACCCTGTTCAGATGCATCTGGCATTCTCTGCTGAAGAAAAGAAAAAACGAATGACCCAGTGAACCCTTCATGTGTTTAACGTATTCTCCAAGGTTGCTTGTTGTGTGGTTGAAACTGTAATATAAGTGTTAAAAATATCAATATCTACATGTAAAAACTGTGCATTATCAATGGATGACGTACAGTCACGGAAAGCCGGGCCAGGTAAAACATACTACCATTGATATTCATTCATTCATTCATTCTGAAATGCTGCTTGCCCCATACAGGGTCACAGGGGTCCAGAGCGTTTCCCAGGAAACACAGGCGCAGGACAGGGAATAACCCAGGACAGGGCGCCAACCCCAAACTGATTAGTTTGGGTCCAGAGAGATTACAATCACTCAACAATCAAGAGGGTTACAATCACTCAACTGGTTGGTTAAAACTCTCTGGACCTGAACTACCCATCTCCGGCGACAAACCATTGCAGTAACTAGATAACTATTTTCAATTAACGATGGCAGAGTGGACACAGTTGCTGAGGGTTTGAATTGCACCCCTGCTTGGTGCGGAGAGTTTGCATGCCCCCCCTGTGTCGTGTGGATTTTCACCAGGTACTCCAGATTCCTCCCACACTGCAAAGACATACATTTAGGCATGTAATTGACTTTAAATCACCCATATTGCACAAGTGAGTCCTGCGATGACCTGGCACCCCGCTCACAGTTCCCCCTGCCTGCTGTCCTCCTACAGTAGATGAGGTTCCAGAACCCTGACCCTATACTATACCACCAGTGTTAGATAATAAAAATAATTTAAGGAGATGAAACAAATAATGTAGTAAATGTAATGTAGTATTAGTATATAATATTAGCATTAGTAATTTCTACATATTGTTATGAACATGAGTCTTGGAGCCCTGGAGCCAATCCCAGGCAGCACAGATTACTAATTTGGGGATCACCCTGGATAGTACTAGAATCTTGGGAGGTTTAATTTGATTGGCTAGGTGGGAGGTGGGTTGGGTTTCTTGCTGCTACTTCCCAATCACATCTCCATTTATTCCTTGGCCTATCAGTGATACATAATGACTGGCTCCTGGTTGCTTTGTATAGTTTAACACAGTTCTCAAAAAGAATTCTGCATGATTTTAGGTGACTCATAGAGTTTGTACCAGGGATTCCTGGGGTTCCCCATGTGTCAAACATTCTCTGCAAGTACCTCTCCTCCACTATACAAATCATACAGATAAGCAGCCGGCTTGTGTCGCGCGCATTATATGCAATTCACGGACTCTCCAGGGAAAGCCCCTGCTTTACACATTCATTAATCAAAACATACACGTCTGCCATGTTTTACACGTGTAAAGCCCACTGGGACCTGTTACTAAATCACAACACTGACTTTACATACCATGCTACCAGCTTAACACATGCCAATAGTGCTGTGAACAGGACTCTTCAAATTAAAAAATTAAAATTAAAATTAAAATTTATTAAAATAAATGGTAACACTTCACTTGACGGGGCATGAAAAATACAGAATTACTTACTATTACTTATGAATTAAGTGACCACAAACTAAGTCTTAGTTGCATACTGATCTCATGTTAATTCATCATTAATGAATCAAGATGCATCTTTCATCCCAAGCAGTTGCTATGTTTGTTACTATATCTGTTAATCCTGCAAGCATTTGTAAACTACAGAAGGAATAAGTCAGGAATAATACTAGTTAAATACTGATCTTGTTGATCTTTAATGAATCAAGATGCATCTTTCATCCCAATCAGTTATATTATAGTTATATTATATAGTTATATTTCTTACTATATCTGTTAATTCTGTAAACCTTTGAGAACTACTGGAGGAATGACCAATGAAGTGAAATTCTGATCTCATGTTGGTTCATCGTTA
Organism: Petrocephalus schoutedeni; assembly: GCA_026780765.1. Classification (NCBI taxonomy): domain Eukaryota; kingdom Metazoa; phylum Chordata; class Actinopteri; order Osteoglossiformes; family Mormyridae; genus Petrocephalus; species Petrocephalus schoutedeni. Next base: position 7,837,197 of record JAODKL010000009.1, read on the forward strand.
ATGAATTGTGACCCATCTTTAATCTTTAGTACCAACAATATTTGCTCATGATTAATTCATAATTTGTACTTCGGCAGTAAATGAGTTATTACTCAAGTATTTGTGCCTCATCAAGTAAAGTATTACGAAAAAAAAACAAATGTTAACAGCAAAATAACAACCGTGGATTAGGGCTCATGGTTTCATAGGCTTCATAACTGAGCGCCAAAATAAACTTACATTAACGGGGAGAAGGTCTGCACTGGAAACACTTGAAAGCAAGTGTTGATTAAAATTAATCTAAAAGTGACTGATAGGTTAATTTGGTTCGACAAAAGTTTTTTCCCAACCTCTTGACGCAGGTGAAAGGGGGGCAAAATATATGATGTCTGGGTTTATAGTGAAATATTATTTTTAAATCTGAATGTTCACAATAGGGTGGCATGGTGGTGCAGTTGTTAGCACTGTTGATTCATGCCTCTGGGACCGGGGTTCAAGTGTCTGCCTGGGTTCCATGTGTGTGGCGTTTGCATGCTCTCCCCCTGAGGTTTCCTCTAGGTGCTCCGGTTTCCCCCCACAGTCCAAAAAAAGGTTGGCTGAGGCTAATTGGAGTGTTAGTGTCTGGGGTGTGAATGTGCCCTGTGATGGGCTGCCCCCCCATCTTTGGTTGTTCCCTACCTCGCCCCTATAGCTTCCAGGATAGGCACAGGACCCCCTGTCACCCTGAACTGGATAAGTGGTTTCAGAAAATGCATGGATGGATGTTTGAGATAATGCCTCATGCGGATAGTAGCTCATATAATCATCCACAGGCTCTTTCTTCATTAAATAAGGTGACTATTTCCATTAAGAGTAGGAGGCCAATTGGGAATTAAAAAAAGAAAGTAACTTAAATAAAATAAAAACACTGCAGGAGCAAGTGCAAAGCAGCATAGCCTGAATCACCATTGTTTCCGGGGGCCAGTGAATGCATGTCAGAGGAGAGCCGAGAGGCAGAATAGTGAGCCTCACGCAGCCTTGTGACTGATTACTGACCTTTCCCCCACTTTCTGGGCTTTGATGACTGCCACCCCCTCCTCTCTCAGTTTTATTCCTTAGCTCGAAAAAGTCCCCATAGATTTGGGGCAGTGAACAATGACCCTTGACTTGGCATGAATAGGCCAATGGCACAACTCGGGCCTGACCTTGGACAAGCAGCCTTGCTGCAATTAGGGTGTTGGCCCCTCCCCCCAGCCTTCGCGTGCTAATGAGGGGTCGGACACAACATTGATGCTGCCCTGACCTTCCTGTTGCCAGCTGGTGCATTACACTCAGATGGAGAAAAATAATGCGTGCGTAGATGAGCCAAACGGCAGAGGGGGCCCAGGACTGAACTGGGCTCGCATAAAGCCAGCTAATCCGAGGCCAGGCCTAACCCTCTGCAATGTTTCTGCACGGGACTCTCGTTTTAAACCCCCCCACAACGTTGGTCCTGACCCACCTCAGTTCCACAGATGGCCCACGGCTCAACAAAGCAGGGGAGGGGGGGGGGGGGGTCAGACATGCTGCAGCTCTCCTGAGCTTAGGACTGGCTGAAATGGAGCCATTGTGAATGCTGATGGCAGATTCCGGAAGTTTTAATCCCGGTATCAGGGGGACGTCCCCAACACGCAGACTCTGGCTGGCTAGGAGGGCCGCTTGGTAAATATGGCATTAACCTTTCAGCGTTTAAATAACCCTTGTAATATCCCTAGCTGTTGTCCCCCATTCTTCCACGATGTCCTTTAAGTCTGGAATAAAAGAACTGCTGACACATACGTGTCGGGTTTGATCCAGAATTCCCAAAGGGTGTTTAGAATTCAGCATTTGGAAGAATTCGCCGGAATAACACGGACGGATTAAATTGTTAATTACTCCTATTTTCTGGCGGCTTGTGTGTAATTTAGCAAAGTCTTTCAGAAATGCACATTTAATATGGGTCAGGTGTGATTTTCAGAAGCCCCAGAAGAAGAGAAGACGGCTTCAGAAATATTTTTTTAGTCTCTGCGCTGACATTAATTTCCAAGCTCTCCTGAAGGTACTGGTATGAAACGCGGTGTCAATGCGCCCTGCAATCAATACTTTTTGCGGGATCATTTGTCAAAAATCTACAAGGGTGAGAAACAGTCCATTCTGCTCCGGTGTAATTCGTCAAACAGTAACTCCTGAGCTGGATACCCAGTAGTCGTTTTCTGCATGGTTTGCTTCACATCCACGCCTCACTATGACGAGCGAGGATATGGCGTCCAGTGAGGCTTATGCAAATGCATGACACGCCCCCCCCCCCCGGCCCGCCCCATTCAGCTCCTCCCGCTGTGCCATCCTCCGTCGGATTTTGGCTGGAAGCAGAAATTAATCGCAGGCTGAGGTGTGAAGAAAACACAATTACCTGCCTGAACGCTGGAACCTACAGTACAACCATTCTCTCCTAAATGTGAGATCACGGACCCCACCCAATCTGTGTGCCGTGGAAAATCCACTCGCCTCAGACAGGGAGTATGACAAGAATTTAAGGCAGCATGTCGACATGAAACAGGATCCTTTTCCGGGGGCGAAGGCCTGAGATGCCATAACAGGACTATGTACCTGCATTTAAAAGAGAAGCATACCACTTTATTCAGCTCCTAAGGCTGGACAATAAACTCAGTTAAGGCCTCACTGCTGCCTTTTTATCAAGTTTTCCATTACTCAAGAAGATAAATGCGATATCTCATTCTCTCTCATTACATATCATTTTGCACCTCACATACAATCCCATGACATCATTACTATCAATCTTTATTTCACAAGAATAAGCACCCTCAAGAGATATCCCTAATTTTCCCTAGCTTTTTTTTCCAGGAATACTGGAGCACACAGAATATAATATTCCATGATGCCCATTTCCAGAGAAAAATACTTTTAATATCTATAAAAATGGCAAAGAGTGGTTGAGTTGCCTCAACCACTGGAGGTGGATTCCTGTCACGTCTCTGGCTCTGTGTGTGGAGTTTGCATGTTCTCTAGCCATGTTCTGTGGGTTTTTATGAGTGTTCCGGTTTCCTGCCGCGTCATGCCAGCACATCAATAGACATCTCTTAATTGCCCATAGTGTTTGCCCTGCAGCAGCCTGGCACCCTGGTCTATTGTAGCTATTGTGGGAGGGGGGGGTCACTGTGTCAATCCCGTAACACTGATACACTATAATGCCGCCAGAATAAGCTGTAATGTAATCATGATGCCCTGTTTAATTTTGTTTTCACACATACAAAGGCAGTCCCCAGGTTACGAACAATATCCATTCTCTAAGTCCATCTTTTTGCAGATAAGTCGGAAAAATAATAATAAAGTACACAGTAATAATACTAATAATTACACAGTAATAATAAAAGTAACTATGTACGGTACTGTACTGTAACGATTAAACGTTAAACTCTTGCGTTAATTTTTTTTAATATATAATAGGCTTTATGGCAGTCCGTTCCTAAGTATTAGTTGTCTGTAAGTCAGATGTTCTTAATCTGGGGATTGCCTGTATTCAAAATATGACAGTATGAGTTGGTAATAAAGAAAGAAAGAAAGAAAGAAAGAAAAAGAAAGAATGAAGACATGGAGCCGCAGATATGGCTGGGATATTAAGAGAGACCTGTAAGTACCCTTGGCTTCCAGTAAGACTGCAGAGCTTTTGGGGGTGCAGGGGTGTGAATGGATTACTGTACAAAAGAGTGCTGGCTTAGGGAAGGGTAAGCCATTAACCCCAGATGGAAAGTTATGCATTCAGGACACTTCAGCACCAAGGAGTCTTTTTTCCTCTGCGTCTCTTTGTAAAAAGACCCCCGAGTCTTTCTCGTCAAACCATTTACTCGCTTATGCCTGGCCATTAAGGGCCTAATTGAAAAGCATCTAGAGGGATTTAAACACAGAGAAACAATGGGGTGATTTACTGGAAAATTATGCCACTCATCAAAACATAATGCCATTCTAGAATGCTGTGATCGAGAAAGTTCTACGTTCCAAGAAGGGATGAATTAATTATTAAACAGGCTTTCCCCCCAAAACATATAGATTTTCAAATGATAAAGTATAATTCAAATAATGTGTGGAGGTCTTTTATTTGAAAGGAGAGATAATGAGAAAGGTACGGCTTTAAGAGAGACTTGTGCAAACCTTATTGCATTCATGACGAAGACAGGTATGTGATGGTAATGTAATAAATTCAGGGTAAGTTCATCAAACACCTAAAAAGATATTAGCATCAGTTCTGAAACAAAAAACAAGCTTGGTCCATTTTAGTCTCCAACAGTCTTTAGATTTAGTCTCCAACAGGTGTTCTGGGCCTGTTGAGACAAAAATTATAGGCTTTAGATATCGCTACCAAGTTAACCTCAGTACAGTCATCCTATTTCTATAGTTTCCCACAAACAATCATGGTGAGAAATGTTTAGATTGCAGAACCCTTGAGGGTGTAATTTCCAGAAATGATTGTACCAATATGTTACACCTAGCCAGATATAATTACTCTACTTTTAAGTTACTCTCTCAAATTACGAATCCACAAAATGGAGAATGGCAATTTAACATTGTCCTTTTTGTACTTTTTGCGTACAGTAAAACAAATGTCAATGAATGCATTTCTGAAATGTGCAAAATTTTTACAAATGGAAAAAAGACACCCAGCATGCATTTGTGTAGATGAGATTTTGTTTCATGAAATACTTCAATAGCCATTTTAACCACCAGCACTGTTATCACAACGTGATTAAAAAATTAATTTTCTTATTAGATTAAAAATTTAATAAAAAATTGAAAGAATTTATAGACTGTTACACCCCTTTCTTACAGAGAAAAGTACTCAGACGTGTTACGCCCAAGGCTGTTACTGTAGGTCTGTGCTTTCATTTCCGCTTGTATGACAGCTGGGCATCACACATACACACCGAATGTCTTTTTCAATGTCCACAATGAGCCATAATTTCTATATTTAATACCTATACAACATCTGTAGTATACACACACTCTCATTACAAAACATATATCACATTGAAAATATGTACCCTTTTACAGCGATATCATTTCTATAGATACCTTCTATATATAATCTATTTAAAATAATCACATTATACTTAAATTTCACAATATATGATATATTTCAATAATATTAAATTATGCAATATGACTGATCCTTTGACCATACACCAAAGACCAGCAGAGCCACAGTATTATGAGCAAAGGTTACAGCAAAATGGATGACCTGCATAGCAATCACATGCTCTCTTCAATAGTTAGATACATCACAGAACATTATTTCTTAAGAAATCATAATTTCTTTCTGAAAATTACAATTGCAGCGCAGTTATATATGTTTTATGGAGAGAGACTAAGATGCACCGTACAACATTTGACATTTGAATACATCTACTCATTTTATACTAGTATTATACTATAAATTAATTATTAACTTAATCTCAAGGCTTCTGAGATACCAGAGTAATGATTTAGTGAGTGGTTTAGCATGTGGTCAGCTGTTATTTTATCTGTTAATCTGTTTACAGGTTACACTGACCTACTACCTGCTCTCATCCTTATCTGTGTCATACCTGTAGTGGAAGCCATGTCCAGCCCATCTGGCAGACCTTTAACCAGCAACAGTACACTGCTGGTGTTTTTCTGGTCAGAGGCTCTTAGATCATTCTGTAAAGTACATCCACCACCTTTGGCTTGTCCTGCTCTTTCAATATTTCCCATTCCTCTTTCCCTCCTAGATGGGCTCTAACCCCCTGCTACATTGTAAATGGCCTGAGACAGCGTGCAGTCTTCTTGCTACCTGTCTCGTAGTTCCTTCTCTGCCTGTGCAGAGTTAATTCCTCGGAGTTCCATGGCTAAGCTAAGCGATCACTCTTCCCCAAGTTCCCACTCAGCTTGAACATCCAGCTCTGCTGCGAGCTTTTCATAGCAGAATGAAGGAATGTCATGCTCCGATCATAGTGGTCTCACTATGCTGGCATCCTGTATGGAGTCACCTTCAATCTGTCGTGTGTCAGCAAGCAAAGCTCCATCAGGCTCTCTTAGCCATCTCTCACTCACATGGTTTTTAATGATTGGCTGTCTGCTCAAGACGTCTGCGACATTTTTATTGCCTGGGATGTACTATATGCTGAAATTGTATAACTTTGACACCTGTTATTTGACTGGATGACTGGATGATAAACAGTGTTCACAGAAAGCCTTAGGATGCATGCTTATTTCTGTAATAATTCTGCAAATTTACTGGTTTCATAAAACTCCATTGACAAGCAATGTTTAACGCATCTGCACATATCTTCCACATGGAAATTTTCTTTTTATTAAGTGTCATATTTCTTTTACTGTTCGTCTTTGAGTCAGTGACACAAATTGTCAGAGGCATCCTGGTTTAATGGTAGAAATTCCAGCCATTGAGTGAGATACGTGTGCACAAGTTAAAATCTGACTAACAAAAGCAATGGAGGTGTGTCTTACTTTCTCCGGCTTGGACCAGAGAGACCATCTGGTGATGCATCAGTTGAAAGGGCTTACGGAATCCTCTACTGTGAGCCTGAGTCCAATCGCCTGGATGGAACCTTCTGAAATAGCATGCAGCCTTTGAATTTCACTTTTTTCTTTTGCTAGCTGTTGCAGCTGTGAAAGAGAGAAGAGGTTTTCTATACTCGACCACCTCTGCATGAACGGCTGATATGCATCACTATGCCGAAGAAGGATTGACTTTATAGCCGATGGGCTGACTCCATCCTCAAGTAAAAGATCTGTCTCAGTCATGGCAATAATGGTCTCTTCCTTCTCGGGGTCATTGGCTACCCCCCCAATAATGACATGACCCAGGAACCGAACACTCCATTGCAAAAAAAAAAATCACCCTTCTTTGGGGATAACGTTAATCCCTACTCCCTCAACAGACCAAGTCCAATGGCCTCTGCTTCATTTGGGGCAAAGACCAATATGTCATAAAGGCATCACAATATTGAAAAAGATTTTTGAGCACCAAAGATGTTCATCATATATTATGAAGATAATGGTAGTCCATCATTTAAATATGATGCACAAAGTCCTTAGCCTACCTAGAGTCCATCTTGTCAATGGAGAACACCTTGTTATACTTATGCATCAGTTCAAGTAGCTGACCCTTCCAATACAGTCACACTTCAAATGAACTGATGTTGATGACACTCAGCTGCACGCCCTCCAGTTCATAAATTTTTGGGTTTACATCTAAACACACTGGACAGGTCTTGGTCAATGCAATTTCTTATTCTCAGTAGACATGTTGCCTATCTTTCCGCCATTCCTTTTTAGGCGCTTGTCAGTCTGCTCAGCTGCAGTATTCTATAGGACCTGGCAATCTGCAGAGCTCTCATCTGCCTTTGGCTGTGTAAAAATCTGCCGATATTAAACTAGATTCATCTCATCTACTTTTGGCTGTGCAGCACAGAAATCTGACACTATAAAACTAGATTCCGAGTGTTTGCTAAAATATTTCTTCACTATGTCGTAAATAATTTCTGGGTGTTTAATGCTGCCATTGGTGGAACTACTTCTCAACCCAATCTTAACAAAGCCCTTGGCTCGACAGCTAATTTCAACGACTTGTTCACTGCAAGAGTATCTCCATATCATCCCTTACAGAAATTCACTATGGTTTCCTATGGTTTTGTTGGGTGTTGGGTATGGGTTTTACTATGGTACTTCATGGTAATTATGATTACTAAGCTCCTACCCATAGTATTACCACGGTTTACTTATAGCACTTCATGGTATCTGTGGTACTACTATGGTTTACTTATAGCACTGCGTGGTAATTGCAGTGAAACCATGATAAAACCATAGTCATATACTCATGGTTACCCAAAAAACCATAGTAAAACCATGGTTCATTTTCATAAGGGATCTCTCCATTTTCGACTATGTTCTTATCTGATTCATCTCCTCTAAACACATGTGTTTTTTTAACATCTTGTTTTGCTGTTACTTTCAAGACAGATCAAGTTTGCTTAGCAGAAGATTGGTCGGCTAATGCTGAAGCTAGTCTCAGTGGTGCAGTTTCCACAGGCCTGCAGTGCGGTACCCTCTTCACGAGCACGCAGCTTGAACCAGGCGATCGGCAGCATCTGGCCAGATTAATCGGAGTCATTTATGTGTTACGCGGCAGACTGCTATGGACAGTCATCCCCTGTGCTGCATCAGTGATAACAAAGGAAGCACTGGGTGGAGGCCTGTGGCCTTATTTCCCACTTCTATAACAGAACATACGGGCATCATGCGAACACACTGAAGTTGTGGAGTTAATGCGTCTCAGTTTCTATATTTAATATCTATACAATATATGCCATATTCAGGTACTTACATTACAAAACATGCATCACATCGATATCTTCATTTGGAAGACGTACCTTATTATACTGATAGGCCTTCTGTATATACATTCTATAAATAATCTATATATAGTCACATTATACTGATTCTTCGCAATACATTATATATTCCAATAATACTGTATTAAATTATGCGATACAATCGATGCTCTGACCATACAGCTAAGACCTGTAGACCTACAGTTATTACATAGAAGAGTCATGCCCCGATACACCAGGTTCGACCTGCATAGTATAGAAGTATAGAATATGGAAATAGGCCTTAAAATAACACGCCTCTAAGATATATTAACATTATATATGCATAGATACAATATATATAAATAACTATATATAACTATATATATATTTACTGTTTGGCCAAGATGGTGTCGCCAGAATAAGAGATGAATCTCCTATTTGAACCACCATGGATAAGCCTTGGTTTTATTTCTGTTGTTTTGTTAAAAAGAAATAATTGGGAGTTCAGAACCTTTTGGCAAAGAGTGACATAATGAAAGAAAGTTAGCACCGGCTAACAAGCCCAACAAACCACAATTACCCACAATCAATGTAGAAAAAAACTCAACCGGCAATTTATGCAAGTTGCTCCCATTCTTCTGCCACTTTGATAGTAATGTCTCTTCAAGGCGTCATTGGTCATCATTACAGGACAAGATGAGCAGCTGTTTCAGAGCCATTACCAAAATTGCTCGAGATGATTTCTAGTGTCCTCTTCACACACACGCGCACAAAAATAATCTCCCCCTACAAGCCCTCTTGCCACCTTCTTAAGTCACTCAATAACAGATGTAACAAGGAGGTTAGAAATTAGGCTATTTTTTTTAAGAGCTGAGAGGTTCATGGGTCTAGTCTGGTGATCGAAATGTTCACGGCGTATACTGACCAAGACAGAAATCTGTTGATCTCGCTGGCTTGACCTGGGATTGGGCACATCCTTTACAGCATCCTGTAGAGGTGCCAAACTTTTATAAGAAAATATGGTTTGTAAAGCCTAGAGAGTAGGTCCATTTCATTTGAATTCCTTTAATGGCAAATAATTAGTCTTGCACTATTTCTGCTGGTAATGCTGAATTATTAAGAATGGACTCAGACATGAATCATAGCCTCCTATCAATCATTGCATAGTATTGATGAGAGATCGGCCTTCTAATAATGCTAGGTTAGAAATGAACAGAAGCTCTGCATTGATTTAATATCAAGAGCAATAAAGAGCTTTAACATCAAGCTGTCTGAATTAACACTGCAGCAATCCTGAAGTCGGCCCACAGATTCAATGGGACATGAGATCGCTTCCTGTTCAGCACAAGTTCAGTCCGAGTTTCTCCTGAGCTGACATTGATTTTGGAAATTCATAAGCTAATGGGAGCCGTGTTTTGAATTTTTTAATTAGATGAGAAAATTAAATCGTAAGCTGGACCGGCTTCTTTTCAGTTTCATTGTAACAATGATCAAAAATAGAATTGAGTGTTTGAAACCTTGAGAAAGCTAACACCACACTAGCTATGTAGCTGAAGTCCTTAATAAAGATGTTTGCGGTTTCTTGTGTGATGTGTATAATTCTCTTAATACCTTCTTAAGTGATACTTTTTTTACCCTTACATTCCACATCTCAGACAGTCAAAGTAATGTCGGAGCTAGCTGACCTTGGTTGAATTTCATGTCATTGCTTAAAAACCCAAACTGCCCAGGTCCTGACAAATGGGTCCGAATGGATCCATCCATATTCTGCTCCTGGGATTATTGGCTGAGACCTTCCTGGTCATCCCACCTGCCTGACACCTAAGGATCATGATGAATCATCTGTAACTCCAAACCCAGATTGTTTTTTAACATTTAATTTAGTTTCTTCCTGTGCTTCGATGAACATAGCTGTGTTATGGATTTCTGCCCTAATGCACTTCAGCAGGTTAGGAGAAGGGTCCCAGTAAGCCATGGAAATTATAGAGACCCGATCAATAGCCAAGGTCATGCCCCCCCCGCCCACCCAGCCCACCTCTACACCCAACCTCCTCAGCCCACCCCCTCACTCAAGCAAGGCAAGATCTGATTTTGTATGCCACTCTGAGATTTTTTTTTTACCAGATACAATTTCTCCGACCATCCCTCTTTTACCAGAGAGCAACAAGAAAGAGACAAAACAGGCGTGCAGCTCTGGTGGTGGGGCGGCGACGTGGGGGTGCGGGGGTGGGGGTATGGGTCACGGCGTGTCCTAATCCACTTCCCCTGTTGTTCGAAGACATTAATCCAGCCTCCTTATAAGACATGACTCATCATGAATCTGATTAGCCATAAATGTGGCTCATTCTTCACATCCAAATGGTTCCCTCAAGTGCCAGTAGTAAGGAAGTAACAGAGCGAGGGGCCCCAGCATCAGCAGGAGAAGCAGATCTTTGCGTTCAAGCTCCCAGCACACTGAATGGAGGCCTTAGTGTACCCTTCCAATTAAGAATCCATGCAACAAATCATGAAGCCACAACAGTGTGCTCTTCGTAGTATTTGGCGAAACACTGAACAAAAGGTAATTCAGTGAATAGCTCCAGCACTACATCATTGAGGATGCTGACAGTGTAACCTATTTTGGCTCCAACATATTACTCTGAGAACTAACTGCAAAGGTACTGCACCTATTTTATTGACATGCATGTTCTCAGCCTTCATCGTACTACAGAAGCGATTATACCTATTTAGATTTATTTCGACAGGGATGACGGGGTACGAATGGGCCGTGCTCCTGCATCGCGCATAATGTCACTCCATGGCCGCCTGGCCTCCCGCCAGCAGATGGGAGATGGCTGCTGTTGAGTGGCATTAAACCCTTTTAAACCATAAAAGGTTGCTGTTGTGTTTTGACAATGCTCAGTAAACTATCTAAATTGTACAATTTTTATCCGGCGAGGCTGATCTTGTCTTGGCTTACAAGGCTTCTCTGTCCAAGATGCACTTCTTTTTTTCTTTTTGGCCAAAAGAATTGTTATCATCACCAGAGCTGCCCTTTTCGGAGTTTTTTATCACAGGCTGTGATTCCCCTGTTCTGTCCAGAACAAAATTACCCTTTTATTTTATTGTGGACAAAAAATTATGGCCCTGGGAAAATTGGATGTGTTTCCATTGAGGGAAATCAATGTTCTTTTCTGCCATATATGATCAACATGTCAGAGACATCACACAGATAATGGTAAAGTTTGAAGCAGTATGACTGGTATTACTGGGCTAAAGGAGGAGTAAGGCTTCGAAAAAAACACATCTATCGTACTGGAAATGCTAGAAAACGACTCTGGGGCAAGGTGGGTGCAAGGGGCAAACCCTTCGGTCTAAAGCAACCCCCGGTGATGTCAAGAACTGATGTCAGCCCGGAGATGTTCCTGGAGGATGGCTGGCAGGCGCATTCTTTTGTTTAAGCCCCTGTGGATATCTTTCAATCAGACTGTTAATGGGTGGCAAAGAGTGGGGGTGTCTGAAAACACTAAGGAGGCCCAGGGGTCTGTTTGGGAGGATAGAGACAGGCTGGGGGGGTGGGGGGAGAGCTGCATCTTAATTTGGGCAGTGCAAATAGAAGGAAACATCAGCTCTGACCTTGGTAGTGGTGTTAATGGCTTTTCAGTGCAGCGTTCTGTGCAATTTAACATCTCCTTGGACCATCAATTCGCAAGACTACCCAAAAAGCACCAAAAGTGCACACGCTCACACACACACACACGCACACACACACACATGTTGTATTCATATCTTTGTTCTTTGTGGACACTCTCCATTCATTTTTATAGGAAACCCCGAATCCCAACCATGACAACCCCTACTCAGCCCTAACCTGAACCATCAGCAATCAAACAAAATACAAGACTGAAAGAAATGTCCCACAAGCTAATGAGTAACAGGTTTTTATCACATTGTGAGAATATGTCCCCACACTGTAATAATTACAAATCCACACACACACACCATCTCTAATGGATCTGGATACACACACCTTCCTAAATATTTTGGATGATGCACTGTGTCATTCTACAGTCACCCATATTTAGTATAAACCAAATTTGTTTTTTGACAGAATATATAAAATTTTCAATAAGTTCCCTGCCCTTATATTTTTTCCCCTGTGGCAAATATGAAGATATTCCCCCAAGACTTACTCAAGCACCTCAAAGCAGACACCCAAAATGAACTTTAAAAAAGCTTTGATCACCGTCATATGGTCAGATCTTAAAAGCACATAATATATTTCACTTCGGGCTGCTGTAGTACATGGCCAGCCTCTGTGTATGTCTGTGTTAGCATGAAGCATAACTACCACTGACAAAAATTGCTTATCTTAATTATGGTAATTTGGAGGCTGGAGTGTGTGCCAGGTGCTACGGGGAGCATGACTGGGGTACACCATTGCCAGGGTGCCAGGGCATATACACACAATCATACACTATGTGCCATGCAGAGATGCTAGATAGCCTAACTGTTTTTTTTGGCCTGTGGGAAGAAACCCACAAAACATGGGGGGAATATGCAAACTCCACAGAACATTGGGGGAAAATGCAAGCTCCAGGGATCATGGGGAGAACATGCAAACTCCACAGAACATGGGGAGAACATGCAAGCTCCACATGACATGGGGAGAACATGCTAACTCCACACGACATGGGGAGAACATGCAAACTCCACACACACAGAAACCCTCAACTCTGGCAGTGTAAGGCAGAAGAGGTACCCATTTTCTGAGTTGCTCATAAATATATGGTTTAGAAAATTGTAATACAATCTTTCCCTCAAAGATTTTGTCTGAAATGGGGGGTCACCCTTCCTAAGGTGGATTATTATTTTGATAATTTATATAATAGAGCAATTAAAAAAAACTATCACTAGTCTACACAAGGCTGATTAGAGTAAAATATACTTATAAGAAAGCAATACACACTGATTATAATATATAGCTAAAGTCATTAAGACTTTGCCACAAGTGTCTTGATTGATACTTTTTTTAATAGTCCAAGGCCTCTTTGCAAGTGCCTGAGTAAATCTCAGGTCCACTGAGTAAGCCTGAGTGCTTCCATAATGTGCAGGAGTGCAGCGCACTCAACAGAATGAACCGTGGATTAACATGACATCAGGATCTGTCAAATGGAGCCTGGGCCTTCTTCAACGGTGATGTGGCACGAGCCCTCGGTGAGTAAGCGTTAAAATTAAAGGGAAATAAAGATCGCTTGTAAAGGGGCTTGTAAACAAAAGCCGAACTGGGCAGAAAGCAGAGGTGAGGGGCAGGCGAGGCATTCCTGGTACAGAAGCCGCAGTAAAATTGGAGTGAAAGGGATGGAAACCTATAAGTGAAAATCAATATAGGGAGGCAGGAAAGCATATGAACTGAAGAAAGGTAATATAATAGAATTCAAATCCATACCAAGGGGAGAGAATGGGAAAAAAGGGCATGGAGAGAGAAATTAATTCACTGTACTGGAATGTAGAATATTATAAAATGGCTGACTTTTTTGACAAGGTTACTCAAGTGGTTCCTTAGATGGACAAACTGGAGAGTCATTGAGGAGTAACTGGAGAGTAACTGAAGAGTAGCTCCCTGTGAATGCAGATATGTGTCAAGCAACAGTAAATAAAGGGATCATGGTGTTGCATGAAAATTTATATGTCCACCTGTTAAAAAAAACAAAGGCATTGTTCCAGTCACATTCATCTATATCTTATTAAACCACCATAAACTCACGTTGTCCAAAAATATATATTTTTTATTGTTCAACAGGGACTTCCAATTTTAAGCTACCAAAATGAACATTTTTAATGGATTCAAATAAAGAAACGTGATGCCACAATAAAGTACAATGCAGTACAATGATTGGTATTTCTTACATGCCATATGATTCTATGCTTATAATAGCATGACCGAAAACAAGTGATGATAAACAAGCACTATGGCGGTTAATTAGCCTATAAAAGGGCATTTCCAGCATAGTTATTCCAGGAACTGCTTACCCCCTGCTTATCTGACTGTAGAATAACACAGCTGTCTCAAATCCTCTGTAAACAACAAGATAAGGGGCATAGCTCAAGGTACCCCAGAGGTGACTGAGCTCTCTCTCACTTTCAAATAAGATTTTTTATTTTCACTCAGCTCAGAGCTTGTCTGTGCGGGTGGCTTAATCTCCTTGAGAATGTTTAAACGATAAGCCGTGGTAAGTTGTTCACTGTTGGTGTTTTATATGGCAAGAAAACCAGGTTTAATTGTATCTGAAAGCTGTACAGCACCAATGGAGATCAATAGGAAGCCATCGATCTGTTTATGCACCTCCGCATGCAGGATATCAGCTTCCGGCTCGAAGATATTTAAAAACTCAACTATTGATCAACCTCCGCTATGATCCAGTTCGAATCATGTTGGCGATGATTACAGGAAACTGCCTGTTTTTGTTTGTTCAAACGATACCTTTCATCTCTTAAAGGGAATAACGATTGATGCCTGACCAAAGAGGGAAATGGAGAGAGTGTAAACATTCATCAGACATCCCTTTCCCATGCCACTGCTTCCTTGGCAGTGAATAAGTTATGACAATTACAGATCAGCTATGGACAGGCTGCTTTACAAGTAAACTGCCTGGAAGTTACTTTGATTCAATGATCAAATGAATGAGCACAGCATTTATTTTAATATAGTTAATTAAAAATCGTATCTTTATCCAATAACAGATTGTCTTGGATTTTTATCATATCTGCAATAAAGCACAGCAACAGCTTAGTAGTATCTGTCATATCATGAAAGTATGAGTTCGAAAAAGTTTTTGCTAGATTGATGTTTTGGGCTCATTCTTGATGTACTTGATGTTTGATTTTAATACACCAATGGCGATTTAGGCTTGGGCCCTGTCCATCAGTCTGTAAATTGATTATTCATTCCATCATGCCTGACCCTACCACAGCGCGGTGTTTCCTGCGGACATTAAAGCTTAAAAGAAAGTTGACATTTATTGATCACTTTGTTAAAACAACACAGCATTTTTTTCATAAAACACCACAGTGAATTTAGTAATACTTAGAGAATATTTTTAAATAATTGATTTAAACATACAAAACAAGGATAATGTACAAGGTATGCAATCAGAAATTGAGATGTAGGCAGAATGATAAAAAATACAATAAAATAATTTAAAACTGTAAAAAGATCACGGATGGTTCATTGGATTATGTTGAGTTTATCCGTGATTTTTCAGTGTTCAATGTTCCTGCTTAATGGTAACGCTGGAAACTTTGTGTCAACCATTTTTGGAGGGAATTATTGCAAAGAATATGTTTATAAATCTATTTAGTAAAACCAGCTTTAAACTCTTTGTCTCCTTTAATGTGAAAAAGCAGTGAAAAGAAAGGCCAGATAGATAGCTGCACATGGTTCGGTTTCGAGCACTAGCTTAATTGTCCTCTGCGGCCTTAGATGCGCTCTGCAGACTCCTCACCGGTCCCAGAAGCACCCCAAGCTGGAGCTGCCTTCCTGCTGATTTGCTCATCAGAATGTGACGGACAACGCACGTGCCATTTGCACCTTCCCTGAAAGTGTAAAATTCCACGGCTTATACTTTGCGAATCTCTAAATGCCGGCAATAACATGACCCACCAAAATTGAAAAAAAGTAGCAGAAAACACAAGGAGTAAAAGGGGAAACCAGATAAATCACATTGCAGCTCTGCGTTTATTCCACAGAGCATCCCTCTCTGTTGGGTGGAGGAGGCCTGCAAAGCCGCCTGAGAGCACCAACACTTATTACATTTGTGATTCTTCAAAGAATTTGGCTGCTATTGATTTTGTGTCAAGGTTACCGGCTCATTCAGGCAGAGTGCGCTGCTTTTTAAAGCAACAGGACTGGCTCACAGCACACTGTGCCCAGTGCAGGGTCCACAACCTTGAGGTAAAAATAAAAAACAGAGAGGGGTGTGAAGCCTGCAAGATCTGGAAAGCTTATAAAACATAAAGACAGAAAGACAAACAAAGTAAAGAATCATCAACTGGCCCGTGCAAATCCGGAGACTAGGGATCGTATCTCTCGGGTTGGGAAGTGTACAGGAAGGTCAGGGGTAACCTGCAAGAAACACATTCATGCTGGCCAAAGGGCTTTGATTCTTCTCGTATTCACAGTCACGAGACACAATGTGCTACCGGACAGCTATCTGCGGTGCATTTTTTAAAGTTATTGCCATCTAGAGCTGTGTACAGATGAATAACCCAAGAAAGAATGAGTATTTACTGTTTTGTGCCTTAGGTAACAGGTACTGCCTAGATCACATTATGCTCTTAGCAAGCTCTCATGTGGATGTTCTGCTTGATAATACACTTCATACTGTCAACATGTTTTTATTAGGGTGCTAGATAAGAAACAGTAAAACAAGCTCATTCATACTACACTAACCTATTCTCCCAACTGTCTTTTTTAACGTTTGAGACGATCGAGGTGCAAACTATCATTGTGATTATGATGATTAATATACACAGAAAACTCAGGGCAGATGAGCAGCGGCTACCTGCTATAGTGCCATTTGCATCAAAATGACAAATCATATCTTTCTAGGATGAAGATGAGTTGAAATTATGAAAGTAGAATTTCGTCTTTAACAATGCTTTGCTCTCTAACAAATTTTAATTGAAATATCCTCCGCAATTTCTTTCAACCTATAGTTTTAAACAGAAACTCTTTGTGGCTAACCTGGTATCTCCCAGTGATATAGATTCATTACCTGCTCTGACATCCAGCAAGGTCACAGACCAGTGCAGTGCTTCACCCTAAAGCATTAACCTAGGCTTGCCTTTCTTCCCTAGACAGCAGGATGTTGGGGGACAAATCTCGTAACCTTTATGAAATATTAACCTCACAGTAAATTACAGCTTACAGCCTGTGGTTCATTTATATCTCGATGAAAGCTTTTAATGTGTTAAAATCTTGTAACATATTGAGCATTAATAAGTAATGGTAAGGCTGGCAACCGGTGGTACGCAGTTTTATGCAAAGTCATCCTGGTGCCAAGTGAATTACACTCCCGGTTTGTCAAAAAGGAATCAGCATTTGGTGGGTCAGTATTGTTTTATTGGGCAGTATCATTGCCTCACAGCTGCAGAGCTGGGGGTTCGAATCCAGCTTTTGCTCTGTATGTGTGGAGTTTGCAGCCTGTCCAGCATGTACCCTGGCATTGTGCTTTTGGGATAGACTTTGCTGTGGATAAAGGGTTGAAAGATGCATGGATGGATATATACAACATACATAAATATTGCTTTCCATTTCTTGAAAATAAACACACTGTTTACTGGCAATGTTAAAAGAAAAATGAAAATACAATATTATTACTATGGTTATGTATTATTGCATGTTAAGCATTTTTTGCAAGCATATATTCTTCTTTCCTAATTCCAGCACTTTAGTTCAATCACAAGAACACAAGGCAGGCATAGAACAGAGGAGAGAAAAATATTTATGACCCCCCCAACCCCTAATTACTATAACTTACCACATGCCCAAAAACTTGTTAGCTTCTGCCATCAGCCCTCCTGCTGTGTCACATTGAGAGCTCATGGCAAAGCTGAGAGCCTGAGAGCTTAGCATATGCAGCTTCTCCTTCTAATAGGCCTTTAAACATGGATACCGGCGCAGGGAAAGAGGCTGGTATGGGCACAGCTCAAAGTGAGGTGCCACGCACAGTATCATCCAGGCTTTCTTTAAACTACTGCCAAGACAAAAAAGGGAACATACCATTAATAGTGCGACGACATGGTGGCATGGTGGTTAGCACTGGTGCCTCTGGCACCAGGATTCAAGTCTCTGCCCAGGTTCCATGTGTGTGGAGTTTGCATGTTCTCCCTGTGTTGTTGTGGGGTTTCCTCCAGGTACCCCAGTTTCCCCCCACAGTCCAAAAACATGCTGAGGCTAGTTGCAGTTTCCAAATTTCCCATAGGTGTGTGTGTATGTGTCTGGTGTGTGACTGTGCCCTGTGATGGGCTGCCCCCCAGTCCTGGGTTGTTCCCAGCCTCGTGCCCATGGCTTCTGGGATAGGCTCCGGTAATCCAGAAGGATCAGCAGTTTCAGAAAATCTATGGATGAATATTAGTAGCGCCTTTGAAATAACAGAGAACACCAGACATTTGCATTTAGTGTCGCACCAGGAGCCGACGACTACAGCTGAAATTAATAGGAAAATGCGTACATATATAACATTGCTTGTCACTGGACTTTGGTTGTGAAAACAATACATTTACATCATTTTTACAGAATCAAGCAAGTGTCCCAGGACTTTCTGTGAGCCCTGTGTGTGTACAGGCAGCCCAGCGACACAGCCGTTTTGGTGGGGGGGATGGGGGTCGAAATGCCCCCCAGCAATGTGTGTTTGGGATTGCTGCAGGCAGTGGCGAGTGGACCTGTGGGCTCTCTGGTGAGCTAGAACATCTCTGGGGGTCAGGTAAGGTTCAGGAGATGATAGGTGAGATGTCACCATCAGAGCCCCAATGGTCAGACACCAAACAAATGAAAAGCACGCTTTGCAGACACACTTTGCAGACAGGATTCAGTCTCATTTATTCCTTTGGTGTCACTCCCGCCTGGGGGAGACCAGGTCGGCTCACTGACAGCACACCTGAGGTTGTCCTTCCAGAATCCCCACAGGCGCCCCAAACATGTCGCAAACGTGACAACTTTGACGGGAAATAGACCCTGACAGGGTGAGAATGGGGGGGGGGGGGCTAAAGTGATATCTGTGTGTGTCTATATACACCCACAGAGACAGAGCGGCAAGGGGAAGCGGAATCCAGGAAATGTCAGCGGAGTACTTATATAGAGTGCAGAGAGTGAAGGAGAGCTCTAAGTCACTGCAGCCACCGGCGTGTTCAGGTGACTTGAGACCAGAGGCCAGCAGGGGCATAAATGACCAGACACCGCAGCATGTTATGCACTAACAGACATCTTACCTAAGGTATATCGATCTCAGGGAGGCAGATGGCAGACAACGTGGGGGTGGCAGGGTGCTTCTATCTGGAAATGCAGGAATGGCGTCAACAAGACAGTCAACAACATGCTAGATACTGCAGTATAATGTCTGGACAGTAGAACGGTGATAGAGATTAGATACTGTCCAAGTTTAGTGCTAGTTTGTGGGGGGTGGAGCTACAATATTTGCTGACCGCAGCTAGGTGGCGGTAAAACTTTTCAACCATGTGGTTGATGAAGTCGATTTCACCGCCTCTGAATAACGAGAGATTTATGGGATATTCGTGGGTGTCAGGGAGCTGCTGGCAGCTTCCGGGAGAGGTGGGACGTCTGCATCAGGGACCCCAGCTCTCTGTTTCAAGGGTACATATCTTTTGCCGTTAATCACGCTACATTCAATATTTAAAAACAATGTTTAAAAACAAGTGTTAAACATAGACAAAATACTTGAATATGCTTACCTGCAAAGGCAACGTCAGAGTGTATCTTTCTTTCATAATAATAATAATAATAAGGCTTGAACCAGCAAAGTTGTGAGCCCAAGCACTGAGGCTCATCTTGCTAATACACACACACTGCCCCTACCCTGATGTTTGGATGGCTGCAAGCCATGAGTTTGAAAATGAGAAAAAAAAATGGACTAATGTGCTGATGTCTTATGATGTCTGTGATTGGTTAAAGAAGTGAATCAGGACATCCATTCAGGTGCAAACAAATGGCTCATTCTTTCAAGCAGTATGTTTATGACCATTAAGCAGGTATACCTAATAAACCAACCACAGAGTGTGTGTTGCACCTACCAACTCAAGATTCATTTGACTGTACAGTTATTGGTTTAAATAATGCAAGACATTTTATTTTTTTTAGATCTAGAGCAATGAGGAGGAGTTCCCCAGGAAAGCCTTTACTGCAATGAACATGCTCTGTCGTCAGAGGGCCTTCACAAGAGGGTGCAGACAAAAGTTAAATATTGAGTGGATCTGACATTGATTTTGCTCCCATCTGCTGGGGAAAAAATGGCCCCTGTTAGAGGGAGAAGCTGGAGAAAGCCAGGCCTGGCTTTAGAGGCAGAAAGCCCTTGAAATGAAGGCTGCTGCTGTGAGTGAGAAAAAAGGCCCTCCCATAGTCCCATTGGAAGGTTACAGCCGAACACTAAACAGAATCTTTCAAACGATAGATTCATTTAGGCTGATGATATTTTACAGGAAACACCTATGGAGAGAGATAGATTTCCTTCTGGCTTTATCAGGCATAGAAAATCCAGGGATGAAAAGCCTTGCCTTTGATTCGCCACAGGCTGCACTTTGAAGAGCAGTACAAAGGGAAGTTTCCTAAAAGCAACAAATCAGCTGGATATAAATGACAAGCCGCCAGAAGCAGCTCCATGCAAGGCGTCGTGCTTGCAGTGCGGAGACATAATGCGGCCTGCGCGTGGCCCTTTGTCTTAATTACTTTAAATCCCTTTTCCAAGCATTAATTTTTAGTTGTCATTATTATCCTCAGGCATGGCGCCAACACAATTCACTTTCTTGCTTTAAGGTTTATTAAAAAGTATTTATGATACAGCTGGCTTGGCCTCTTATGAAGAGCGTGCCATGTTCAAGTCCGACTGGCGAGCGCCTTCAACGACCACTACATCACCCTGCCGACAGCCAATCGGCTGGGCCACGCCGTGACTTAAACCCTGGATAGGGGGCCCGTGTTATGGTGGCTGTGCGCGGGCAGAGTTAAGGCCACGCCCGTCCTCAGCCATTCGCAGTGCGGAGTGTAAATTAAGAAGCAGTAATGAAAACAAAGCAAGGCCTTCACATGGCCGACGCTTTTGATTGAGCACTCTCATATGTCGTAAATCAATGGCTTGTTGAGCACTGCGTAAATATTTTATGAAACCACAACCAACGCGCTTCAGAATTCTCCCTTTAATCATGTGGACATGGCAACCATCTATGTCTATATTTATATACACCTATAACCTCAAACTAGCTATATGTTGCACACCTTGTCCTGTCTGTGTTCCTACTTCTAACCCATGAGCTTAGCCTGTCAGTCAGGATAATGACTGGCTGCTGAGGAAATTTTTATTGCAATTAGGAAAATTTAAGAGAACCTATAAGCTTTCGGAGTTGAGCTTCTGGGATCATTTATATTCCTATGGGATAATGACAACCTTAACTCCTACCCAGCCATAACCTTAACCATGAGTAACCAAACAAATTACAAGACTTTTGGCACTTTTAATTGTTTGACTGCAATCAAAGATTTTTATAAAATTCTGTTTCCCCTTCTGGGGACTGAAAACATACTCAAAAAAAAGTAAAAATAAGATTTGGTCCCCACAATGGAATATACAGTATACATGATCACAGAAACACACGTGCGTGCGCGTGCACACACACACAAGTACACAGACACACACACATGCGTGCACACACACGCACACACACACACAGAATAGATAAATAATGAATGCCAGGGACTCTCTGCTGCGTGTCCCAAGGCGCCACGGGAGCTGCTGGGCGGCTGACAGTGGCGTCAGGACGAAAGCCGCAGATCAGGCCTGACAAGCGGCTAACAAGTCTCTCTCCGGCCTTCTCCTTCCACAGAAAGACCGTGGCACAAAGGTCCAGAGTGAACACCCTGCACAGACTGCAGGGGGTGGGGGGTCTTCAAATAGGCACGCCCTGTCAGCTGATTTTGAAACCGGTGACCTTTGGTCATTTTACGATATGCCCCCCGGCCCCCAATCTACGCCAATCCCCACCCCCCCGCGCCATGACCCCACGCGTGATCCCTCATCTCTGCCCCTCATCCTTTCCCTCACACTTACTCGGCCATTCACGCCTGTCCCTGGATCAATACAAGCAATTCTTGGAGAAATACGACGTCTCCATGGCAACCAAGCCACGAGTTCCCAGCAGGGAGAAATGACACCTTCGGAGGCCATAGTCAGCTCCCAATCTAAAAGCTGACCATACAACAGCTGTGCATTGTTGTGTGGCAGGATTGAAGCCAAATTGTAGCATTATATATATATATATATATATGTATGGTTAACATTGTATGCGTCCGTTTGAGCTGTCATGCTGGGTTTTGCCCTTGTTGTTTAATTCACCATCATGCCTGTAATTATGAGAACAGATGCTGTTGGTCAGAGCCACGCAGAGAACAGAGAGGGGTTCTGCAGGGGGTAGGGGTGGCTGGAGACCCTCACACATAACCAGCCATCCCCATTTTCCGAATTGTTGCACGGCGCTCAAAAATTTCCGCTTCAAGCACCTTGACCACTGGCGCCGCCTTGAATTTGCAAGCGAGGCTTCCGAGCGCCGCGGGAAGATATGCGTGCGCAACCTGCCAGGATATGAAAATGTGAGCGGGGCCCTTCTCAGCCATGCGAAGATATGGGCCCTGTCCCTCCAGAAACGGTGGGGGGTGGGGGCGAAGCGCCGGCGGCTGCCGCCTGATGCGTACGGCAGAGAGATTCGGACGTCTCTGAAATAAGCTGACAGGTCTCAGATAGGGGCATCACAATAATACACCTGGATCAGCATGCTAGATTTGGGGAAGGAGCCAGAGGGGGGCGAGGGTGAGGGGGAGAACAAGCCAATTAAAAGACGGCAAAGTGACACTAAAAGCCAAAATAAAAATATATATATATATTACGGCCCATTAAACAAGGTTAGTACTCAGACAAACGAAAGAGCTGAAGGAGCCCACCACCAAAGCTGAGTAAATGCTTTAATGCTGGATAAGACACGTGGAATTCTATGTAGTTTATTCTAGGAAGTCTATGTAGTATTTTCAATAATGCATTATAGAATACTGTGTTAATGCAAACATGCATTTGTCAAGCACATGTACAGAGGTATGTACAGTAGGTCAAACAACAGTTAAATAACTGACAGTCCATGCTACTATAATTCTCAACCTGATGGACGGCCTCATCTGTCCCCGCACATCTGTCCATGGGTACAATAACAGACTGTGCCGGTCGCCTTGACTACCATCGTCGACACACCCTGAACACAGACACTCCACCGTCCCATGGCATGTCATGTAAGAAACTTAGCTGAGGAGTGAGAGTGGATGGCAAAATGAAATTGGTTTGATGATGAACCTTTTAGTCAGATAAGGGCAAAGAAAGCTAAAGTGTAACTCGCTGTCAGCTGGGAGCATAATGGCATTTGACAAAGTTTACCCTTAACAGCATTGTGTGTGAGTGAGACGCAAACACAGATTTGCTGTGGGGGATCTGTAGCCATTGCCACAATTATAAACGAGCGTTGCCACAGAACTCTGAAGAAAAATTATGTCTGCGAGCAAAAGTGAATGAGTAAGCTGGGTACAGACGTCCCAGAGAACGAATGTGGAAGGAGGTTAAACAACGGTGGGATGAACAAAAGACGCAAGAAGAGCATCGAAACATCTCTGAATATATTCCAGTCTTGCAATAGTAATATAAACACCAAAACAAACATGAACAATATACAAAAAATACTAAATACAAAGATGAATAGTGCACAGCTTAGCTAGCTAGTTTTATGGTATAGCTAAGTCTAATTAACACAAAGTGTCAAAGTTAGGGTTAGTGTGAAATCCAGAAATATCTACTACTGTAAATGTCTTATTAATGTAGTATAAATGTAGTAAGGTGGTTTGCACATAGTACCCAATGCAGACATCCCACCTTAGGCATATTGATTTCAGGGAGGTGGATGATGGACAACCGTGGGGGAGGGGGGCAGTATTACAGTATTACCGTGATATTTCCCTTCAAAAATAGCCCCCCCGGAAACTGTACCGAGAAG
Organism: Petrocephalus schoutedeni; assembly: GCA_026780765.1. NCBI lineage: Eukaryota > Metazoa > Chordata > Actinopteri > Osteoglossiformes > Mormyridae > Petrocephalus > Petrocephalus schoutedeni. The sequence continues at coordinate 7,861,334 of JAODKL010000009.1, forward strand.
TACCAAAATAGCATTGCTTTTTAAAATCACGTCAAAACACGGTGCACACACATATCTGGATGGTACAACGGTATTAAATTTAGATTCTACTCAAGCTTAGTGCTTGCTGCGGGGGTGTTTGAGTGTAGTAATATTCGCAGATGGGGGACAGAGAGCGGTGGTGAAACTTTCCCACCGCTGGATGGTGGAACGACAGATTTCTGGGACAATGTGCATCACTCTCGGGTTTCAGGGGCCTGCTGTCAATTTTGGGGACTCGTAGAACTTCCGCCCGGGGTGGAATGTCTGCCAGTGATTATATTATATTGTATTAATATGATTTTATTCACAGACACATCACTGCTTTTTTGCATAATATTGCCACGAACTTCGTTTTAGCAGAAGGTTCTGTAATTTAGGTCTACACGTGGCTTTGAAGCTTCGCAGTTCATGGCCTTTCAGCCAGTGATTGTCCCAGCAGTAGCCAAGCGAGTTAAGCCCCTCCCCTTCCTGAGCCGCCACCCCAGAGCGCCTGGCCCACGCTGTATTTGTCACTGTAGCTTCAGCAGCACCGCTGAAGCCACTCTCACCTGGCTTGTCAGAGTCCGCGCGGGCGCATCCGTCAGCAGCTCCCCGCGGCACCCTGGTGCCAGGCCGGCACAGGGCCGCTGTCATGCGTGGCCTGTTTGATGGGAGCAATGGAGAGTCCAAAATGTGGAAAGTGCGTGCTTCTAAAAATAACCTAGTCCTCTCCACCCAGCATCACAGACAGTCTCCCGGTCTACACCTGCTGAGGGAAGAAATATCTCGTGAGCCAGCATAATAAAGCTGAAATAAATAGATCCTTTTAAGTGTTTAATGACAGCATAGCAATTAATTAGAGAAATCTATACTGGAGACTTCTTCTGTAGAGAGAAGCCTGCAAGGTTTCGTTGACACCTCCTAGGCCCTGAAAAGGATGTCAGCTCCACATCTGACAGTTGTTCTCACATATAAGGTATGAGAACAACTCTGAATATGTGAGCATCACTGGTCAAAGCACACTTTCACTTTTCCCAAAAAATAGTAAGACGTGTGCCTTGCTTTTGGAATGTGGATATTCATGCAATTGCAGCGTAGCCATGCGTGGGATTTACTCATGTAATACGAGACAAAAATAAAGCCTCTCCGCTGGTACTTTGTGTAAAATAAGGTGACGAGTGGTCTGAGTGGGAGGAAGTGGGATGAGATTAATATAAATAAATGATGAATTATGAATTATTCGGCCTTTGTATCGTAGAGCTTGCATGGTGCACAGAAGATCCCCATGGTCCTAATGCCTGCCTATGGGACCGCATCATGTATGCATTGACCAGTTTGCCGATGGCTGCCGCATGTAATGTTGTACTGTTCCCTAAATAAAAAACTGTGCCCCCAACTCCAAGAGCCTTGGCACCTTCATAAATAGCAAGCCAGCTTGACAATTCCCATCCAGGGAAAACAGCCGGCGAGCTGATGAGCGGTGCAATCAGAAAACGCCGGCTGGCACATCTGGTGCTCTGCAGTGCCATGAGTGGCGCAGAGCTGCTGGCGCAGCGCCTCCCACTGCTGGGACCACAGCATCACAGGCTGCTCCTGAAGGGAGATGGAAGAAAAAATGAAATATTTCTATGCATATATGTAAACATACACATGAGCCAGAAATAAATATATGATCAATTTTTTTTGGAGATCAGTATCATAGATCATTCATCATCTTCTGTAACCTTCCACACTCATAGGAAACTAGAAGCTATTTATTTCCAGTCTGGAGCAGTGACTCGATAATCATTCTCTGTGATTTACTGCAAATAATCAAACAAAGGAAAATAATGAGTGGCACAAAAAGAATTTCTGTTGCTCCAAGAAATATTTTGTCCAGAGAGTGGATGCTAGGTGGTGTTACAATTTTTAGCTACAACTTTTTAAAGTTTCCATTAACATACCTTGATATGTAATTAAAAAAAAAACATCCAGCTGGGTAGATGAGATTGCTGCACAAACAAATTAGTTTACATAACGACAGTCTAGTTTTAGATGCTACAGAAGAAAGTCAATATTAAATAAGATATGTCCACTGGCTGAGTTTTCATTATTAAGATTTGGAGTCTTGAAACAGCCTGACTAAATAAAAGGAGACCACTGAAAACATTCTCAGTGATGTCCCTACATCAAGTCTCAGGGTGGGGTGCCAGTCTGTCACAGGGCACCAGGTAAGGCACACTCTGGGCGGGGTGCCATTCCTTCACAGGGCACCGGGTAGCGCACAATCTCGGGGCGGGGTGCCATTCCTTCACAGGGCACCGGGTAAGGCACACTCTGGGCGGGGTGCCAGTCTGTCACAGGGCACC
>JAODKL010000009.1:7871593-7915298 GCA_026780765.1 Petrocephalus schoutedeni
AATCGGGGGGGGGGGGGCGGAGGGGGGCGGAGTGTCACCTACTGAGAATCGGGCGCATCTGTCACCAGGGAGGCAGGGGACAGGGAGCAGGAGGACCCGGCCCAGAGGGACACGGGGCACGGGGGATACCACGGTGACTGTTTGTGGCAGGGGAGAACGTTGGCCGTGCATGTAGGGGTTATTATGGGCTAGAGGCAGCTATGGCAGCAGCTCACCCCCTAGTGTGGAAGGGGGTGCATTACCCACAGTCCTGGTGAGGGAGGCCAGGCTGGAGTGGCTCCAGGAACAGAGATAGGATATCAGGGAATATCAGGATATCAGGGAATATCAGGATATACGCTGTTACTGTGAAAGCCTGACACGCTATAACAGTGCCGGCTTGAGGGAGATTCTCATACATGTTTGGTCAGACTGCATTTCTAACTAATCTTTTTCCAGGGATAGTTCAAAGGCTTCTGGCTAAACGTTGGAAATATGGGGATGTTGAGCAAAGGCACATCCATTGTATGTTGGAAACCAGCAATAACTTTAACCATTCCTTTCCGTTAGTAATAAACTGATATACAAAATATAGTTCTGAAAGATTTGCAACATTTTTGCAAAATTAATCAAGAATCCCAATATTAAACACTGAAATGTGAACAATAATAAGGCAGATGTGCTGAGGTGTTTTTACTGCAGCACAGAGATCTTACATGTGTGAGCCCACGTGATGTTCAAATAAACCTATCCAGAAATCTATCCACCGAGACCCTGTGGGATGGCACATCATTGAACAGTCTGTGAAAGACACAGGTGGCACCACCGCAATGTAATTTACCCTAAAAAAACATACACACCAAATCTAATTTCTGCTGCATTTGGGACCCCTTTAGACAAACTGTATGAAGACAGGTAAGGCTAAGTTAGTTTCTCTCCTTTGGTGTCACCCTGTTGATGAGAGCATGCTGTAAATCACAGCCTGGTTGAGTAATTACACATAAATGACAATTTTACCTATTTCCAGGTGTGTTAAATTGATGGATAACCCATCAAGGTAAACAAGAGACTGGACTTCAGAGAAAGCCCATATAGCAGATTGAGCCAATGAGCCATTTCTTCCTGAATGATCCTGAACGTGCAGAAGTATATTTATACTAGAGTAATCATTACTGGTCATAATCATTATAATAATCATTAAACTGGCAGTGGTCCAGTTTGATTATCAATCTGTCATTCAGTGTGGATGCTCTCTTCAGTGGAAAGCACATGAGGAATTTATCAGTCACAGCTGGTAGAGTGCCAGGTACCTGGATCGTTGGTCCTAGATCTCCCTGCAAAAACAGGCCAGTGCTCGTTGCTGAAACGTTGATTACCTATAGCTGACCAGTGGAAAAAAAAGGTTCTTAAAAACCAATAACCGGATCAATAAATGTATCCCTTTAGTGGCTGTCTAGTTGTCTTTCGTTGCAAATTTCATAAGCTTGGTGCCCTGATTTTGTGCCATAGTCATGGCCAGAGGACTGACTGATGTCTCCTGAGGTTTCTTCATGACTAGCTGTGTCGTTACCAAGCGAAAAACTCTGTGGCAGTAGTTCAAGGCATGCTTTATTGCGCAATACTTTTGAATTTGCACCCCCACCCCCCAATGCATGACACTTACCTTTTGTATTATTAGAGGAACCTAGGGGTACCTGCCGGTTTAAAAATCATTTTGGTCCATGATGGAAGGAATCCTACTTCCTCAAATTGCTACAGTCCCCTGCCTTCTGGATTGGCCATTACAGCGTAGCATTAGCATACTTGGGGGTGGTTTTTTTGGGGGTTCAACTCAGCAGCCATTTGAATTTTCTAGCAAAGTAAACACAAGATAAGTCTCATTGAATGAAGGAATTGACATAGACTGAGGCTACATGACTGCACTGGATGACGATATCACAAGCTTGGCTAAAGGACATCTCACTAATGTTCTCAACAGAGGTTTTACTATACATAAAGGTCTAAAACAAAAAATTATAATAAAAAATATCTGAAAGTGTTTTTCATCTCCATAAATTTCATCTGAGATTTTCCATTGATGTTTTTTTTCCTTATAAGGCTTGACCTGCTCTGAGCCAGTGGTCCAATGTCTGTAAGGTATCTCTGACTCCAAGTTTCGCAGAATCACTGTCAACTAAAAAGAAAATGGATAGTTACTGTACATAATACAGTAGCGGCAGTTGAAAAATTCATGCAGCTCCCTTCCATGGAGAATGGTCAGCGCTGGCTGTGAGTTAGACTAAAGGAGACATGCATTTGACATCCAAAATCCCTAAAAAAAGTTTTGTGTACTTTTTGCCTCAGTCTTAATGCTACAAATCTGACACTGAATCAAACTTAGTTTGATTTTCCCTTGGAGGGACTTGCAGTTTCTAAGCAATGCGGAGGGCTTGTTGATTGACGGGCTGCCTTATCAGTCTGTGACCTTCCCAGCTGGTCTGAAAGGGGTAGATGCTTGCCGGCCCTGAGCCCTGCTCTCCGCTATCGCCCCACGGCATATGCTCACATGGTCCTTGCTCTAACAGCGCTCAGAAGCTCCATCCCTTCACCATTCGCCTCCACTCTGACACTGTCAGGTCACAGTTAGCTCTTATCTCACCTTTCTCCACACACCCCCAAACCCGCACACACATAAAACAGCATGTGCCGTGGCTTTGAGCATCGTTTGTAAGAAAAAACAAGCAATATTATTCCAGGAAAATAGGTGAATAGACCTCCACACGCAGAATGCCGACATTTGTATCCTCAGAGGCACCACGCAGGAGAGACACGGCGTCCTTCCCCAGCTCTCATTCAGTAAGACCTGGACCCATTTGACATTTAAATGGACGAAAATGTGGTGCCGTGTGGAGAGGTGAATCGATAGCTAAATGGATAAACAGCTAAATACACGCCAAAAAGGAAACCTACTAAGATGGACGTACAAAAACCCCTTTTAAACACATGACTCTGGCAGGGTATTTTGTGCCTAAAAAAGATGTTATTTTGCACTTTGTTTTTGCATTTTAAGATCTGACCTTTCCAAACAGGCTCCCAAAGTGGCTCTATTCATGCCTGAGAATTTTATCCTTTTAATTGTTAAGACAAAAACAGGCAATTTTTTTGACGTTTTTTGATTTTTTTTCTACGACCACCGAAATATTGATGATGATTTGCTTTGTTACCCGAAATGTGGAAATTGAACTGCTTCATCTGCAGAGGAGCTGTCCGCTGCTGGAGACCGTCGGACGATATCTTGCTTGTTCAATCAAATTATCAGCGTGTTAGCCTGGATCCATTGGAGCTTGACCATTCTACCTCCTGACCCTCCATTACTGTACCTTGAAACTGGGAACAGAGAACAATCGACAGTGGAAATGAAATAAATTGAAAATCCCCCTCACCTTTTTCTACGGCCAAACGTCCTCTGGCTCACAATGGATTTCCGAAGAGCCACTTTCTTCTCCAATGAACGTGAGAAGGTGGCCCTTGTTTCTCTCGGCATTTTCTTGTATTTCTACCACATGTTTTCTCCTCGCACTTCAGAATGGATAAGGATACAAGTGTGAGGTAAAGCCCCATGAAAATACCCCAGAGGGGAACCCGCAACATTTGTGATCTGGTCCTCATGTTCCTAAATGTCACACCTATTGGTTCTTTAGGGAAAAGGTGTGCAATTGGGCAACAATTGCATGTATAACAGTTGATTAAAATCACCACTATTGAAAATTTCGCACCTATGCCCACAAATACTTTCACAATGGTGATGAATAAGTCATTTTAACATGAGAAAGCACAATATAGAACAACAATGCTTTGCTCAACACACTACGTTACATTGCGGTAAATGGAAAGAAAGTGCCGCATAAATTCTTATTTTCAGATCCACCACTGTGGCTAAAACTGCACTTCACTGCAAGCAGCTGGAAAAAAAAGCATAAGTCAGTACCACTCCTGACCAGCGTAAAGTCTGCATGGAGATAAAGGGTGTGTTTTATTTCGATGGAACCTGCACCTGTGTCACAAACAGTTCCATTATCAGCTCCCCACAACATCGCTCATCAAACCCCCCCCTCGTTAATCAATAGACCAGGCGGGGACCTTCAACCTGAGCAACGCACTGGGAGCCCCCTGCATCTTCTGGGCTATCGGATGTCACACCTCAAGGTTTGCCTTGCCAAGCGTGCGCAGAACGAGGCACCATCCATCATTAGAGCCTCTGCCTTAATCCTATTTCGGTCGTCCTGTGGTACCCCCGCCTCCCACTGCGACCCAGGTTTGTCTGTAGCCACCAATGACGCCCCAAACACTGCAAAACCCAAAAGGTTTGCATTTAGCATAATTCGGTTGTTTCATCGGACAACAGCTGATAGCAAATGGAGCTGCGTAGGTGAGCTTGTGAAGGACCTGCAGGATCCAGCAGTGCAGATGTTAAGTCCCTTAAGAGGTTAACGCACTCTTTTAAAACACACCCGCATCACTGCTATGCTTTCTAAGCCGGGCCAGAAAGTAAGCAAACAGATGACATCAACAGAGTAGAGATCATTAAAGAAATGTATTAGTAGAATCTACTTATTGTGTGCAGTGATTGAAAGTGCTGATAATCTTTTCTGAAACCAGTGTGAAATTTTCGACCCTGACAGTCCCTGACAAAAAAAAAAAAAAAAAAGGAGGTAACGTGCCCTGCAGACGTGCAGCGCGGACAGCAGGCCGGTGATTGGCAGCACAAACAGAAGATAAATGAGCCGGGCCTCAGTCCACAGCTGCTGGATTCGGCTCAAGAGGAGGCTGCGGGGCTCACAATGGGACACGCCTTACCCACCTAATGGCTGAGATAATCACACGGCCGCCGCCGGCCTCTCCTAGCAACCGAGCCTGCCAGAGCCTCTCCGCTTGGGCCGCGGAGGAGCACGAGCGGCTCCCGCCAGTCAGCGGCCGGCTCTGTGAACCTGAAGCGCTCTGTGTGCACCCTGCTCTGCCCGCAGGGTCAAGGGGCTCTTTGACCTTCGTCAGTGAAGGTCATCTGACCTGTGGCCATTCCGTGCAATCGGAGGGAAACAGATGGAGGACCCCCATCTGTACAGAGCCCTCCCCATCTGGTCCTGCTACATGGACAGTAAATAAATGAATAAATAAATATATTTTTAAAATACATGTTTTTTTTTTATTTCATTGTTCTGTTGAGAATTATTTTCCAGTATGGCTGTTCTGAATCAAACTTAATTTGAAATATAAATGAAAAATAAAATGTGACATTGCTATAGTGCTGCACGATATTATATATATACTATAAAAGCAATGATAAATTTAAAAGAAGTAATTTTCTTAGATTTATTTAAATGCTTTAAATGCACTCGCTACACTACTGTATGACGCTCCATTTTCTGAAGAGCACTTACAGTGGGTCACTGCCCGTTAATTGGAATATAAATGAACCCTTCAAGGAAGAGTTAATTGACTTGATCTTGAAAGGACATTCATCTAATTACAGCTCTTAATTAGGATGTCAGCTCATATGCATGGTAAGCACTTAGGAGTTACTCCGGCTTGCTGTTAAATGTATATAATATATGGGCTTCTCGATGTAACAACAGGAAACTGGGATGCTTCCCAATTAGCACAAGTGATAAGTGATCTTTCTTATTTATATAGACAAAGATATATGTCTTCAGCTGCAGTGGTAATGAAACCTTTTTATCTATCTGTAGTTTTAGAAAGAATATGACAGAGAAAAGATTAATCTCTTCTAGAAGGAAATGCCAAAATAATATTTGAATCGAAACAAAGACAAAGGAAATTATTTCAAATACCTTGACAGGTTTCAGATTTCATATTATAGATTCCAGCTTCAGATCTACTATTTTCCTAATAGTGGTGGAAACCATTCTGCTACATGTTACATCAAATATATTTTAGATTTTTATTTGTGTGTAGCAGGCTTGAGATATAAAGACGAAATTAAATACAAATCCCAGCATTTTATTACTTTTATTGCTTTTTGAGTACGGATATTGTTTAATGTTGTTCTAGTGTAGAGTGGAAAATCATTGCATTTGGTTTTAGTTTTAAGTTTTAAATTACGGCACATTGGCTGCTTATGAGCATTCCAGTCAATAATTATGGTCACTGTAAAAGCTGAAAAAATGCTCACTTAAATGATTATAAATTAAACTGCATAGATGCAAATCTGGGTTGCTAAAATATGTCAATTTATTTTTAATTAGACAACTGGAATGACAATTAGAAAATTCAGTCATTAAAAATGAATGCTGCACATGTATTTTTTGATTTATAAAGAAACAGGTGTGTGTTATTCTTCCGCACAAATTTAAATTATTAATGTAAATATGAGCTTCAATACGGGCATAATCATCTAATATATAAAATTAATAATAAAGAAAAGATAGCTGTGACAAATGCTCACATAGGCCCATCAGCCTATTGTAGGTCAGATTCAAGCAGTAATACATACATGCAGTGAGGAGCCGGTGATTAAAATTACATACGAATAAAATGTGTTTCAGCTGCTATACAAAGACAAAGGAGGTCCAAAGGAAGAAGGGTGACTTATCAAAACAAGGGAACTCAGGCAAACGTTGGGGTATCGCACCTTAAATCCCCCTCGCTTTTTCACACAATGGGTGGCACTTCACACAAGAAGTATCAAGCGGTAATTCAAATGAATGCGATCTCGGGCCACTTTCTACAATAAACTAGGGTTGTCTTGTATAAATCATCAGAACGGTGAAAAGCAGGTTACCGCGATCCCAATATTGATTTTTTTTTGTGTGGCGCAGTACTGTTTAGCTGCTGTCAAAGCTTCTTTCTGCCAGCTGGAGTCAAATTGCACCATTTTACTGCAAGGGTCTTGTCAAGTGGACCATAAGTGAGCTCACAATACTCTATTCAAATGGAGTCGTGCCGTAAAAATCGCCCGTTTGAAGATAAACTTGTGCCCGTGACAAAAGCCCATCTCCAAAGTTTTTTTTTTCTTTTCTTCCACATCAATGCACTGAGCAGGCCCTGCTTTGTCATAAGAACAATGCCTATTTAAAATCACAGAAAGTGTGCGCGCGTGTGTGTGTGTGTGCGTGCATGTGCATATGCATGCGTGAGTGTATGTGTGTTTAATGTCTGCAAACTTTTATAATGAACAGGCACGCTGCAATGGGCACGTGTGGACCGCATTCGTCACGCGGGCCGGAAGACGCCCCCCCCCGGGCGCGCTGCAGGACCCCCCCCCCTCCCCGGCACGTGCAGCAGGACGAGGCACACGCAGCCGACGGGCCAGTGTGAAATCACCGCTGCCTCTCATTGTGCCTTCCCTTTATTCCGGGACAAATGGCTTGTCACTGGAACGCCTTTGAAGCCCTAATGGGCCATGGTGTGGCGTCCGGGGACTCACACACACTCGCTCACTTTTACAATCAGACGGCTGTTATGCCACACGCACACACACACACACACACACAACTGACTGTTATGGGGTATGGCATATCGAAAGCTAAAGTCTGTTTCTTTGTTACATTCTTTGAAAATGCCTGTTTTGCAAACAAAGGCACCATGATTTAATATTTGACACATTGTTATAATCTCACTAATAATGCCACAGGTATTTACAATACAAAACACTCATGGTGGTAATAATAATTATCATAACTTATTTTACGATAATCTAAATTTAATGTAATGTATCTCTGTTTTGACAACAGATACAATATAGAGTATTGAAAAATGTTGGTAACATTTAATTATACTGTACCAAATATAGTACTATAAATATATCACTGTATCAGAGATAAACATAAAGGTTATATATATATATATATATATATATATATATATATATATAATATTTATGTTAATATGTAAAAATGGTCACTCCGGTATTGCCAGAAACTTGAAACTTGTGGCTACATAATGTGTCAAAAACAAGGCCAGGTTAGTTTGTTAGGTATGAATGTTGGTGTAGGAATGCCACCACCTCTTACACCTTTTTACATCCATCAAAAGATGGTAATATTACAACTTTAATTCATTTTTGTTTCTTTTGTGTTATTGTATTATCGTTAAACGCATACACGCTCAGCCACAAACACTGCATGTGAGTGAGGATTACCTCGCTGGTGTACAGTACTTAAATCAATGTTATTAACTATCAGGGGAGAAATCCACTCTGCTGACAATAATGCCAGTTGGATCTCTGTGTCACTGGGCTGGGGAATACCATCTGTTGTCCAGGATGCTGGACATTGTAGAGGAACATTCTAGAAACTTCTCAGCCACCCCCATGACAGCTTGGCTCAGAGGTTACTATTCATGTAATAATGCAAGCATTTAAAGGAATAATTAAATTAGGTATTTGTTATTTGTTAATAAAATTTGTAATTTCCCCTCTTTTCTATAGTTTAATAAGAATAATCTACCAAGCATAATCATTTAAATGTTTTATATAAAGATATATTTAACTGAAATATATCTACCTAAACATGGTCAAATGTATTAAATGCCCATTACAAGGAGCATTAGTAGTAATAATTAGTAAGGTTAGTAATAAAATTTTAGACAGGATGATTACATACAGCAATAAATTCTAAAATAAATTAGAATTTCAACAGCAATATATATACCAAAAGCAGACAGGGAAAATATTATGAATATAGTTTATAGATTACAGTATTGGTCGTAACTAGGGCTGTAACGATTCATCGAGAAACTCGATCACAATCCTCAATGCAAATTCTTTGCTTCGATGCTTTATTTAATCCACACGACTAGGTACTGCTCAGTGATCACCGTGTTTCACATGGAGGATTATTTCTGTCGCACAGTGTGCTTACGCTGCATTACGTGTAGCAGAGCGGTAAAAAAAAAACAGAGTGGCGAGGCCGTACAGATTAGGCAGCAACAAGGCTGTACGGATCGGGTAGCGACAGCGACACTCCCATATGGTGTCATTCTAAAAAATAATGCCGGAGAAATTTTCGTCCGACTTCTGAGTCATGAAGACGCCGAATAGTTCCAAACATTGACATTCACGGCATAGAATCACGGTCCATTCCATTGCTTACCAAGCACTTTAAGCGATATGTTGATAAAATAACAGATTAAAAAACATTTAATACATTAGCTGTCATTAATATACTAAATAATGTTTTGTTTTTATATGTGCGCAGCATTAACTGTTAATGGTTATCATAATTAATAATTATGACCGAAGGTAGCTTAGAAGCTATCGAGGTTAACGTCCCCATATCATTATGGTATGCAGTTTAACCATTAGAACCAATGAGCTGTTCATTTTATGAGACCTGTGTTTTTCTTTCGAATAGTTACTATTGCACTTTAATAAGAAATAAGTATTTCTTATCTGATTAATCGTTGAATAATCTATGGAATACTCGATTAGTAAAATAATCGATAGGTACAGCCTTATATGCCTTTTATAAACCGCATATAAGCCTTATATGTCAAAGGAAATACTTTGTTTCATACTAATGAAACACATTTTCATTTTTCAGTCTCAGTGATTTTAAGTAATATGATTTTAACTGCCAAACTTCTATTTTTCTATAGTATCACAAGTGATATCACACCAGAGAGCCCATGCATGTTGATTCAGTGATAATGGCAATAGCTTACAGAGCAGTACTTGGGTTATTTAATGGATGCTTTATTTCCCTGATAGATTTCAGATGATTTTGATGGCAGGTCATGGTTCATCCAGCATCCCAGTTCACAGAGTAGTTTTATCATTAAAGTTACTCAGGTCAGTGACTTGTGTTCATATACCCAGGCAGTGGTGCCATAAATGGGGGGGGCGGAGTTAGGATGATTCCAAGGGCCTGAGTGACAAGGGCCTTAGAAGAATTTGGATCACAATTGGATTGGTCTATGTTGGGGGCCCCATGTGATATGTTTTCATGGAGCCCAAAATCTCTAGAAGCGGCCCTGCTTCCGGGTGAAACATCTCAGACTAGTAAGGCTACCAGGCTGTGAACCAGACTATCGTAAAGCTGTCATGTGGTACAGACATCTCTTTATTGTTTGGCCCCGTGCGACTGAGTGCGCACGTGCATCTACGTGTGTTTGCAGTGTCGCGCGTTCGTGATCGAGTGTGTGCATGTGCACTCACAGCTGTGTGTGATTCATGGAAGGTGTGGTTACATCGGTGACCACAAGGAAGGACGTGGGAGAATCTGCACATGCTCAGTGCTGCAGAGGACAGAAGCGCCGGGACTTATTCATAGGCTCCTTGTGCAGTCTAGCGTGGGCCGTTGTAGTGCTGCGGAGAGCAGAGGAGGCCGGGCTGTATTCCACGCGATGCTCGCCCTGCAGAAGGCCAGGCCACGCTCCTTCTCTGAAGCCATTGGAGGCCTGAAATCAATGATGCTTGCCTGAGATTGATGGCAAGGCCACGGCCTTCCCCGGACACTGTCCCCTCCTCCAGGCATCTGCCCCAAACCTCCGCTCAGCTTCAGTAGCACTGTCAACGGTCTCAGAACTCCACAAATCGCCGCCATCTAACAGTGTATTAGCCATGCAAGTGACATGCTGCACATGATACTGAGGCTTGTGTGCCGAAAACTAGCCTGTGCACAGCTTATATTTTTATCCATTGTTTATCAAGGAATATAATAAAAAAATATATATTACGTGAAGAAGATCAGCAGACATAAAAGATATGTATGATCAGAGCAACATCTTTTTTTTTGGATATATCTTGGAATGTATTGTTTTATTTTTTAAAGAAACAAAAAGAATCTTCTATAGCTCCTTCAATAAGAATAAAATCATTTTAATGGCTCTTTATGAAAAAAAAAATTATAGGTGAACAAACTTGTCGATATTCTTTCCATCTGTGTTGATAACGATGCACAAACAGCTATTCTTTCAAATCATTCAGCTGCTGGCACGTTGCCCTAATCCGTGGACTGAAGGCGAGACCTTGAATTTAGGAAAGCTCGGAGCTGCTCTGTGGCCACACCCTGCTCCCCAAATGCACCCAGTTCCCCCTCACAGGACAATGGCTTGATTAACAGGTGGTCTTTTGGTTTGACAATGTGAGTGTATCGATGTGCTGCAGCAAAGCCAGAGCTCTCGCATCGATTTGCACTTTATCTGTATTTTATTTACTGTTTTATATTTATTTCTGTTCAGTAGCAATCAGTTTTGCACTTATTTCTTACTTCAGTAAGAATTTCTGCAGGCAACATTTGAGTGCATGGTGGTTCTTTGTTACACGCCCGTGTTATATATATTTCCATGTGTTTTTTGGCCATGAAAATGTTGGTATTTTTAATTTTTTAGGTTTGTATATTTAATTTAACAGTTTATCAGATTGCAATTCTGAGCAGACTTTCTTGTGTTTGATCACACATTTTACCTCTGGTGCTGGTGTTGATGGATTGTTAGATTTTAGGGAGTACAGCGTAGCATCTACAGTGCAGCAAATGGGTGGAAAAACAAAGAGATTACGATCAGTTTGCCCGTAAAAGCTTCCCAGACAGACGGTGTGGGGAGCCAAAGGGGTATTCTCCTAAAGTCCAGTGAGCGTTTTCTTACGCTCTACCCCCAAATCCAAACACCCCCAAAGCTAACAGCAGTAGACACATTAGCGATCCCCCACACTCCTCCGTGTGACATGCTACATGTGAATGCACTCTAAACAGCACTCTTATGTGAACATCACCCACGATTGTCTGGTGATCACCCCGGCACAGCTGTGGGTGCTGCGCTTCCTGCGATTTAATGCGATGCTCGGCCAAACTGTTTTCGCGGGTTTTCTGAATCACCATTAAGCCGGCTTGAAATATGCCTGTCTGTGTACTCAATTAGCCACCGCATTCTTCAGAGCGCCAGCCAATCAATCAATGTTTATCTCCTGTTTTATGACAACACAATAACTGTTTTAGGAAAACGACAATTGAAATAAACAGATGTTTGACTCATTTAGTCACACGCATTCCCCCTCCACAAACCGCCACCGACTTTATCGCGGCCGTAGACCTGTGGTGACCTATTATGAATCATCGCATGGCCGCCGATGAGACGTCAGCTGTGCGGTGGCTGTATTGCAGCTCTGCGTCGACCCCTGAAGAACTGCAGGAACGAGGGAGAGTTTGTTGTTAACACGAACGGTGCAGGAGATGCTCATAAATTAAATGCTGAGTGGCTCGTATTTCATAAGAAAGCGGAAGGTTTACTTCCATGCCTTGTGGATATTGCTGTTAGATTCAGTAGGTCCAAGAAGATCTCCTTATAAAGTTTAAAGCTAACCTTTATTGTTTTTATTCATTTGTTCATGTTTATAGCTACATAATTTTCTCTTTAATAGCATTTACTAGACATTTAGTATGTGAGCTTATATGCTTATGAATGTATTTTTTGAATTTTATTAGGATGGGCTCACTCGGCTGTGAGCCATTGCTCCCTCTTACACTATTGCAGGTCTGAAGATTGTTGGTCCATCTGTACATTTTTTTTCAGAGACCCAGAAAAGCTGCAGGGAAGGAGCATGATGAAATGAAGTGTCGGGCCTTTCCTTTCTCTCTTCCTTTCTGCAACCGCCTCCATAAGAGAGAGTGGTCTGTGAAACTGCCCACGCTAATCAATAAAAGTGTCAGCGCTAAGCATTAGACAAGGTCAGCATGATCCGAGCGGGCCCTCCGAAAGGACATGTGTGCCACTCTGCCACTGCTGTCTCAGGTCAGCTTGGCGCAATGTTTGCACCTAATTTATTACTAGTTGTCATGGGGTTCTTCTAACTTTTGGCAGTTTATTTTTTGCCCCCCCCCCCCCCCCCACCAGCTGTAATCTGCTTTGCAACCTTGTATTCTCATCCGTTAACAGTGAAACTGGACTGATCTGGTGCCACCGGATCAGTAATGTGACTATAGCTTTCCTAATTAAACTAAGAGTCATCGATTCTGCTGTGGCTGAGCCGGAACGTCGCGTGTGATTTAACGCTGACCCCGGGAAGTTCTCCCCGAATCGGCCGTACTCCGTCACTCTCCGTCATCCCCGTGAAGTGAGTCTCTGGATCCGGTTGTGATCGTGTCAGGTGCACTGATTGACCCGGCTCAGCCCAGTCTGCCTGCTTTACTGTGAAGCTGTGGGCGGTTACGGGGTCATAGAAATCCCTGTGATTGACAAAGACTCCAAGCCCAAAGAGCCCAGATATGTAGCACTTACCACGCTACCAATGGACCAAAGTCTACAACTGACACTTGGTGTGATATCTGCTCATTCAGTTTCATAGTACAAAACTGCAGGCACAAAGCCCATCACAGTCTGTCCTTCTGGAGGCACACCAGATATCCATATGAAATCCTACAAAATAAGACAGGGACAAAGGGACTTGAAATATCCCTGAGTACCACAAACATCTGTAGCCTGGATATTCTCTTTTTTATTCCTCAAGCTATCCATCCACCTGACAATTTCCTCTAAATAGGGTCATCCAGTTGAACGGCGAGGTGTGTCTGATAAGACAGCTTCTCGGACAGAAATGTCTGCTGTTCTCTACGGACTTTGCTAGTTCCTTGTTCTTTTGACTTAACTCATTCATGTCCTTACACTCCTCACAATATCAGGATCAGACAAGCAGAGACTCCAGTCAAGGTGACTTTGCTGTCCTGATAATACCCTTGACCCCCGGTTGCTATGGAAACCGAGAGAGATACTATAGTCAATTGGGTGAAATAATGGCATCGGATGCACTTCGGGCAAAACTGCCACTCAAGCACCCGTCCACTCATTTTTGGCTCCTGCTTATCCTATTCAGGGTCGCGAGACGTCCAGAGCTTATCCACACAGGCAGGGATTGACCCAGGATGGGGCACCAAGCCTTTGCAGGGCATACTCACACACCATTCATTCATGTCTATGGGTGATTTGGCAACACCAATCAACCTCAGCATGTTTTTGGACTGTGGGGGGCACAGGAGTACCTGGAGGAAACCCCATGATGACACGGGGAGAATGTGCAAACTCAAAGCTATGGCAGAGACTTGAACCCTTGTCCCAGAGGTGGGCAGCAACAGTACTAACCACTGTGCCTCCTCATTAGGAACAAACAAGTAAATGTTAATGTGGTACAGATGTCCCTTTGAATATTCAGAAATAAATCTTGGTGTAATTGAATTAAATTGACTTCATATGATGGTTATTTCTGAAACATCAAATGACTTTTATTTTCATACTGTATTTTCTGGCAAGTGACTGGTCTAAATAAATGTGTATGTTTCTGAAAAAAGGAGACAGGCATCCCATCCACAGCCCTGTGCTGCCTGGGATAAGCTCCAGGCCCCCTGCGACTCTGACCAGGATTAGGGGGTAGGAGATGGATGGATGGATGGATGGATGGCTGAAAAAAGAAGAAATAAACATTCATATTCGAGTCTAGAAACACCATGGGGACTGGTTTGGCTTTTCCCTTCTTTTCATCTTATGCTTCAGTCAACAGGGATTGGCAATCGTTTATTCTGGTCTTTTTTAAGGGGTTGCTGAGGGGTCAGAATCTACAGGCTAGAAGAGCACTCAGAGGAACATAACATGAGCGATTTCGTTCCCATACTGTTAATTAATGCTCTTTTGTGGCTGAAGGACCATTTTCAGCCACATAGGATGTTTCAGATGGATTTCTCACCTGTAAGCCAGAACTAAAAATATGTCAATAGGAGACGAGGTTTTAATTTAAGCTCCCCATCGCCATTTAGGATTCTTCAAAGACATCAAGGGTTCATATAGATTCATTAATCAAAACAGAAGAATCTGCAAATCACATACAGAGATTTACTACTGAATGAAGAGCAGTTGTCAAAGGGCATTTGTCAAAGGGCATTTGTACAAACTTCTCCCACAGCAAAAAAAATCCAGCATGGTTACATCATCTCAGAATTAATGGTTGATTAGTTTTAATTCAAATCCCTGCATAAAATGAAGTGGAGAGTGTTTAGAACCTTGTTTTACTGTGAGTGTCTATCTGAGGACAAACACTCACGCACATGCACACACAGTAGCTGTTTGTACTCAAAAATGGGCCACGGCCACACAGAAACGTGCAATAATCTTGATTTCCAAGCAGTCACTATTGGCTTCACTGCAATCAGCTGTCATGCAGAACTTCTGTAACCCAGTCTCTGGGTTAATCAAGCTCGAATAAATCAATGAGTGCTTATCATTTCATTTCAGCTTTTCTGAATTGTCCTTGGCTGGAATAAGATAACATAGTATAGGACAAATACATGGTTTTGAATGTATAAGAAAAACTATGTTGTCAAAACTTATGAAAAGGCTGTGGAATGTTATTTGGAGCAAACAACCTGATCTGATAATTAAACAAAGGATTCACAGTGATGCTTTGTTTGACTCCCATACTCCCGTTAGTTAACTGTATTTATTCTCAAAAAACTTGATTGCGATAGATGTTTCACAGCAAAATCATAAACTTCTTATGATACACTTATGATTAGTGAATTTAAAGAGTTGTATCCTATGTTACTCGGTTTGGTATTTATAACTGCTAATGCATAATAATATACAGTATTATCAGTACTATATATGGTTATGTAAATGTAGTGCAAATGCATTGACTTTGCTTAACGAGAGCTGGAGTGGTTTACTACTATTGGCAGCCCAGAAAAAAAATTAATTCCATCATTTTGACCCTTTTGTCCTTGCATATTTGAACGATTTACAGTCCCTGTCCATGCACACCCCCCACACCTCTCTCCAGGTCATTGGTCAGAATGATGTTTTGAGTGCAGGGGATGTGGCCGGGCTGATAAATCCAGCCGCGCCATTTCAGAGCCACACTGGAGGCGGTGTCAGAGCCGGGCTCAAGGTCAGAGTGGTCATCGCCTGCTCTAAATGCATCCTGCCTGGCCTCGCAGTCAAGAGGCACGCTTCCCTCATTACGGCTTTATTAATCTGTGGGGGGTGGGAGTGTTTCCATCTAGGACCATATAGCAGTGTCTCCCAACCTAGTCCTCAGGGACCCACAGAGAATCCACATCCAAGGAGCAAAAATGTGGATTGTCTAGCAAGGAGCAAAAACATGGACCATCCTTGGGTCCTCCTGGATGGGGCAGGGAAAAAGGACCTGATTCCAAAGGCGTTCATTTAAGGCGTTCATTTAAGGCGTTCACTTAAGGCGTTCATTTAAGGCGTTCATCTAAGGCGTTCATTTTTCACTGCGGAGGGCAGTTTGGGGCTTGTCTGTGACTGGCGTCAGTTTAAGTCTCTGGAGCTAACTGCACATTTTGTAAACAACCCACAGATCACACACACGACCCCCGAGGTAACACAGAGTGTCCTGTGTGTTACAATCCTGAGCGCTAAAATGCCTTTAAAATGGCTCCAGAAACACCATTACCGACAGATGCCATTCACTGCAGACCAGTATATCTGTGGCTAATGGACAACTCTGCCCAATAAGGCCAAGAAACCTGTCATGCTGAGGGACTGTGTGGTGTATAACAGTGTATCGTTTTTCTGAAGACATATTTAAAACCATTCTCTGTTATTGATTTTTTTTTTTTTGGCTTAGACTTTTTGTTCATTTTTGTTTTGGCCTGAAAAGGAGGAAGAACAACACTTTATCTCAGACTTGGCAGTAGGCGCAAGTACTATCGTCAACAAGTGCTGTGCTTTGGTGGAATCCAGTTACCATTAGCGAGGAACGTACCCAACCCTGAAACAGCCATCTAGAGTAAACTAATATTTGGACTCCACAGTCCAAAGACATGCAAATGGGCTATTTGGTGTCTCTAAATTGTCTGCAGTAGGTGGCTGCTCTGCAGTTGTTTGGTATCACCTCCCAGGTGTACCCCAGTGTGGTGTCCTCTGCTGTATGGGATTGGCTGCAGCTGAACCTGACCAGAGGTGGGTAGTTCAGGTCCAGAAAGTAAAAGTCCAGACCCAAGTGTTGTTTCAACCAATCAGTTCTGTGACTGTGATTCATTATACTCAATTGGTTGACTCAAATCTTG
Source organism: Petrocephalus schoutedeni (assembly GCA_026780765.1). NCBI lineage: Eukaryota > Metazoa > Chordata > Actinopteri > Osteoglossiformes > Mormyridae > Petrocephalus > Petrocephalus schoutedeni. The sequence goes on from JAODKL010000009.1 coordinate 7,888,585, forward strand.
GTCTGGACCTGAACTACCCCCATCTGACCCTGATCATTAACAGTGATTGGAAGATGGACAAAATATTACATGCTATCTTGCACAGCCTGCTTGTTTGTTTTTAGCTGCTTTATTTACTTTTAACTTATAATTAAGTCTGTATTTTATATGATCATTTTGTTTTGCTGATAATAATCCTACATCTAGTCAGAGAGCTTACATAGACCTATAGTCTTTCAGAACATGGAAGATTCAGCATAGTGCATGCTTCCATTTCCGTAGGAAGTATCCTGGGGCTGGTTGGGGATTACCTGTACAGCAAAGTATTATTCCTCCATAGACTCACATCAGCCATGGGAAATGTCAGTCCCGTGCTGCTGCTGAATATGGCCCCCTCAGCTGCTGCTAGGCTAAACAGAGCCCATTCACCCAGAGAGTGAATGTCCCTATGGATTCTACCTACAATTTCCCCAAGCATCTATCCTGGATTTGAAAGCCAGCGTGGCACAAAATATGGGCCTGCAGCTGAACCTAAATGGTGAGGTCGGACCACAAGGGTCCAAAGATACCAGAAGAAGAACAACATAATGATTCGGGAGTCTAACTAATGGGCTCGAGCCTTCTAGTGGTGCAGGGAGATGAAGAGAAGCTATCAGCAAAGCCCCTTCATTTCTGGGGGCTGAACCTTCTCACAGCTGAATCCTCCAGCCCGGCTTCGAGGAACCGCGGGAGAACACTTACAGAAGGACCCCGGCGCTGAGGGTGACCCACGGCCATCGATTGCATCGCACCCTGGGAACGGTCGGCATGACGACCTGTCAGACACCATTGCGAGAAAACAGCCGAGCTCTGAGAGCTTGAGGCCTGCTTTTTCTCATAAAAGGAAAACTAATATCTGGGATTTGATCAACCATACAACAGAAGTGATAAAGTCAAACAGAACATGCAGTGTCGGTGACAGTGCCGGGATCCATTGCTTTCCAGATAGAAACGCCATGTTGTGATGTTGAGATTGGCAGGGAGGGTGTTCAGATACTAGAAGGCAAAATGCTATTATATAACTGCAGAAAAAAATTGAAGCAAAATACAATTTTATGTCCCATTTGTAAAACCAGAGGAATGAAACCCGTGGAATGAAGAACGAGTCAGAAGGTGTTTAATCTTATATGTGCTGAAAGTGTGTGTTGAGAACACACTTTGTTGGTGTGTTTGAAATGGATTTCTCCTAGCTGCATGCTCCTTTGGGGATCCCAGCTGATTCCCCCCCACCACCCGCTGCCTCACCCCACACATACACACACTGCCTTTTTGCTGTGTGCTTTGTCCAATGGTCTAAATCCATCGGAAGCGCCTTTACAAAGGGAGCAGAGGGGGTTCTAACCCGACGCCCGTCCCTTTGAGGGTGAATGTGGGAGCCCACAGCCTATTAAGTGAAGAAAGGGGTGATGACACACAATCGGCGACAAGCTCACTGACATGACGGGCTGCAAACACGCAGAAGCCTGTGTCTCTGAATCAGGGGCTACAAAATTCAGGCCACTCTTTATGCATCTGTGTCTTTTTTAACTGATTACAGAAATGAAGACAAAACATGTCCCGTTATTAAGTTTGAGGTGCAAGAGTTGATCTTGTGGGACATCCAGCAGATGGCATCGCCATCCAGGGGGTGGGGTGGGGGGTGGGGTTGGGGTTAGAAAAAAAGAATGTCTCTGTTCACAATAGTGGCTCAGGACTGGTGTCCTGTAATCATTCTGCAGCTTCTGAACCCGATTGTGCAATTGTTCCAATTAGCTGCTCCCTTGTCCTCTCGTGCCGACAGAGAGAGACTCCAGATCAGAGTGATCCGGCTGACCGTCCCTATCAGCAGGCACTCTATTCTAATCAGCAAATTAAACAGTCATTTAATGCACATCTGAGCAGCCTCTATAAAGTGTTGGAGGATTAAAGCCGACGAGTGGAATGTCTCTGCGATCTGCATGTTAATCCTGGGGATCGCTAAGATGTCGTCCGTAATGGTGGTCGCTATCCCCCCCCCCGGCCCCTCCCCTCCGGGTTCTCTCGCTTCGCTCCCCCAGATCCAGCCGCAGCTGCCCAGTTCTGCATGGATGGTCTCGTCTCTCTGTCCCCCGCTGTTCCAGACAAAGGCCCCGCACTCCCTCTCTCCACACAAATCTTGCGGAGGCTCTGGGTTTTGTTTAGGCCCTTTGATGGTGTGTGACATGGTGCCATTTCCTTTAATAAACCTTCCCAAGTTCATCTCGTACCTGCACTTCGGCTTCCCCTTTCCGAGCCCACCTGTCAGCCAGCTGGTGTTTTTTTTTCCTTTTTTCCCCAAGACCGCATCTGCCTTGGCTGGGGGGCACGTGCGGGGGGGAGTCTCTTCCGCCTGTTCCCTCAACTTTATTTTGACTCCCAAACCCTGGTAGAGTTCGGAAACCCCACTGGGACAGGCCTGCCCAGGGGCCTTGCAAGACACACAGCAGCAGCACCTCGCCATTGGGGGGGTAGGGTGGGGTCATCTTTGTGGATGCCTAAAGCGCATCTGCCTGGCACCACCCAATCGTACACAGTTTGCAGGTAATGTGAGACAGCTGGTATCCCTGGATTGTACCAACAAAATAGCTAGCCAGTTTTAAGGGTTTCTTTTCATTTTTGAAGCAAAAGCTACGCTAAACGTTAGTATTTGTCTAGTCGCAATAATGTTAAACACTCAATTAGACCAATAACCTTTAACAAAAATTATATTAAGTGCATTCAGGAGTTTTGAGGAGGTGATGCTTTTAAATTTTGAAGTCACTAGGAAAATGAATGACAGAAATTTCCAGACCAGATCATGACTGTAAATTAGCTACTGAGCGCTGATCGCTGTTGTTAGATTTGTGTCGGGGAATAAAAATGTGCAAATCAGAGGACAATTCCATCGCTCACAATTCTCAGCATCTAAATCAATCACCACAGTCCACTTCGACTCTCGCAGTGGCTTAATCCTGACCCATCAGGTGTCTCTAGTCAATACAGATTTTTTTTAACTGGATAGAGGCTTTTTTATACTTCTGAACTATTGCAACACTCATGATAACAAAATTGCATATTTTGCATATTTTATTGCATATAACACACACACACACACACACATAGAACATGTAAGAAGCTCTCTACACATTTTCACCGTGCTGCATCCACTCCAGGTTAACCTGTGTCTCCAAATTGCAGTAAGTGTGCAAGTGTGTGGGTGAGTCCTGGAATGGACTGGTGTGCTCAGCTGAAATAAAGCTTTATGTCAATGTGACCCTGCATTGGCCCGTTTTTCAGATGGACATATACTAATGGTACAGGCAGTGTATTTTAATGGCATTAGGCCTCCATCTAGTGGTCACACGTGTAAATGAAACAGTATTGCTATTCCTTCATAATCGATTTTATGTGGATTAATACCTTTCCCTTTACGTATTCGGAAGTAAATTTGCAAAAGGAAACAATACAAACAGAAATGACAAACTATTACTGCAGAAGCAACACATCCTACTGTATGACACACAGGGGCTTACCTAGAAATCTGGGCCCCCTGACAAAATATCACCTTGGGCCCCCTGTGCAATTTTACATAAGATCAAGGGCCCCTGTCAAATGCTGGGACCCCTATTTACATGCTACAAAACTATACACTTTTTATATTATAGATATTATAATTATTATAAACTTTTACTATTATGTCACTTTTACGGCTACTTGTCAAAACCTGCGCCGTCTATCCCCTCGCTCTGTGATCTTTCCCTGTTTGACCAGCAGGTGGTGCTGGTCATTCCGCATTTTCCCCTTGCTGTCTCTGGCCCTTCAGCCCTCCTGGCCTTTACCTGCTTGCCAAACTGCTGCATAGCTCATTGGGTGGATTGTGTGGTTCGTAGACTGTTAATCCTCCGGTCATGGGTTTGCAGTTGGCCTCATCTGTTTCCCACGTTTATTACATCTTGTTTAGGTTTCTCAGTCTTTGGTTTGCCCTGTATGTGTCTAGTTCACTTATGATCAGTGTTCTTGTTTCTGCGATTGTTAGAGCTCCCGAGTCCTGTGCTCATTATTGTAAATTCCTCCAGCTGTTGCCTGTTTCCCCATACTGAGCTGATAGGTAATGCTCTACATCTGCCCATGTTAGCCTGGTTCTCTGTCTGTATTGAAGTGCTTGCTTCTCCTCTGTTCTTTAATTAGTCATTGGTCCATGCTGTTGTGTGCTAATGTTGCTCTGTCTGGTCTGTCCTCGTCTGTCGTCAAAGTTGTGCTGCCGGGTTCCCTTGGCAGGTTAATTTATAATTCTGTTTGTAGCGTTTACCCTGGTTTAGTTCTGGCCCCTCGTGGTCCTGTTATTTGTCTAGTGTAGCTTAACAACAACACTCTATGTGGATGCGTAGGTGCTCACCTCTTGCATAAAGGAAGGCACAGCATCTTCAGGCAAGTGAACTCCATCTCCGAGTGCAGCCATCTTCCCATGCAGCCATCCTCCCATGTTGCAGGCTGTTTGTTGTGCAACACTGTTGGGCAGAGAACGGGGAACCCAACAGGTGACAAATAGAGGAGAGAGAGATATAAGGGGGAAAAAAGCAGAATCTACATTCCTACACGCATACACATAACAGTGGGTGAACGCACGAGAAACGGTTCAATGGAATGTGCTCCTTCTGCCAGCAAAACACAGCTAACATGGTGAGCAATGATTGTCTCACAAAGTCAACATCATAGAAATTCAAGGCACGGCTCCCATGGCCAGGGTAATCATCGGATTTGGATTATCATAAAATCAATTTCATATAGCAAGACAAATTTATACTGGAAACTCAGAGGAGTTCCACTCGGAGCCCACAGCCATTATAAGCCCAAGACTAAGACATTTGAAGAAGAATATGGCGGCTAAATTAAAAGTAATTTTGGTCTTAGGAAAACAGGCCTGGAGTTTGCGACTGACTGCGATGCTCAGAGCAAATGAATACAAAACAAAGGTTGTTAATATTCTGCCTGCTACATGTAGTTTATTCCAATATCTTCTGAGCACCTATCCTGGTCAGAGTTACAGGGAGCTCATCGACCCGATCCAGGCTTCCACACTGTGGAACCTCATTTATTGCAAGGTGACACTTATTACCCTTACTGGATCTGCATGGCTCTTCCTTTAGTCAAATACATGCAGTTGTGGTCTATACATTGTCCACTGCCTTATAGCCTGTGCTTCCTGAAGCAGCATGTAGGATCATTTTGAACCTGTATTGGATAAGCGGTTATAGAATTTGGTGGATATTCTTGTGTTGTTGGTCGGCAACATCACAACTAGACAGCCATCTGCAGGACATTCCCTAGTACTGCATTATATACAAAAAAAGTAGCACTACTCTACTGTATTCCTGGGTCTGTTAAATGTGCTACATATGTATATATAAATTCCTAACTTACCATAACTTACCTAGCGTGATGCTAGTGATACTGCTACGACAATGTTAAAACAGCAATGGGCAGACACTCATTGTGGAAACAAATAGCAAACTCACATGCCAAAACCATGGACAGCACAACCTACATCGTTATTTTACTGAACAAAGAAGAACACGCATATATACGTAGTTAGTGGTTGCTAAAAATATATTAGACCTATGTTTTAATCCTAAGCAAGCTATAGGGAATCAGAAAGCGAACTCGACTGCCCTGTCAGAAGGGCTGAATGTCCTTTTTACCACATTCATTCAGATTTCCTCTCCTTATTTTACAATCGGATGCCGGTCAGTCAGAAAACTGACCCCCATGCCCACCTCCAACCTAGTATTAGATTTTAGCAGTCTGATATACCAGGTTGAGGGGCCTCAACCTACTTTGGTTAATAAAATGTTAAACCTAGAATTTTCGTATCAAGGCTGAAATACATGCCCCAATGTTCAGGGCGGAGTGGATGGCAGTACTATAGTATATACGATATACGTGTATACAATATACATATATCTGATATGATAGTATATACTACTATCGCCTGGCCCCTCCACCAAAAAGACACCGCGGGTAGGACGCTAAGAGAGGCGTCAAATTCTGACTGTGGTAAGCAAACGTCAGCATGGAACCAAACGAAATCCCGGACATTTCGGGAATTTTTAGGTCCCAAAAGAAGAGGACAAGTCCGGGCAAAAGAGGGTGTATGGTCACCCTAGCACAAGTTGTGTGGGTTTTCTCCGCGGTTACACTTTCGAAGTCGTACAGATATTGCTGAATGCTCATTTTCTATAATATCCATATGAGGGCAACATTTGAGCCTCCGCACTGCTGCCTGGCTGTAGTTGGATAGGGGGACTCAATCCGCATTTCCTAAGTGGCTTCAGCATTTGGGGATCATTTTCAGGGCTGCAGGTTACTGCAGGCTCCCGTCTCGTCCTTCATTGCTGCGGACCGTGCGCATCAGTGCCCTTCTCTGCGCTCTCCTCCGCCGGGCCGAGCAACTTGTTTTATCTCATTTTCTGCTACGTTCATGCCATCCCTGAAGATGTATTTACTCTGCATAAAAGGTAACATTGACTCAATCCTAGACGGACGCCGTCAGCCTTATATAGTAAGCTGTCTGATATTTGGATCAATTAGGTTCATTAGACGCTTGTAATATTATTGTGCTCATGTAATATTTGTTAAATCGTATAATTACTACGCTGGTTGGTGAATAGTGGATTCATCTGTTGATATATTGAGGCGTGCTTAAGAAAAAGTTTATTTTAGTTTTACCGAAGAAGCTCCGTTTGAGACGAAAAGCATACATGTTGACTGTTTGGGTTCCACAAATGTTTCCAAAAAACATTATGTGTTCAATACATCTCTTACTGTGTGTTTCAATAAAAAATAACCTTATCTGCACGTCGCCACCGGTGTTTAATTTTATCACTGTTTTATTTCTTTTTCAGTAAAAAGAGGGAAACTGAATGGACCGCCTGGTAAGCCAAATCATAGTTTGATCTAGCAATCAAATGTTATCCGGTTCATACAATTCGTGGAATGTTTAGTACATGAAAAAATGTTGTTTTCGAGGTTTAAAAAAAATACAAACCAAGCTGCGCTTCGTATATTAACGATTTTCTGGAAAACACTCTCAAAGTCTGAAGAAAATTGAATAAAAGCCTTTTCTTGTAATGCGGCTACTTGGCCAGGCGAACCAGCAGATGCATGTTATACCAAATAAGACTAATTACTTAGAAAATATGTATGCTAGGTCAGGGGAATGAGTAAGAGATATCTTATGTTCCTAAATGAACGCGAAGCCTTTGAGTGCCACTGCTTCTAGAGAAATGAGAAGATAGAACACTGTCACTCTGGCTTCTGTCCTGGAATATGATCTCAGCCTACACGGCCATCTCCAGCGGCTCTGTGATAAAGGCACGGATTTTGCCAAGACTTCATACACCGTTATAAATCATCCGAGCTACAGAAATCCAGGGAGAGCAATGCCAAAATACAGAGAAGGCAAATTAATTTAAGGTAGCATATAGGAGCAGTTTCCAGGCAACTACATTTCAGCTTGGTCTTGTACAAGGCTGTGAACTCGCCTGGTAAATACAAAAAGTTTATCTGGAAGGTATGTCTGCCATATTAGGTATTATAATATTAGCTATTAATGCAAACATTATTTTTTACTTCTCAGATAAGTTCAATGTGTATGTTACAGTAGAAGTCCAGAATTTGAAGAGCATTACAGGACCTAGAAGAGGCAATGAGCCAGCATGGGAGCAAGACTACATGTTGTAAGTAGAGCTGAAGATCTTTGCCCGAACCCGACAGGACCCGACGGGTTCGTTCGGGTTCGGGCTTGCGCTCCGGCTTGCGCGGTAAATGAGCGCTAGGGTTGGGCGATTAATCGATTTCACATTATGCATAATGTAGCACGTCTGACACAGGGTTTAAAACTGTCGTGAGAATAGTTTTACAAATTCATTCCGTTCTCCTTGTGTGACAGTCAGTCTCCACAATCAGAAGTGCCGTGCTCCTCCTGTGCCAGTCAGTCTCACCAATCAGAAGTGCCGTGCTCCTCCTGTGCCAGTCAGTCTCACCAATCAGAAGTGCCGTGCTCCTCGCGTGCCAGTCGTTCTCACCAGCGGAAGCACGTTGCTAAGGGTAAAAAAAGCGGTCGAGTGCTGTTTGCAAACGCGACATTTAAAATGTAAAAATACAATCACTTTACCAGGTTCGGGTTGCTAGAGAATTGTTCTATGGTTTATTAGGCGTATGCTCGATATCATTTTTGTTAAAATAAATACATTTTGGATTCAATTAACATATTCCTAGTCTTATCTATGGATTAATGTATAGCGCAGCGCAGTTCAGATTTCAGTGTACGGTTGCGCTCAATTGGTTTTTCATACACCTATAGTGGTTACTGAACTGATTTTTTTTTTTTTTTACTGAACTGATTTTTTCATTTTACACCGGCTCGGGCCGAATTCTGTCGAGCTCGGGCCTTGTCGGGCCTAACTTTTAAGGCCCGATTACAGCTCTAGTTGTAAGTACTGTGTGTCAGAAGATACTTGCCATAAAAAACATCATAGCAAATACTAAACCATCCTGGATTCACGGTCTAATTAAAAATTTTTGTCTTAAAGGTTGTGTGCGAGGACTTAACATCTTAGCAGAGCAAAATAATGCTACATAATCTAAAGGCCATTTGGTCTGAATGAACTGATAGGTGCTTTTTGGCAAACACGCAGCACTTTTTAACTCTCAAAATTCATGTACTTATCATGATCAGCCCCGCCCTGCGTGTCTTTTGCCCTGTGTTTCCCTCAGTTGCGGATCGCTCGATCCTGGTTCCAGCGCCCTGAACCATATCTTTGGATTTGATAATCCAATACTAATGGTGTGGCGAAGATGACCGATCACATCCTTGGGTAGACACTGGAGGCTCATACAAAATTTCAGATTGTACAGAAGTTCCCAGTTTGTGAACTCTGACCACAGACGTTTCTACTCTGAAGATCCAGCTTATGTCCAGTAGGCTACCACCCAGTACAACCTCTGGCAAAAAATATGGAATCACTACTCTTGGAGGATTTTCAGTTGGTTGTTTTACTTTGTAGTGCAAAAAAATCACACATATAACACAAAACTGTTTTACCTAACAGCTGAACATTCTGGTTTTGTAAAACATACTTAAAAAAATGACATTGTTGCAAATCATGGTACATATTTTTTCAGATCAAGTAGAGGAAAAAATTAGACAATCAAACAATGTTGAGGAAAAACGAAAGAACAAAACACGATTGGTACTAGTACTTTATTGTACCTCCTCTGGTTTTTATGACAGCTTGAATTCTTTGAGGCATGGACTTCATTACTGAAAAACAATATTCTTCATCAGTCAGGTTCCAACATTCTTGTATAGCAGTTGACAGATCAGCTTTGCAGGATGGAAAGGATGGTTCCAGCATCATCTGCTAGGCCAATGCAGATTCGGCATTCATCACTTAATACCACTTTCATACAATCATCCACAGTCCACGACTGCTTCTCTTTAGCCCACTGTAACTGTTTTCTTCTGTTTAGGTGTTAGTGATGGTTTGTTTGGCTTTCCTGTACCTAAATCCCATATCCCTCAGCCAATTTTTTACATTTTGGTCACAAACAGTGACTCCTTTTTCTGCCCATTTGTCATTTTATTTCTTTTGTTGTACATTTTCTATTTTCAAGGCATATTGCTTTGAGTTTTCTGTCCAGACATTTTGATGTCTTCCTTGGTCTACCTATATGTTTCCTTTTTACAGTCTTCCCATTTTGTTTGTACTTGCTCCAAATTTTAGACCCAGCTGACTGGGAATGACCAGCATCTTTTGGCACATTCCGTGTTGATTTACCTTCTTGAAGGAGTTATATGGTCCTTTACATTGTTTCAACTGTCAGCTCTTTTGTTGGGCCATGTTTCCTGTCCATCAGCCAGGTGCAACAGCTCATTAAAGTCTGCAAGCGCTCTCTTTTAACTGCAGACTACTTTGCATAATTAGACTTGTGCAGGTATTTGTTTCAGAAATACAAATTACAGGGTGAATCTATATTTTTTTCCTCAACATTGAGTGATTCCAGAATTTTTCCCTCTACTTGATCTGAAAAAGATGGGCCATTAATTGCAGCAATGTAATTTTTTTAGGCATGTTTTATAAAGCCAGAATGTTTAGCTGTTAGGTAAAATAGTTTTGTGTCATCTGTGATTTGTTTTTTGGACTACAAAGTAAAACAACTGACTGAATATCCTCTTAGAGTAGTGATTCCATATTTTTTGCCAGTGGTTGTTGGAGAATGAAGCTGGACCTGGTCAGACTCACAAGATCAGGCTGTTTCTGATGAGTTTGCATGCAGTTTTTGTGAAGAACTTGCAGACCTTGGTGTGATTGGTGTCACCTTCTGTGACAAGACCCTGAAGGTTGCTGAGGGTTGTGTTGGTGGTGTAGGTGTTTCCAAAAGGAGGTATTTCATCTCGCAGGGCACCTGGGTTATTGCCAAGAGGAGTAGCAGTGCACAGTTTGATGGCAACTCTGGTCTCTACAGGGGCACTGAGAAGGACGGCCGCGAGGGCTCTGAGGGCAGGTTCTGAGGGCAGATACAGATTTGTTAGACACACCATCTATGGTTTAGCGACACGTGTTCTGCTTACATAGGGGTCAAAACATTACGCACAGCTGAATCTGCTCCTTGGAGAGTTGCGGTCAGTGTGGGTGATGGTACAGTCCTTGCAGATGACACTGTAGTTGTGACCCACTGAGAGAGCTACTTAGAGAAGCTGTTTAAAGCTAATCCTCCTGCTAGGACCTTGAAAATTTCGGGTGATTGAGTTGCCCTGTGTGGGACGTCCTGAGACTTCGTGGGATCCCCCCGAAGTTGCTGGACGTCATGGCCGGCCTGTACTCTGGTACTGGGAGTGCTGGGCAGAGTGGAGGCAGAACCTTGGTGTTCTTCCCAGTTGATTCTGAGGATCATCAGGGGTGTGTTCTTGCTCCTGCTCTGTTTAAAACTTGCATGGACTGGGTGTTGGGCAGGGTTGTGGGGCCCAGAGGCTTTGGGGCATCTGTTGAAGAAAGAATGACGGATCTTGACTTTGCCGACAATGCTGTGATCTTCGCGGAGTCGACGGCGGCTCTGATCAGGGCCATGCTGAGAGGTTCACTTATCCAGGCAGTGACATTCATGTCTCTGGTGACACTTCCTGTGAAGTCAGTAGATGGATTGGGAGCGCATGGGGGGTCATGAGGCCGCTGGAAAGTGGTGTGTGGCGTTCCCAAAGACCTTAAAGGATGAAGGTTCAAGTCTGTAGAATCCCGGAGTTTCTTGTTTTGCTATTTGGCTGCGAGTTGTCTCAGGGAGTCCTGAATGAGGCACATAACCTGCATTGTGAGGGAGCGTCAGTTGTGCCACATGGCCATAGCAATCCGGCTCAGAGGATCCTCACTGTCGAGGACCTGAGCAGTTGGACCAGGCCAAGGGGTCATCCACGTAACACCTGGCAGTGGCAGATTGAGAACCATTTCCGGAGGGTGGGACTAGATCGCGTGTCAGCCTAGGGGGTTGCCAATCGCAATGCCGAGGTGTTTTATCATGTGGTGGGTGCTGCGATGTGCTGTACCACTGCACGTTCCCCAGCCTGACCTGATCTGACGTGGTAATCATGGGTTATTTTAACTGCAATTCTGGAGTTGATGCATCTTTTGACACTCCTGCCAGTTAGCTGCAGGTTACTGGCTCCTTCATTGACTGTTGACTGGCCAGTGTTGCACCCTAGACGAACCCCAGAATCAACTGGGAGAAACAGAGGTTCTGCCTCCACTCTGCATACGGAACCCAGTGATGTGTTGATGTTGATGGGGAAAGAATAGAGTGCATTTGGTCAGGGATGAAAATGCGGTGAACATGCCTGGGACAAATGTCAGGTGCTTTTTTGGCATTAGCCCGAAGGAGATGCACAAGGAAACTGGAGGGACATTGGGTCATGGGAAGGTCAACACTGAAGGCTTGGGCATATTTTCTGGGGTTTAGGGCAAAAACAGAAGATGTTGGTGAAGGGAATGAATACACACATCACCTGGCTTCACTAAGTGATATGCGATATATAATCAAAATATGGCGCATGTGCATTAATCACCTGGGTTTTAGCTGACTGATGCTCATGGTGACATTTGTCTGGAGGCCAACTTTTTTGGTACTATATGGGCATTAATTGTTAACCACAATTTGGTAAGCAGATTAGTTGTATGCCTAAAATATTAATAAGGTGTATTGTGATGTTCAAAAGTTAGTAATCAGTATTCATTCAGCATGTTAGTGTCGTCACTGTGATTCACTACTTAGATTGTAGTACTTGATAATATGGTGCAGTGATGGTTTCTTTTCTTTGTTTCAGTGAAATTAATAACTTGGAAAAGGGTCTTTTTGTGGAAGTGTGGGACAAAGGGTTTGTCTGGGACAAACTGCTGGGATCTGTGTGGATTCCTCTTATGAGCGTCGAGCATGGGACTAAGGTACGTTTGGCCTCTGAAGAGCTTAAGGTAACATCTGGAAAAGTACTCGGTAGGGCTGAACGACTTATCGATTTCAAATCAAAATCGCGATTTTAAACAATGCAATTAGCAAATCACAAAGGCAGCGATTTTAGGATATGCATTATGCAGCATGTCTGACCCAGGGTTTAAAACTGTTGTGAGTTTGCTGTTTGCAAACGCAGCACTTAAAATCTGCATGTAAAAATACAATCACTACCATGTTTGGTTTGCTAGAGAATTGTTCTATGGTTTATTAGGTGTATGTTCTATATCATTGTTAGAATAAATACATTTCTGATTCAATTAATATATTTCCATTCTTATCTTTGGATTAATATATAGCGCAGTTCAGATTTCAATGTACGGTTCTGCCCAATTGCAGTTTTTTATACACATGTAGTGAATACTGAGTTTTAAAAAAGCACAAATCAAATCACAATATCTGTCAGATAAATCACAATTCGATATTTTCTTAAAATCGTTCAGCCCTAGTACTCAGTACTCTGTACTATACTGTCCTGGTAACATCTGGGAAAACTCAGGATTCATTTCTGTCATTGGATGTGTTCATCTCATTTTAAAATTACAGCTTCTCAGCCAAATTTTATATGCCAAGAAACGACCTACACCTTTGGAAAGAGGTCATATCCAATTTAGTGCAACTTTCAACTTTCCAAAGTTCTGGATTTTCTTTCCTAGGAAGGCCCAGGAAGATGGTGGCTCTTGAACAGTGTTGTCATAATGGAAGGACCTGAAGTCTGTGGGGTTGAAAATCCAACGCATCATAAGATCCTCTTGGATACCTACTATGAACTGCCAACAGGTAGGCAGCTATTAGCTATTATTCAGTGTTTTTTTCTATGAGTTATCGTAAGGCAGGGTTCCCCAATTCTGGTCCTGGAGGGCTAGTCAGATTTTCCTTCTCAGACACCTACTTAAGCCTGGCAATTAGCTGGTGAGCTGGATGAGGTGTGTTTGAATTAGGGAATTGGGGAGCCTTGCTGTACGAAATAAGCAGTTGTAGAGGATGGATGGATGGATGGATTGATTGATTTCTAGGCTTGTTTCCCAGTCCGGTCCTCAGGGACCCATACCTATGGATCGGACTGCCGGACTCCCTGTGGGTCCCCCAGGACCGGATTGGGAAACAGTAGGGTAATTTTGTTTTTTTTTTAATCCTTCTTTCAGAAATTCCGGAGGATGAAGCTAATTTTCTAATACAAAGACTTCTGGCGTTATTTGTAGGTGAAGATGCAGAGGTGAGATATTTAAGCTTCTGTTTGGTCTTAATTCTGCAAGGAAATTAGATAGATACATACATACATACATACTTTATTCATCCCCATGGGGAAATTCACATGTTTTTTTTTTTTGTTTTTTTAGATAGATAGATACTTTCTATTATACAGCAAAATGTCCAGAGAGGTACAGAAGTTGCAGCAGTGGCCTGTTAAGGGAGCCCGATTGTATTGACTATAGAGCATTAAGGTTTCTTAAGTCTGACTTAGGTTCAATTGGTGTTATTGAACCAGATGAGAAGGATGACTTGGAAATCTAAGAAGTAATCTTCAGTTAAAGTAAAGGAATATTTAGGTGTTAAGCAATTCAGCTGTATCAGCTGAAGATGCAATCTTGATAAACATTCGCACCTGTTTTGCTCATGTCAAATGAATGTCTTTCAGTGTTCTGGAGACGATGCTGAGGACAAAACGCACCAGAAGGGGGCCAGTCAACAACCACCATTGTATTGTAAGCTCCTGACTGAAGATAAGCCCATTACACTGCCTGGTTATCTCTCTCTCTCTTAGTCCCTGTGTTATGCAGCCCTCTGGTGCACTGGCATGATAAATTATCGCTCTAAATAAGGGGAAAGGCTAAAGGAGAGAAATGGATGGGTGGATATTTGAGTTTTTGTGAACCATAGTGCACGTATGCATTCGGCGTGAAGACTCTTCTGTCCACTAGGTGGCAGTGTTGTAGCATTTACTTCTGCTATTGCAATACAACCAATTTGCTGTAAGAGTTGCTAGGAGGAAAATTTGTCTGGCACTCTCATATATAATGAAACAGTCATGTTTGCTGTGTGTAGATTATGATCTTTTAGAAATATTTCTTCAAATACAGAAGTAGGGGTGGTCGGTACACCGGTGTCATGACAGGTGTGATTGTTCACCACGACATGGACTACACTACACTGTCAACAGCCTATTTATAAAAGTGAAACATTTTATTATTTTCAAAGCTTTAGTTTTAATGTGAATATTTGTTCTTTTATAGTATATGTAAACGGTTTATCTCTGTTGTGTAAATTTTCCATTAAATGCCCTCATACGACGTGTCGTGATAGCAAATTAATGAATTCAAAATTTACCAATTGAACAAAAATAACCCAGTTACATATATATATAGTGACATATTGAATAGTGAAACATCACTAAATCAGCATTTATTTATGAAAGATTAGGATTTGGACATGTTTCTGGAAAACTTGGTCAGGTCTGATTAGTAATAAGGCACAGTCTTGCTGATGTCTCTGTCAGCTGATTTTGTAATTCAAAGCTGTGACTGCCCATTTATAAAGTGTCGGAAGGGGCTCTGCGTGGGGAATGTCAATGGGGCTGTACATTGCCAGGGGCCCCCAGAGTCTGCCCGCACACGGGCCGTCTTCTGTCTTTGTACTGGTCTCCCCCCCCACTGCCCCTGTGGCAGTCGACACCCTGATGCCTCTGGGACCAGTATTCTTGCTTTTGACTCTTGTTAGGAGGGAGCCTCGGGTTGTAATTCTGCCATAACCCCACACCTTGTCTTTGGAAGCCTGCAAGGAGGCACTTTGAGATGGAGAAAAACAAAACAACCAAAAAAAAACAATATAAACTCCCTGCTGCCGGTGTTCTGCCCGGCAGCATTATTCGAACGGGTAGCACTATTCGGCAGAACACCGGTAATACATTTCCTGTCTGTTGTCTCAAGCCATGTAACGGCTAATGCGGGGCACCATAGTGGATCTCATTAGGAGCTGATGCTTAGTTGTGTTTTCTGTGTCTGTAGCTATTTTTTTTCTTTAATGCGTTATATCCTTTCCAGAATGGTGCCCACACAGTAGTTTGCAGAGTTTAACTGATTGCTATGAAGTGGTTATGGAAAATATTTGGTGACACAAATAAAAAATGTGGTGACACAAATAATGTATAACACCATAACAAGTGAAGTATTGATGTCATGTTTGTTCATCATTAATGAATCGTGATGCATCTTTCATTTTAAGTAGTGCCTATATTTGTTCATGATTTGTGCTTAGTATTTGTCACCTCAAGTATTATGAAAGACGTCTGTAGTATTTTTTGGTTTGGGCAAACAAGGTATTAAGTGGTGTTAAGAGCATACCATTAGTTGCAGTAGTATTATCAAACTGGTGCTCTGCAGGCCAGATGCACTGGACCTGTATGTATCCCATCATCCCTTGCTTTGGAGTTTGCGACAGTCACGCTTCTGAGCTTGAGGCATCGAACGCCTCTGTCCTGCTGTGTAATGTCCTCCATAATGAGAGTGTCGTAAACCTACGGCTTGTGGAGCCTTTTCCGATGCAGGGAGTGTGTCATGCGTGTGGATTTAATGGTGTTTAGGGAGGTTTTATGATGGGAGCACACCCAGCAGCATAGATTTCCAATTCTAGTTGCTGAAACCAGGCCTTTTACAGCGCGTGTGTGTGTGTTTGTTTGTGTGTGTGTGTGTGCATATACAGTATGTATATGCCCTTGTACAGTGTGTGTGTACATTTATGGCTTGCAGCAACCAAACTCCACCAAGGTTTTTCTGTCCCTCCTCTCTTCTCTCCCGGGAGCTTCAGCGGGGTGTTCTTTTGAAGACCAAGACAGTGATTACCATACTGACCACAGGCTTACAGCCCCCTGCAAGGCCTGCCAAGGCGAAACTCTTGCGCAAAGCTCACATGGGCCGAACAACATCGCATACAGGTACGGCACCAGTGGTAATGAAGCCCCCATCCACCCACGCCTTCTTATTTCCGCCAGGCTTAACGGAGACGTCTGACTTGATGCAGTGTAATCCCAGCGGGCCTGGCTTGGCCCGGTCCAATCGGACGTCACCGTGGGAGGTTCGGATGCTCAGCCGCTTACCCACGCGTACCTTTTGAAACCTGCCCGAGCGCCAGTGCTGTGCCGATTTTCCAAATCAACTGGAGGAGGGATTGAATTACCGCAGTCGCTTTCCACAGGCTTCCCGTACCCACGCTTGACAGCTCCTGTTAACTCTAGTTGTTCGTTATCCCCACACACACACACTCCCGGCTTCGTGTTCAGTGTGCAGTGTCGTGCCGCGCGGCACAGCTGACACTGTGCCGAGCGAGCAGCCCCACTCCTGTGCGGCGGCCATCTCAATCCACCCCCCCCCCCCTCCCCCCCGTTTGATAACGCCAGCGTCTGGAAGTGAGAGTCACTACTCCCTTTTTGTTGTTGTTGCCGCCGTTTTGCCCGATGTTATCTCTCGACAGCCCAAATAGATTTCTTGCCGCGGGATAAACTTATTGAGAATCCCGCTCCTCATGGTCCCCCAGACGGTAAATGGGCGTGATTGATGGAGCCGTGGCTGCAGCCGGTGCCCGGGAGAGCTGCTCATTTATAGTCGTCAGGCTACCGTTGTACAGATGGCCAGAGGAAGGTGTGATGCAATGCTGGCAAAACCTCGGCATGTGTAAGAGAGAGCTGTTTAATGAGGGATTCTGTGCTCTCAAGGACATTTACATGCCTGTGTGGTGTAAATTGCTTTTTTTTGGTGAGCTCAGGATTTCCTTGGTGCTGTATGCGAATCTGAAAATATCTGGAGTGGAGGAGACTGTCAAAACTGCCTACAGTTATATTATTTTGGCATGTGGGCTACAGGAGGATGCGGCAACGTCTGTCCTTTTAAGTACATGTTGGCACCTAGAGCTCAAGTATTCTCAGTCATCCCAACATCCCAACTTGGATGTAGGCTGAACCACTGCAAGCAAATTGATTGGTGGGCTGCTTCTGTGGGTTGTTTAAAGTTCCCCTTTAATTAAATGAGGCCTTTAATTTACCTCCTCTGAGTCTGGTAATGGCAAAGGCCCCCGTGCACCTAACTTTCAGGGGAGTGACTTGGCGAGCAGGTTGCCCACTTCCTGAGATGGGACTGAGCCGCTGACAGTGATGAACAATGATGGCGTTGCCAGCTTCCGCCAGCGGCCTGCAGAGAGTTTCACTTTGGACCAGAAACCCGGCATTTGCAGAAGTTGCGTCATTTCTGCTCGTCACTGCTTTATGGTTGCGCGATATTACTACTTAATGATTCACTTTTTTTTTTCTTCTTGAAGAAATTAAGACCTTTGCTTTCTATTGCTGCTTTTGCAGCCTTTACGGCTGCAGTATAATACTCTGATGAAAAAACAAAATCAAAATAATGAATATGACAAACAATTTTTTAGATAAACTGTTATAAACCAAACCGTAAAATCAAGCAGCTGCCGTAAAACATTAGGGAGCAGGAATGACGTGACTTCTCTGCGCATGCATAGTCCAAATTGGGTTCCTGGTCCAAATCGGGTAATCACATGAGATGAGTCTCGCATGCATGCATGTGCTTATACATGCACTTGCATGTACATGTATGTAACAGTTTTCTTATTTTGTAAGTAGTCTGTAGGGCTTGCAAACTACCCCATTGCTTTTGATTTTGCTCATTTTAGCTTTATAATGGAATACTATAGATTTGCCGTGAGATGTCTTCTGAGAGCGTGAGATTAAGGCTGAAAGCATGAGCGTGACCCAGCCAGATGTGAGAGAGCTGGCCACCCTGGGATGAACAGGAATAGGTCATAATTTTCAGATTTGTTTTCCTACTCTCCCTCCACTCACTGTGCACATATATTGTTTTCTGCGAAAGTTAATATGAAAGTCTCAGAGCGTGACTGAAGTATAGCTAACAGTGTATTTCTGTGCTTAATTATTGTGGGTGCGCTAACATTGGCAAAGGCCCCATTACCGAATTTATCTTTATTAGATTGCAGCACCTTGAGATATTGAATTCGCCGGGGGGGTCGGATAACCGGAACATTCTCCTGCATGTCTCTGTTTGTTCTGCTAGAATGTAACTTCAGCGAGGTCTGCATGTTGATGTCACTCCTTTCCCAGCAGGGATCAGAAGGAAGGGAACCAGGACCTAGAATCTTGCTCCGCATGTGGCTATGCTCTCAGCTTGCAGATGTCCTTGGAGACCCAAATTCTCCTGGACAAGATGGACGGGTGAGCTCCATACCTAGTATGGAATTCAAGATGAAGGGGTCTCTGCTTGTCAGTTCAGTCTGTTACTGTTACTGCTACCCTTAACCATTACCGAGTGTTTGCGTTCATTTCACAAATTGGCTAAAAAAGTGCTGCAGCATCAAGCTATTGTGCTAGGCTTCCGCGGATTGAACAGTGTGTGTACTTTCCTATTTAACGTGACACACCCCCTAAGAAAGATTTCAGGTTTTATTAAAGACACTCTGTATATGGCCTGACCCCACAACATCTATTTCTGCCCTCCTGTGGAAAAGCAAATTACCACAATGCATCATTATTAACACGCCAACCCTCTGGAGAATTGCTGAATAGGGTTTGTACAGGGCATCTCCATTATACCTGGGAGTGGGTTTTCCCAGTAATGTATCTTATGGTAGGCTTGGGATCGCAGCTAGAGGTGTGTCTCAAACCTCCTCTTGATAGAGGATCAATAGATGCTCTTGGCTGTTTGAATTGCCAAGTTCTTTAAGTTTTACTTTGTCGGTGATTAAAGTGGAATGGGTTATCAGTAAATTAAAGCTTTTTCTGGGTAGGGAAGTTCTTTGGTTGGCTCTAGCTGTAGCCTCACGACACGGAGGCTGTGGATTAATTTCCCCTCTGTGTGTGTGTGCAGTTTGCATGGTCTCTTCAGCTCCATATGGGATTCCTATAGGTGCTCAGTGTTCCTCATAAAGTCTGTACATGATTTATGTGAATCTTTAATGTGTGCCTGTAAAGCTGCCCTGGGTGTCCCCTGCCTTATGTTTCCTGGGGTACGCTCCAGTCTCATTGTGTCCCAGCAATAAATAGGTAATTATGTTAAATAGATGGTGGAGTAGCTTTGGAAGTGGCTGACAGAATGTAGACGTGCCCATGGAACCTTGTTAGTTGGAGTCTTGGGAGGAGCCATGGGCACAGTACATCAAATAGGACAGCTCTAGTGAATACCCAGTTTTATTAGCAGAATTGCATAATTTTTTATTATGTGGAAAACTGATCTCTCAAGACTAAGTGTTGAATGAGCCAACAAAATCCACCATCCTCCACTACGGAAAATGGCTGATTGTCCAATGCAAGCATCTCCTTTATTTTAGTAGTTGTCTTTAGCTCTAGTGCCGCTAACTTGTTTATCAACTTGTTTTAGGTGGAAAATAGCGGGAGAACATTTTCAAACTGGATTTGAGGAAGCACTTTACACAGTGTGTATTTGGAGTATGGAATAGTCTTCCTGTTAGTATAGTGCAAGCTAAATCCTTAGGTTCCTTTAATTCAGAGCTAGATAAGATGTTAACAGCTCTGACCTATTAGTTACAGTAAGTTCTCCCCAAACAAGCTTGATGGGCCGAATGGCCTCCTCTCATTTGTATATTTCTTATGTTCTTAATATTGACAGATTGGATCTTGATTTTTAACAGATATTGGCCAGTACCAACATGTTAACCAATATGTCTTGCATCTGTAACACTACCTTTATCTAGCTAGATAGTTAGCTTCCTCAGGGTGTTGACCATTGCTACCATAACTTGAAAAAAGTATGACTTTTTTATGCTAGAAAACGGAGGCGTTCCTCAAAAAAACATTGTCACAAATCTTTGTAGTGCAAAGATCAGATAGTACTTCCTTTATGTATATGAATAATCCTTCCCCTGCAATCCTACATTATGATATCCATGTGGCGGTACTGCTGCTTTATGTCCCTGCAGCACGTTAACAAAGTATTTTGCCCCCCAAAATCAATTCCGATGTTACAGATCAATGCATTGCATCGCCACCGTAATCATGATGCATCAATTTCTTTATACCCCTATTAAGTATTTTTGGTGGTTTTCTGAAAAGGGGAAAAAATACAACAGTCCACTATATGAAAGACCATAAAAAAAATAAACTGCAACATTTTATTTTCCAAGGTGAACATTTGGCATTAAACTAACCTGAAATTATAGACAAGGAATGCAGTCGTGCTGGATCTCTGCTCTTTTCTCTGGTTCTGAAAAACTCTACAGAGCAGACAGGATGTAAACATTCAGCCGGTAGACAGATTTATTTCCCTTATTTCCCCTCACTGATGTGATGAAGTGCACAGGACTGCTCTCTGACAAGCCTAAAATGGGTGCCACAGCCGTTTAGCGAGCCGGCCTCTCGCAAAGCATCCGGCACCACTTGTCCTCTTTTACTGATGTGTGCAGCCACCGTAATGGCAGGCGGCATCGTTCCTATGTGGCCTATGAGTCTGCAAGGTGGTCTTTCTGCAACTGAGAGATGCTACACATGGTGGAAGCCTTGCTTTCAGGGAAAAAGTGTAATTATGCCATTTAGTGCTGTTTCCATGTCTCATCAGTGTGTGTCTGGGTCCTTAGTGTGTCTAAGTGATTTTTTCTTTTTTCTTGTCCTCTTTGGTTACCTCCTCACCGCCTCCCTAGCTACTCAGAGGAGACTGTAACATGCCGCTGCTCCAGATTGGATGAGCTAGCCCCCGAAGCCAGCCTTTCGGAGGCCGTCACTGGCTGTGTTCCAGCCATCTCGGACAGCCCCTCCAGAGGCTCCACCCCGCTGCCTGCTGGCTCTCCTGGCCCTGCCCAGCAGACGGATGGGCGGCCCGCTGGGGTGTCCTGCACAGATGAGCCCGAGCCTGGCCTCCCCTGTGGCAATGAGACTCGCCAGGAGCTCAGAGTGTAAGTGACAGCATGGGGCATTACCGTCTGAATGGGGCCGACCAGCCTGGCTGATTTTAGCTAATATCAAACCAGTCTACCGTCTTGGTAAAACCATGGAGCCCCCTTAAGCGTATTCATTTGCGATGCTTCTTTTGTGCAACATAGGCTATAAGCCTTAAATCAGTTAATAGGTTTAATAGGAGTAGGAAATTCGGCATGGCTCCCTGGCTCCTTTCTGTTGGAGTGGGTTCGTCCTCGTTTTCCTGTCCTTGCTCTGGCACTGTAGGCTGGCGCATTGAGCCGTTTTGCCTTTCCTGTCAGCCCAGGGTATCGAGAGCCGGTCAGCAGGATGGCTGTATAGACCCGCTTAGTGTATAGGAGCACTCAAGATCAGTAATCAATGAGCTTTTGTTTTCCTCTTTGCAGCTTGAGGTTTTTAGGATTGAGTAGGTGATTAAAATAATTAACCTTTTTAGGTTCTGACCGCTGGTTCTGGAGGGGGACTGTTCTGAAGATATAAAGCATTGTCCCTATTATCATTCTTGGATGTTGCAACATATATATTCAAGGGAAATGTTTTAAATAAAATCAAATGAAGATGTCACAGGTTATCCAGACTCAAATTCAGCATTTGGGGGTGTGTTTGGTTGTTGTTCACATAGCATGATTTAATTATGTGCCTATGAAAAAACCTGAAAGAAATGCAATCGACCAAGCGTGAAAAAATTTGATGGCCAATTTGGTTTCGGTCGTCAACCGAATTAGCATCTGTGAAGCTCCTGGGTCTGGTACCATGATGCTGGGATCACAACTGAAAAATGTCTCCTTTAGCTGAAGGGGTTTGCTGCCTTCTCGTAATTGTCTGCTGTGCAGGCATATGGAAAGACTGAAATGCCCAGCGTGTTAAATCAATGAGGCGGACCAGCAAGTGGTCTTAAAACGGAGTTCCAGAAAGGAATCCCATAGCGAGCCGCCTCTCACATGGAGATGATCCACAAGGGCGTGTTTAAGTGGGGTTACTGGAGAGAAAGCAGTGGAGTTACCTTTTTTAGGTCAAAGTTGAGTTTTAAGGGGTATGCAAGTGGGCAGAAAATGCTCTTCTAATCATAACATCACAAAACTTCACAGCTTTATCAAATTGTTCAGGCGAACATTGATCCCTCCAGTCTATAAACTATTAATTACCAAAGGTGTTAAGCTGGCTAACTAATACAGCGAGCAGACCTGCAACACCGGTCTTAGTCAATAACATTTTGTAAGAAACAAAGTGAAAACTGCATCTGCTTTAAGTTGGCCTGAAATAACCTTTTCTCTCAAATCCAGAATTCTTATTCACGCATTTATAGGCCCAAAGCTCGAGGTGCACAAAACCTTTAAGGAGGAAATGGTCATTGTGCAAGTGAAGCCATCATCAAAATGACAATGTAGTGATGTGTTTTGAGGACATGACGTGCGGTGCCTCACGTAGGCGAGAGGGCGATCTGTTCACAGTGGGAAAGATGCCATTAATAACAGGCTTGCAGCCTCTCTCTGCAGTGTAGCTGCTTTCCTGGTCAAGCTCACAGGGCTTTTTAAGTGTCACATTTTATGGGGAGCACCACGAAGCAATGGGCTGGCCATGCAGGGCTCCTGCTGTGCTAGTATCGAAGCTGGCCAAAGCTAGGAATTTCTCTTTTCTTCCCCTCCTGTGGCATCAAGTGCCGTTTTACAATTTTTCTGCTTACAGATGGTGGCCTTTTGGTGTTTGCTTCACGCTTGCCAGCAAAATCACTTTTATTTATTTTATGTTACATTTGCCCATCAACCAGGAAGTAAAATTTTGTAGAACCGTAGACCTTTAATTCAGATTCAGTGCTGTGATTTTTTATTTTTTTTTGCCATCTGTTCCAGCTGAGCAGAGGCTCGCATCAGTCAGCATTAAGGTGGCGCGGATGTAAGTCAGCCTGCTTTATTGCCGTTTAGCTGGGCTCATCGCTGTCAGCCAGCCCTCAGCTATGCTGTGCGCAGATCAATCGTCTATGCCGCGCTGCTCCTTTCTAGTGCCTCGCGTCCGCCTCCGCCATTCACCCTCATTTATTTCTGTTACATTTTCCAGTTTGCCAGGCGCAAGCCTCCTGAAAGTTTCTTGCATGATCTCATCTGACGGTGACGGCCTCGGCTGACAGGTGCCAGTGTGAGGCGCTGCTTGCTTTGCCAGTATTGAATGTGCCCCCTTGTATATCAGCGGCTCCGTGTCTCTCAAGGCTGGGGACAGTTTGGACGGCATGCTAGTCCATCAGTCACAAATTCCCCCAAGAGCACGTTTGAATGTGTGGGGTAACCAGGATGTGCAGTGCCCTGCTTGACATGAGGAGTGCTTGCGTACGCCACAGAACAGGGGTAGGATATTAGTTTTATTTGATTTTATATTTAATTTAGGCTTTATTTGTAAATTAATTGTACCCTTACACTTCATGACAGTGAAAAATTAGGCAAATTGTTGATTAATTCAGCATAATTAAGGTTTGGTATTATGGGTGCAAATTAAATTAAGTTAGGGAAACTTACTTTGCTTTCTGGATGCAAATGTGCCAGTAACTTTAAATAGCTAGTTAAGTGGAATAGGCATGTCGGCCCTGGGAAAAGCCAATTTCAGCACATTACTGGGGTTTAGTAGGAAGGATGACCCTACTCACCTATAGCTGGGCTGACCTTAAGAAGGATGGATAAGAAGACTACTGTCACAGCTAAGACTGCACCTCCCAGTGGAGACATGTAGTATTTACGCTTCAGACAAAGCCAAAAAGAATATTGAGTTCTAAGCTTTTTAAGCATTTATTAGAAGAAAAAAATGATTTTATATTAAATATGTACTCAATTATTTTCTTGGGGCATTTTCATAGAACAGCAGCTCCATTGAGCACTAAATAATGATAAATAACTTTTTAAAGTCATTCAAACACTGGACCACTCCAACAGGTTCAGTATTGTTATAAATTTTAGTTTTTTGCTACACTGTACCAAATGTCTTTTGATTTTGCCCATTGAATTAGCATGAAGAATGAGTTTTTCATGTGCTTATATGAGCTTTGATTTCGCATGCAGAAGTCTAATAGAAATCGATTTTTTTAGATGCTTGGTAGATCTGCGCTTTGCAGGGAATTGGGGTTTGTGTTACACCTCTGTCTTATTAGGCTGATGCCCTTATTCACTGTGTGGAAGTAAGTCTGCTTTACTAGAGTTACAGCTGGTCTGTATGGTATGATGGTTAACAGAAAAAGGCATCATGTGGTTTGAAGTATAAAAATACAGCATAGAACCACCAAATTTCATACGGATAACTCATCATAACCACCCCCCCCCCCCCCCCCCCCCCCGCCAAGACTGACAGTCAAAACAATCAACAAGTGTTAGTTCCCATGACTGTTATATATTGATGTCTATATCAAAGACTATTGTTAATTGTTCATTACAGCATATGAAATACTGTTTTGTTATTGAAAATTGTTCTGGACCACTGGCGTTGAACAAAAATCTGATGTGGACCTTTGACCAAAAAGTTTGAGAAACCTGTTCTAGACCATCAAGGGTTCCTCCCCCCCAGAGAGAGCTTCAGCCTTGCATGGATTCACACTGAAGCGCTGCTATCACAGACTCCACATGCTCTATATGGTCGTTACTCCTGCTGGTACCTGTGTACCTGCCTCTTGAATGAATCTGGTACACTGGTGTGTTCCTCCCTGCTGAGGCATGTTGACTCACATGGTTCAGTCACGCTGTTTATCTCCGGCAGTTGTTATTGGAATTGGGTCACCGCCTTCTGTGACGCTCGTCTGTCTTCAGAGCGTCCGTTGTCATTAAGTAGCCTGTAGTGGCCCCTTTTAGTGTCACTGTGAGGCCGGACTGCAGCAAAGCAGAAGGATTCCCTGTCATTGTGTGCTCTCCCTAGTCATGTGGGCTTCCTAGTGCATTGCTAATGTGACTGTGGCTTTTAAGGTCCCATGATGTCCAGCTGGATACATGCTCTGCGCTGGTTTGACCTGCTCTCCCAGCTTCCTGTCCCTTAGCCAGTTGGGCTCAGTAGCACCAACGGTTCCTGGAAGATTAATTGATGGATGACTGATGGCTCGGATTATACTCCCGAAATTCATGAGATTCAACGTTTTGTGTGGTACTTTGATGTAATAAATGGGAAAATTTAGCAGAGGAAATAAAAAGGTCCTTGGTAGGCCTTGGTGCTGAGTGTGCCTCCCACTTGCCGCTTACTAAGAAGGTTGTTCCCCGATTGTAAGGATTTATTTTGGGAAAACCGAGGAGGATGACAAGTGTGGGTGACCCACTTTTGTGTCCGGTCTCATTAGGCTCTGTATGTGACAAGCTGCAGGCTGCCCGCTGCTTCTCTCCAGGATTGAGTGGGTGAATCTGAGGTGAATTCCAGTGTGGAGATGACTGTCTGTAGTATGGATCGCTTCCTGGGAGTGTGACGCCCAAGGACTCAAAGAAAGCACGGAATGTTAGGGATTCTCTGGAAATATCGATGGACAGGAACATGGGTATACACTCCTGGTCATGCATGAATACCTGTACACAGCTTTTTAACAATATTAAGTACCTCCTTATCTAACACTGTCATCCAAAGTCAAGGGAACATACAACCAAATGAGTCGCAACCTTGTGGAATGTTGTGATCCGTGTCCAACCTGCCCAGCTATAATTAGCAGTGTCACAGGGGATGGGACAACGAGTGATGCTTCATAAGAGCTATTTGACATTGTCAATGATGTGATTTTTTTTTAATAAATATAGAGAAGTCCAGGTGATGAATGGGAAGGTAGGAGAGGATCTGGGGATGGGGGGTGCCAGGGCCCACCCGGCTCGTTGGGTGTCCCTTTGCGAAAGCAGCACCAGAGTCCACCTGTGCGCCGAGGTCTGTCCAGGCGCTGCTGACTCTTGGGTCTGCCAACATCCTCCCCAGAATGCTGATGGGCCGATGGTGCCTCACAGCAGCTGGCCAGGGACGTTGTGTCTTGGCTTGGGATCTGAAGCAGGAGGGAGAGTAGAAGTTGATGTTGCAGATGAATCCAAGTTTTGACAAACTGCGAGAGAGAGAGAGAGACTTTCATCATGCATTTATGGCAGTGCAGATGCGGGACGACACCCTTCCCTTGGATGGGACCATGGGAAGCCTAACCATTGCTTGTACCCCTGCTGGTAGCTTCTCACCATGATTACACTCCTACAACTCATTGGCTCCTTACAGCCTGTTGTTCATCCACCGC
>JAODKL010000009.1:7925823-7939663 GCA_026780765.1 Petrocephalus schoutedeni
GTGCTTCATCTGACCCCACACCAACCCCCCCCCCAAAAATATATTTCTGCTATGGGTTTGGTAAGGACATTTAATATGTAAGCCAAGACTGGTATGTTAGACTATTGAATAAATCGCTAAGAACAAAGACAGGAATTCTAATTGATAAGATCTTGAAGAATGTTATGCAAATGCACACATCTCATCTCCCAGCAATGGGTCTCTGAGTGCAGCCTGTAACCTGGTGGGTCTGAGGGCCACATATCCTCAGTTTGTCCTGTCATCTGCAGCATTCTCTACCAAAACATATATCTCCAGACAGTGGTTTCCTTCTGTGTATATATATATAGTCCAGGTTATCTGAGGAATGTTACTGGCAGAGTACATTTGCAAGATGCTTTTGCCTACAGTCATGCAGGGTTGCCAGTAGGGTTGGGCAATATTCAATTTTCAAACTCGCCAAAATGACTTTGAATAATATCACGTTAGATGATATCATTTACATTACTTTAAAACATCACTCATTAACAAAAATTGCTGAATTTAGCCACAAGGGGGCATCTAGCTGATGTAACTCTTAAGCCCCTTTCAGACGTACACTACCACCCAGTACTATTCTAGACATTACCCAGAGGAGCTGTACAGTATATGTGAACAGACAAATGTCCAAAACATTTGTACGGGACATTTAACAGACTTTACCCTGCTAGATCCCTAATACAAAGTCCGGAAAAATTCCAGTTGATTCTCAGGTGTGAATGGAGCAGAACATTTTCTGGAGAATCCAGCCCAAGCTAATGGGCGTGTTTAATGACATTTTTATCATGCAACAGAAGAATATGTAGCTGATTCATGCCTGTATATGACTTTCCATTATTTCGCTGATATTGCAGGTATGTCCAAATAAATATAGAATTAATATCAAAGCAAGAACAGTCGTCATTTTGGAAGGATGTATTGTGTGTCATGTCCTGGCTGCAGCATGCTCTTGCCTAGCACCATACCGTGTACCAGCTGTAATGTTTCTGGCTGGAAAATCGTCAGTTGTGTGCTACATGTGTGGAAGAGTAACTCCAGAGCCCATGTATGAAAATGGCTTTAACTACAAACAGGAAGGGTTGAAAACAAGCAAGGAAACCTAGCATCAGAACTTGGTCAGCCATCTTTGTTTTCTTCAGTGTTGGTGTAACATGTTTTTGATGTTATAGTTTCAAAGTGAAAGTTAATATCACTAGTTAAGACTGCCAACATAGCCACTGTAATATCGACATATCGCCCAAGCCTAGAAGCCAGCTGTCATGCATCTGATGTGACACGTTTTCAGACTTTCACGCTCACAAAGAAACCTTATGGCAAGTCTGTATTATTACATTATAAACACAAAATTAGCTACATCAAAACATTGGGCAGTTTTCACTCCCTACAGACTATTTGCAAGTTAGTAAAATTGTTACATACATGTAAATGTGTGTGCAGACCTGTCTTGAGTTGAAATTCTCCCTCCAGCCCGCTGACCAAAGTGGGCAATTCTGCAATGTACAAGTGAGGATTAGAAAGCTGGGTCAGCCAGCAGCCCTCAAGAAACTGGGTTTAAGGGCCTTGCTCTGGGGTCCATAGCCTGTCACTAAATTAGAACCAGCTTTTTGAAAGCAGGTAAACAGACCTAACAGGCTGAAGCTAGTACCATCCCAAGAGCCAGTATATCCCAATTCGGTCCTCGGGGACCCACAGACAGTCCATGTTTTTGGTGGGAGCTAAGAGGGAGAAAAAATATGGACTGTCTGGCAGGGAGCTCAGAGGGAGGAAAAACAGGGACCGGCTGCGGGCCCCTGAGGACTGGATTGGGGAACACTGCCAAGAGCTTTGAAGACACAGTTAAGGTGTATAACACCTTACACATTGTTTGAAGGAGGCTAGCAAATTATTTCTGAAAGTATTTCCCATATTGATTCTTTGGGAGTTAAGATAAAGGGATGCAGAATAATGAAATGTAAATTTATGCTATAAAACTGCTCAGCTCATACTATTACTGGACTTAGTATTACTATAACATTACAGTCTGTGTGCTTGGTGCAGAGTGATTCTGATGACTTATGTTTTTAATCTCTGGAAACCAAACTATTCAAATGCACACACAGTTTTTTGTAAGATTGTTCTGTGTCCCTGCTTCCTGCTGTCATCTTAGTATAAACAAAATATGTAGTAACAATGGATTTCAATAAAGGCATAAATATTTTAAAATATCTGCATGAAAATTGGCTGTTTTTTGCATTGGGGTCAATCATCTTTGTAGGGAATTTCCATAAGTTAAGTGTGTGTGTGTGTGTACAGGTTTTTGCTATACGTGAGAGGACCTCACAAGTACAGCAAATCCTCAAAAAAACATGACTAGTGGGGTGATTTTTTTTTTGTCCTCAGATTTCATTTTTTTTTAAGTCTGTGACTGCAATCAAAAAAGTAAAAAAGGCCAAAAGTCTTGTATTTTGTTTGGTTACTTATGGTTAAGGTTAGGGCTGGATAGGGGTTAAGGGTGTCGTGACTGAGATTAGGGTTTTTGCCATAGAAATAAATGGACGTTCCTCACTAAGATAGAAATACAAACGTGTGTGAGTGTGAGTCAGATGAAAGGTAGGTAAGTGCCTGACCTAATCAGTTCTTGCTCATCATGCTATGCTGGTGCATTGTGGGAAATGCATGCATTATTCATAGTAGATTGATGGGTTGTGGGAAAGGTGTGCTTTATAAATTGTAACTTTCCTTATATTACCTATGCGAAATGTTTTGGCCTGGAACTAAATTAAGGTAATGCTCTTCGTGTTATTAAAGTCTTAAAGTGTGTTGCTTGTTTCAGTAAAATGGAAGTGTTTCATGAAACATATTGAAGGCACAGAATTCCCATTTTAAATCTAAGTATGCAATTCATGAGGTAATTTTAAAGTGCATTGGAAGGGCTTGTGTTTTTAGATTTGATTTGTCTAAGGCAGGCAAAGCCTTTGCTATCCCTACATGACAACTTATGCTAATGTATGAGAGTGTGCGGTTTTCACCATAGGGCTTTCGGAATCTGGAAAAGGCCCATTTACCTTCTGCCACCCCCTACGTGCTGCGTAATTCTGAACGTTAAAGTGTGTGTGTTCCTGAATGCGGAGCACACATCATGAAGCCATGCCGGCTTCACTGCATTGGGCTTCCTTGGGTGGTGGTTTGTGTGAATCATGTCTGTTCAGCCACATTTGGGGAAAATTATTATCTCTTCAAACCATGCCTGATGACCTTCCTCATCGTTTAATTATGTGCATATTGAACTTGGGCTAATGGAAGTATATAATTAGAAATATATTTATGTAAAGAATAATGTGAGCGTGTATGTTATCACAGTGAATACCCTAATAACAATCATCCTATAACAATGATTTCTCTTTATAAGGCAAATTTCTATTGCTGAAGGGGTAGAAACATTTTAACTGAAAAAAAGACTCTGAATGTGATATATGGTTAATGATGGAAAAGCGGCAATAGTCTTTAATTACCAGTGTTGTGTTGTCCTCACCTCAACAATGCGTCAAGTAGAAAATTGTTTGGGGAAGATGTGTGTTGATTTTTTTTATCTTATTTTCAGTTAAAATCAACTCACAAAATCACAACATGATTCAAGCAGTGTATCTCCTCTTAATATAGTAGGTTAATTATCTATAATGTTTTTTCGGTGTTGCTGAGCAGTAAAAGCATCCTGCAAATTTATTGTAAACATATTTATTCATTATTTTAATGATGAGATGTGAGGGCTCTGTGGGATTCGTTGGTTTGCATGTACTGGGAAGCTGTCCCAAGCCGGAAAGTGGAGAACTCAGTGTGCCTCGTGTTTACAGAAGGTGGAGATTAAATTTGCGAATACCGACACAACAACCTTTCCTAGTCTGTTGTGGGGAGGGAAAATGGATTTTAATGAAATTGCACGCTCAGTCTTTAAAAGCATATGGGCCCAATGGGCAAAGCCCAGATCAGCCCATATGGAACTTATTACTTGTGTGTCATGTGTGTGGAAGGTTTCACTCTGCCTCCATTTCTCGCAAGACTGAGTACATGGCCATAATGCTAGATGGCTTTAATGACCTGAGATTACCAGGCATGTGCCTCTGACAGGGTGTCCTGCGATGGGCTTGCCTTCCTGTTTAACCCTATGGATACCTGTACCCTGAGTTAATTTTGTGAACCTCTCGGAGTGGCCAGGGTTCTCTTTGTTAACACGTTGACTTTAACTGTGTTGCTTAATTTACCTTCTACGGTCCTTGGATGGCAAAATAATCGCGGCTAGCCCGTCGCTCAGCCGCATCGATAATCTTGTATAATACAGTACATAATAGGCCTAACCTTATACTGTAATTAATAATAAAATCATTTATTATTTTGTTAACATGTGTTTTAGGGCTGAACGATATTGCGTAAAGTTTACATTGTGATTTTTTAAGTTTTTGCGATATGAGTTGTGGAATACAAAATAATTCCGTACAGTGGCAGAAGAACGTCTTTCCATGAGCATTTGCTGTTGGCCTTTCTCCTCCTCGTGTATTTAGCCTTGCAGATCGGGCTTTATCTGGGCGCTCTGGGCAGCGCTGCTGCCGCACGCCGCGGCCTTGCAGATCGCGCTTTACCTGGGCGCTCTGGGCAGCGCTGCATATGCGTTTAGTTTTAAGGCGGATCCTACAGTTTCCTTCCACTGTCCTATGTCTTATGTATGTCTGAGTATACATTATGTAATCCTCGGGTGATTCCTGCCTCACGCTTATATTATATTATGTTACATAAACCATAACTCGACAAGTCGTCAGATGAATCGGTAGATTACTCGTTTATTGATGTAATTGATAGTGACAGGCCTAAATCTAATTCTGCATGGAAACCTAGTGATTCTTGGAATCTATTGTCCTGAGATGTCAGGCGTTCTAAGCAATCCCCAGCAGGCTTGCAGCAAAAGTGCTGTGGCTTTTAGGGGCAATGCTGTCTTTGTTCCATCCTGCTCTAAATATTAATGTCCATTCCTGGTGTCTGTGGTCCTCCTAGTGCCCGGCTTTGCTGACTTATCCGACTGTGACTCGATATCCATTTCTATTGTTCTGTGAAATGATCATTTCAGTATTTTGCCGTGTCGTTTGATTTGCAGGCCGGCTGTGTGCCGCATACTGATGCATTTTTCCCCTTTCTTTTTCCTCTCTAATCATGATTAAAATGTAAGTGCTTCTGCTATGATTGAAACAGAATTTTTAATAAGTATGGCTGGGGATATGCGATGAGGAAATTTTTTAAAGTTTTGTTATTGATTATGCAATCATGAAATGAGGAAAATCAAGACGCTTATGAATATGTGTTTGAATTCATTCATTTGTTGTTCACTTTTTTTTTTTAGCAGAATGAAAAATGGTCTGACAGTGCTTTGTGTTAAAAATGCTTTTTATGTTTAGCTTTGTTCTTCATCCACGTTCTTCTGTTTATTTCATTTCCATTTCATCTGCGTGGTTGCGGTCCAGCAGTGTGTTTTTCTGTTGTGAGGAAGAGCCATGGAAATCTGACAAAACCGTTTAGTCTTTTTAAGCTGTGCCTGGCGCATTAGTTAATAAGTCCCTGCTTGAGAGCGTTGTGCGGGAAATCGTATTGACCCAGTTTTGGCTGTCCTGGTGCTGTGTTCAGGCTGCTGCACTGATGTATCTTATTGAACCTGTTCACAATACTGTCTGGCCCATTCCCAGGTCCACCAGTGTGCATTTTCTGATAATGGTGCTGCCATCACCACTGAGGCCTTGGATTTCTGTCTTTTTCACTGTTTGTGGCTGACAACTGTGCCACCAAACGGGACAACAAAGGCTGAAATATGTGCTGCTTATTCTCTGTTAAGCACTTGGCAAAGGAGGCCGAATCTGTGCCCTGACTCGCTCTGAGTGATTCTGAGGCACCAGCTTCTCCGTACCAATTCGAAGATGTTATACTGGCTGCATTGAAATGGCTCATAAATGAGAAATGCAAACACTATTGACTTTCATCACTGCTTAATGTGCTTATGCTCTGTCTTGGTGCAAAACATTTTCTCATTCCTTATGACAGTTGAGTAACTGTGCTGAACCCCAAGGCGAGAGGGTATCTGAAACAACGAACTAACACTCGCTCAATCAACAAATGACCAGCACTGAGCCTAATTACATTGTTCATCAACTCTGCAGACAAGTGATTGGCTGAAGAAGGATGTACAGGGCAAAATGAAATGCATATGAAAATTTGATTGCATTTCTCTGTAGCAGGTACAAAAATAATAAACCATCTTGGTTAACAGAATGATTTATTACCCATTACTGCACATATTAGCCGTAGATGGCTTTTTCATGTTTGGGTAATTGAGTAACACATAGTTATGAAGTCATAAAAGGTAAAATTTATGTAGCTTGAATTTTGCATTAGCGGGGATGCAAAAAACTGCCTTAAAATAAGCAAAATCGGCTGGAAGTTGTTGGTCCCGTCTAAGCTAATCATCTGTCACTGACCTTCCTAACAAGCAATCTTGAATAATTCAACATCCATAAAACCATGTTTGATTAAGGGGTTGTTTTTGAAAGCTGGTGTTGTCATCTGTTTGGAAGAAAACAAGTTGGTCAAATAATCAGTATTTGAAAAACAGAACTCTCGCTATGTCACAAGCAGAGATCATTGTTGACCCCCTAGATGACAACTGTTGGGAGTATAAGTACACTAAGCATTGGCTTAGTGTACTAGGTACACAGTATGTATTTAATACAAATGAGCCCTCCTCATTGTAAAACAGAAGGAGTCCGTACCCCCAAAAATCCTCTTATTTCTTCTAGCATAATGACTATAGTGTAAGTCCACACACTGGAAGTGTATCAGATATCGGACAATACCAGTGCCTCAGTGGAGGATTAGGAACAGATTCAGGATTTTTAAAAAATGCATCTGCTTGGGGATTAACCATGTCCAGGGTTAAGAATGCATTTCTTGGTATTGACCAAATTCAGGATT
This sequence comes from Petrocephalus schoutedeni, assembly GCA_026780765.1. Lineage (NCBI taxonomy): Eukaryota > Metazoa > Chordata > Actinopteri > Osteoglossiformes > Mormyridae > Petrocephalus > Petrocephalus schoutedeni. The sequence goes on from JAODKL010000009.1 coordinate 7,932,826, forward strand.
AATAATGCATGGTTCAGCTCTGAGCAGGAATTGACCTGGTTCAGGATTAGTAATGCATGATTCACCACTGGGCAGGTCCAAGATTAGTAATGCATATCTTAGCTTTGGTCAGGTATAAGACAAAGAATGCTGGTCTCAGCTTTGACCAGGCACTAACTACATACATGATTCTCTGCGTACCTCTCAGAATGGACCATACCCAGACTCATCCCAACCAGCACTATGGTTCTTTCCACCTTGGAGTGCGGCGGGGGGACAGGCGGGCGTTGCTGCCGAGTTGAAAATCTAATTCACAAAAGCACCATTAATTGGAAATACGTTTCTCTGGCATGTGCTGCCATACAGTATATGTGGCATAAATGATCATTTAAGGTCACCAGAAATGAAAGGTAGGATTTTTCCTTCCCAGGGGGAGATTGGCATTTGGATAAGGTGTCTGCAGTGCCCACTGTTCAGAAAAGAGGCAGCAGAAGTCAATGGTGACACCATCTGCTTGCTTCACGATTTTTTCTCTTGCCCTGGCCATGAGGTCCTGTCATGCTCTATCCTCGGGTGAAGAGCCCTGGAAAAACCATTACTGTGAACCTCCACCTTCTGCAGTAGCTGTTCTGAGCATTGCATCATCTCAACTTTCAGCCAATGTGTGCAGTCTCCCTCGGAACACAAGTTATCTGGACCAGAGTAATGGAATTCCTTTGAAAATCGGTGTCAACTGAATTTTCTGTGCTGGGATTGGTCTCATTCGCACCAGTAAACATTGGCGGTGGGTGGATTGCCTGGACCTCTCAGCCAATAGAAAACAACAGGACTTTAGAGCAGCCTTCACCCAAAATCTGAGAAACCAAATACATCCTGAGCATAGGCATTAGTCTGATAAGCTAATTCTGCTGATATTACTTTGTCTGACAGCTTATTTTGTGTTTTCTGTAGAATTTTGTGTCAGTCGCTTACTGGTAGCAGCCCATCTTACCAAACCTTTCACTTGCCAAATATAGACATTAACATCCCACCCTGACCTGATTTGACCTCAGTGACTTAAGATTAATATCACCAACTCCATGGCAAATTCTGACAAACGTCTTGACCAAAATGCATTTTTGACCATGGACGTGGTATTTAAAAACACATGCAGTATATTTGTGTTTTTCCCCCTCGATCAAAACTTTTTGACATGTGCCCTAGGCATGTTTGTCCGTGTACAGACAGACCCCTGCTCTCAGCGTTATAAACATTACTGAAATGCTTTGTAGAAGCATGCCTCGTTTTATCTCTGACCTTTTATTGTTCTCCCTTCCCTGTCTTCAGTTAAAACCCGTGAGTTTGTCTGTGCGTACACAAGCCTCTTCGCTAGCTTTTGCCTGAGTGCTACCTGGAGAGGAATGATGTCACGTGTAGCTTCTGTAAACAGCAGATGGACTTTAGCTATGGGAGGCCTTCTGTGCTGGTACCAAACCCTGAGGCGGAGTGGGAGCAGATCCACGGGCACGGGAGATGCCGGGGGCGGTGCTCGCACCACAGACAGTTGGCATGGAGCCGTGCTGGCACTCCTTCCTATGACGATTGACCCCACCCTGCATTGCGATGCCCACCACAGCCCCTGACAACAGGACTGTGCAGGAGTGTTATGAGGCACATTGAGGCCGGTACTGACGAGCAGCTTACGGTTTCCTTGACAGTTTCCATGACAGTTCATGTTTATCGCATGTAATTGTTGTTGTTGTTGTTGTTGTTATTGAAGGAATGGACTGAGCTTGCACCTCCAAAGACAGCATTCCCTCTTTGCATTTCATAAAGGCTCATTTGGCTGCAGTTCCTGCTTCGGCTTGTGGAACATATGGATGACTTTCTGTTTTTGGTCTGCTGGTTTCAGTCTGCAGGTTTCAGTCTGATGGTTTGGTTGCACTGTGACCAAGTTCCCATTCCAAACAAAACAATTTGTAGATGAGATTGTGGGTATCAGGGATGATAATGAACTGTTGGTACTTTAATACACTCATGAGTGATGTGATTGTGATGTTAGTTTCTAAAAATTTCAAATTAGTAAAGGATTTGTGGCAGATGGAAAACTGTTTTATGGTCATTTTTATGTTAAGCTGTGAAGCTGATTGCCTCAGGGAATCCGTACCACCTTCAGTCATCAGCAGATGTCTTTGGATTAACTTTTTTGGTCACAGCTGTGCTATGTTGGCCACCATGACTCAACAGGAATGAGCTCCCTGCTTGGAACTGGTCGCAATTAGTCCTGAGCTTAGGACTTTTATAGAAGTATATCATTTTTGTTTAGATCAGGGGTCGGCAGAAAGGGCTGGTGTGTATCCAGGTTTTCGCTGCAACTCCCTAATTAGGTTACTAATTAGAGGACTAATTGGCCGAAGAGTCCTCATACCTTGGTTTGAACAGCTGATCTAAAGGTTATCCCGAAAACCTGCATACACGCTGGCCCTTTGCAGATAAGATTGCCCACCCGTGGTTCAAATGGTATTGAAGGTAGCTCAGAGTTTAGAATTGCAGCTCCACACCTCCAGGGCTGTGCCTGTGATTCCTGTCCCATGTACTGTGTGCGATTTGCATAAGATCCCTCTGTGTGCCTGCTGGCATGGACTGTGATGGACTGGCATCTTGTCCAGGATGTTCTTGCCTGCTGCTTCATGGAAAACAGTTTGGTGGAAGATGGTCGACAAGAAAAAGATGAGGATAACTTTCTGCCCTATTCTTTTGTGGATCCACTTAGTCATGCCTTAGGATCGTAGTTGCTTAAGGGGCCTCTAGCTTGGAGTAGCAATCCCTTTGTATGGAGTAGCTGTCAATGACGTTTTCGTCTTTGCCCAATGCTTTCCCTAACGTTACACTTCAAATGGGAGTATGATACAGACGGGCATCCCGCAGGCAACAGCTGCCAGTGTAACCAACACATAGGAGGTGACTTAGCCCCTTGCTTCATGTCTGACACGGACAGGCAGCTGTGTGCCATGTACCGCGGCTCACATGACGATTTTCTGGGTTTGGCTCCTCCCATGCAGCTGTAGCTATGCCGACCTCTGAGGGGGTGGAGTTCTTGCTGTCATTGTCGGTAAAAAGGTTTTCCCACACCTTGGAAATTTCATTTTAAGAACATTTCCATCTATCCATCCTCTAGCTTCTAATGTAGTATGGAGTCATTTTCAATGTACGTTTTCAGTTTAAGATGTGGTGTTTTGTAATATATGTATTGTGCCACAATTAGGATCCATTTGTTGCATATTTTGTGTGTGTGTCCGTGTGTGCGCTGTACCTGCAGCCGGTCTCCCCGTCAGATCTAGCTGCCCCCCCCCCCCCGAGAGACGCTCATACCGGCGCCAGTTCCCCTTCGACGGGGGCTGGGAGATTGATAATGGGGACAGCCCATCTGTCTGGGACGCGGCTGCTGCCCTCCCCTCGAAACTGCTGCCTTCATTGTGTCTGCCCGCTAATTAAGACACTCGCGATCGTTGTCTCCACACCCCATTAACAAGGGCGTGGGGGGGGGCCTGTTGGGATGACGTGACGTTGCCCCCGCTTGCAGGACCCGCTGCCCGCCTCCCCGCCCGCGCGGCTGGCAGCTTAATGGGTTCCTCCTCAAAGGTAATTATAAGGCCTGGATTGCGAGCTGCCAATTACAGAAAAAGGGTTTAAACCCCTTTCAAGTTATAAACTAAATGATACCTATTCCTGCAAATGTCTCTTTGAATTATTTAAACACATTTAATAGTATACCTTTATATAAAAGTGAGTTTGTGTATATAAATATATAATATAAATTTAAGATACATATATTTTAATACATTGGGCCATGACTTGAATATATATTATTGCAGTAATTATTATTATATAATAATGCATGCTCGATGTCCCAGTGGGTGGCGGCATAACCTCACAGCTCTGGGGTTCTGCGATTGTGAGTTTAAAGGCTCTCCCTGCGATGCACCTTTCCTCCACGCCTCCCATCTCTTTCTACCATCGAGAAACATGGTGGCAGGTGAATGGATATATCTGAATTTCCAGCCTTGTGTCACTCAGTTAAGACATCACAGAAATGCTGCCATGTTAAGATGATGCCGCTGCTGGCTCCTCGCATGTCGCTCACGTGGGGAGAGTATTGTCCATTCTTCCGAATCTGGGTTACTTTATAGATGTAACACAAATTAATAATTGTGTTTTTTGACATTCCTTATTAACTATTTGTCATTTACATCACGCTAGTGGTTAATTTCTTGTTTGGCCTTTTGTCATGGTAATGACAGTATGTATGGTTTGTCCTTTAGCCAGTTGCCATTTATTTAGCTTTTTTAAATTCCTGGTGTTAAGACCTCACCGTTTCTGCTTGTGCTTTTATTTATTTATTTCATTTATTTATTTGCCGCTTTCAGACTAAGCTCCATTTGCTGTAACGTTTGGTCCGTTTTGGCGCTGGAGCCCAGTCAGCATTCCCGCTGTTCCAGGAGCATCAGGCAGCTGAGAGGATCTGCTGTGTCAGGGCCCGATGGCATCCTCTCCAGCCTTTACCCCAGACATCCGTTCAGACGCGAGAGCCGGCCGCGGGGCGGACCTGGCATCCCTCCGGTGCCAGTTCCACTGAGGACAGAAACCACGAGTGGCTGGGCGGTGGCGCTGCATGTCAGGTGCGGCGGTCTGCCAGCCTCCCAGCAGATAGGTAATGTTCCTATCGCTGGCGGCGTGGTTCCTGCAGTGTATTATAAAAGCTAGCAGGCTGCCAGGTAATTTTCAGGAAGAAGGTTTACATGACCTTTGTGTCTGAGTACAGGGGGAGCTTTATACAGACCTGGAAACAACCAAACCTCTAAGTTCAAGCTCAGGAGATCAGGAGGTTGGTCCAAAGTAATTAAAATCAACTCCTTTATTGACTTCTGGTCCTTCCCGTATACCAGCCTTCTCAGCTGATACGAGTCAGTTCTGTTTGCTGTAATGAATTCAGTTTCTTAAATAATAATTTTAAAAAGGTAATTTATATCAGACCTCAGATATCAGAGATTGGTACTGAATTTGCTGGTGTAGTAGTTCAACAAGCCCCCAATTCCCCTTATTTGGGGAAGTTTTAATCCTTACTGTGGCAGCTTTGTTTGAGCAAACGGTTCAAATTCAAGTTGGTTAAATGATCACTTTTTCTGTTATTACTGAAACGTAAACAGCTGTGAATATCTAGTTCCAGAGTGATTGGCTGTACAGTTACTAGTCAAATGGATTTTTTTAAGCATTATTGTTAAGTCTCTTGTATAAATTGCAGGGCATTTTGTTGCTCAGATATGTGGCTGCGATGTGCCGGCACGGGTTACAGTGAAGGATGAGCTCTCTCTTGGTAAGGCACGTGATGCTAAAGGCCTCACAGGTTAAGGCTGAGGGACTGGCTGTTGCTGAGGCTTTTTTTTAGGAGGGGTATTTTATCTGCAATGCAGCAACATCGCAAGCTCTGCCAGTGTTGGGAGACATCTGAGGTTGATACGGAACATCCTGGAAAAGCAATTACCAAACCTCAGCAATCTGCCCTTAGTTGGATTCCCCCTTCCACACCGACAGAATATTTCGCCCCTATTTTGACAGGGATGATCTGGCTCCAATCCAGTTTTGAGTTAAAAGTTCAGCTTCCAACAGGCCACCTGCTCTGAATTGTATGTGGTTTTCCCCAGATTTCATTTGATGTGCTGTAAACGGAGAAAAGTGGTGGCCTGTAGTTTGCCGTTTCTTGAGTCAACACTGATGGAGACCTTGCCGTTAGGATTATTAGCCCCTTTACCTCGTTATTGATATCTGACCTTTTAAAATGCCTCTGCAGTATTTTTCACAAGTCAGAGATGTTGATATGCCTCTAATATAAACCGCACTGCCAGGCAAAATGATTGAACAAATATAAAGAAACTTTCCTTATGCCAACTATGTTATACTAATGATTACTTTGGCAGATAGTGTAGTACTTTTGTCAGTTTTTATTCTCTTATTTTCACTACACCATTGACTAGGCGGAGTCTGGTCCTCACAGGTGGTGAAGTCAGCTGGTTGTAATGTCAGCTGGCTCTGAGTCTGGGAGTTCATGACTCCGGGTCTGTGTTCTGCCCTGTGGTTCGGCTCTGTCTGAGTCCGCACCATAGCACTGGAAGGCCACACACCATCCGACCCCACCTCCCTGCCGTTTGGATGTATTATGGGTCTGGCTGGAACTGTTCTGTAATGTAGGTTGCCCATCAGTTGTGAATGACGGTGGCTCTTGGGGATGGTTTGTAGCATGTAATTGGGTTTGCTCGCACTAGAGTGGTTGTGTTTTTTTCTGAAGTGTTCCGACTCCCTTGGAAATTGCTTTTGACCCGATTTGTTTAAAGTCAGTTGATTATATCACCGGTACAGCTTAAATGTTAATACACCCCCGAAGAATGTTTATATTCATGGAATGAACAGCATATAACCTTTCTGTCAGTACTTTATAAGCTGAAAATTAGATTCAGGGGCCTTTTGTCATTGCGTTCTATTGTGTGGCTAATGATTGTGAGCTGGTTGTAGTTCTTATAAATTAGAGAGAAGCAGGATTTTCCTCATCCCTGTGTGTCTCTTTGCCCGCCATTGTGTCCAGTGAGAGAGCTCCACCAGGAGGGGCTGGATTTCTCTGTGGTCCCCAGTGTCTGCAGCATGAGGGTTATGTGTTAATCGCCATGTGCATCCGCATGCCTCCCAAATGACTAAAGGTCGTCGTCATCTTTGGACAGACTCCTTTTCAGAGATACTCCTTACAAACACCACCTCTTTTGCCCAGCAGGGGGTGTGCAGAGCCTGTCTGAGTGACGGGGGTGGGGGGGGGGGGGGGGGGGGGGGGGTC
>JAODKL010000009.1:7941410-7979766 GCA_026780765.1 Petrocephalus schoutedeni
CACCCAACCACCCCCCCCCAACCTGAACCACTGAAACAACTTAAGGGAAAAATGGCCAATTGACAAAATTTGCAGCCAGATGACCTAAGAGCCCCACCTCCTGCTGCATGCTGTATTTATGGGAGTGGTCCTCTCCATTATTCATGCTCCGTGTTGAGGACACCCCATAGACAAACTTACCCATTGGCTGGGATTTAGAGAGCAAACTTTCTATAACTCTCATATGCCTTTTTTTCCAAGAAGCCTTTTCGTAAATACAACTTTTATGATGCCCTCCGGGCGTATAAATGTTTAACTTTGTTCTTTTTTGTCTCGATATATAATTCTGATTCTGTATCTTCAGAGATTTAATCCCATTTATGGGACTCAATAAATAATGCATTTATTTTGCTGATATAATGAAAATTCCTGTTCTGGTTTACAGTGAAGTATGCAAGTGCATTTTGTGAAACTTTTGCAAAATCACCGTTTTCACATGCATCGAGAATGCTTGCAAGTACTTTCAATCGCATCTTTTTGCAATTTTTCTCAAGTTGATTTCAAGGTTTAATTAGTGAAAGCATGATGAACATTCTAAAAGCTTTAAGCTGTAACCTAACAAGATTATCATCATCTAAAGTATTGAAGATCTCCAACAGAAACGGGTGTCACACTTACCACCTCATGTTTGGCCACATGAGATTGTTTGTAATGAGAGAGATCCTCCTGTTGGTGAATTGTCTGAACCTGTAAATTGGTTGTGGGGATCCTCGCTGAAAGTGGTGCAGGAGGAAGTGAGTGATTGACAGGAACCGGCAGCTAGGCTCTTAATGTCCTCCTGAAGGCCCCTCCACTTGGCCATCAGCCTTGGCAGACTCTGCTTTGGCGATTTGTGCCGCCTTCAAAAGATCTTAAGTGACAGTCGCCCCCCAAAACGACACGCCAGTTAGCGTGAACGGGAAAGGACATGTTCTCAGGAAATCTGTGTTTATTTGTAGTTTTCCCAAGATTTAAAAATTTTATCTTGTGTTGTATTTTTTATGGTTCTCTTATTTATGATTGTTACCAAATGATTTCTGTAACCTTAGAGCAAATCAGATTGAGCTGTCAAATTACAGTGGGCAGTCTGCATTCTATTACTCTGCCTAAAAAAAAAATCCATATTGATACATTTTTGCAGTGTTCAGTCCTGTGGTATTGAACCCTGCAACTAAAATGATCATTTTAGCCTGAAATCATAATTCAGTCAGGGAAACCATAATGTTGCGAAGTCAGACTGCTTATGTAAACACCTGCTTATAATCCCCCCAAAAATAGCATCCAGCTCATCGATACCCTAAGCTGTCAAACCTGTAGTGTGTATGAGAGTATGTCTTTTGATACCTTAACTTTGGCTCCAGAGTGATTTATATTTTTTGATCATTTCTTTGTGTGTGACTGATGGTTCCTGCCCCCCAGTTTAATAGTAAGATGCCTCCAGCTACAGTATAGCTGTAATTCCTGTCATTTTGTGGTCAGTTCTTCTGCTCTGCTAAATTCAACAATGTACCTGGGCTCAACCACTAACAGGGATACCCATGGAAGCTTCAAAGTTTCCTTGGAAATTTTACTGTGCTAGACACTGTAACAAGTAAATGCTCACTCAAGACACACAATATCCAGTATGGAGTTCGGCTGCTCCTTCCCTGGTAACGTCACTCAAACGAATAATTTGCCTTATGTACGTTAAGGCATCTGTGTTAATGATCTGATAGTGTGCTAATGTATTGTTGTCTGGTATACTTTTAATTAATGTTTTTCTTTTAGAGTGCCATAAACCATGAGGCAAGCAAGTGGATTTCACAATGTCTCGCACCCTCCTGTTGGATATACGATCTTTGCAGTCTGGCTTCATCATATTTAAAACACGCAGCGCATTCTCATCCTGTTTCTCAGGGTTGACTTCTGAAGTGTTTGTGGATTTGTCTGTATTTGCTGCTGGATTCCGTACCTTTTCAGCTTTACCACATTTTAAACATTGATATTCCTCTCCATGGTTTCTGCCCTATTCAAGAGCCTGACGTCCTACATTGTAAATATTTCCAAAGGAATGTTTACAAAGAAACTGGCTAATCCCATAAAGAAGAAAGAGAGTGGCGACCCAAAAAAGGATCAAAACCCACAGACCCCAGACGCCCCGAGGAATCCGACACTTTCCACAACGCTAAAGAGTACCGTCAAAAAAATTTCCCAGTGTCCCTCTACTCGCAATTTATCACTTGAAGAAGATCATAAAAACAATTCCTCATCACTCTCTCCAACATTCAGTTACCGTGTAGCGATAGCTAACGGACTACAAAAAAGTGCTCTTTTGGTTAATGATAATGAAGGTCTCCTTCAAGAGGTCTTATCCACCGAAAGCAGTTATTCTGACTCTCTAAGCGAAGGTAAATTTATCCAGATATTCGATGAACACAAAGCTTTTACTATGCCAATAAGAAGGAACAGGAAAAGCCTGACCAGTCTGGCGCCCTCCGATGGAAGTTCAGAGGGTGAGCGTGTGGAGCGCACCAGTCTGCATACACTACGCCTGGGGGCTTTGCGGAAGCTGAGAAAATGGAAGAAGAGCCAGGAGTATGTCTCTTCGGATGCAGATACGAGCACCTGGCGGAAAACTCTGGGCATCCGGAGCAAGTCCCTGGACCGGGCTGGGAGGCAGCAAAAAACCAGCTCACTAGAACCCGGATCCAGTTCCACAGGTTGCATCAGTCAGACACACGATGTCATGGAAATGATCTTCAAAGAGCTGCAGGGAATCAGTCAGATTGAAACAGAATTGTCAGAGCTGCGAGGCCACGTCAATGCGCTGAAGAATTCTATCGATGAGATTTCCAGCAGTGTGGAAGTGGTGCAGAGCGAGATCGAGCAGCTGCGTTCTGGCTTCGTGCAGTCTCGGCGTGAGACCCGTGATATTCACGACTACATAAAACAGATAAGCCAACAAGACAGCAAGGCGACACTCAGGTTTCTCAATGTGCCAGAGGATGAGCTGGAAAACACAGAGGAACTCATTTACCAGATTTTCAAGGAGAAAATGGGTTTCACTGAAGTGCACAAGATGCCCAAAATTGACATCGCCCATCGATTAGGGCAACAGAGGGAATGTTCGAATGCTAAGCCCCGACCCATTATTGTTATCTTTTCCAGCCCCCAAGACCGAGATTTAGCTTTAAAAAAATGTTACAAACTTAAAGGCACGGGCATTTCTGTGTCTACTGATAGCCTTAGTCATGTAAAGGACAGGAAAGAGAAGGGAATGACCTCTTCGCAAACATACGAGAGCATGGACATTAATGTTTGTGCGAAAGACAAAATTGACCTTGATGACTGGGACTCAATGGACAGTGACAGAGAGCTAGAGGCTGACTTAAATAGAAATGTATATGAAATTTTGTCTAAGGCCACACACAAATCTGACCAAATGAAATCCCACGGAAGTCATAACAGGGCTAGTGATGGCATTGCCTGTTCAGGAGCAGTCCATTATGCTGAGGACACTTACCAATCAATTGTATATGAAGATCAAGATAAACAAGAAAAGCCTTATTACACAGATTTAACCCCCGCATGGCTTTCCCAAAGTGAGTACTCGACTCCTAAGCTGAGTCACTCTGAGTCAGACTGTTCAAAGCTGTGCCAGTCCTACTCTGAGGATTTCTCTGAAAACCAGTTCTTAAGCCGGACCAACGGTTATTCTTTACTGTCGACCTCAGATCAGGAGCTGTGGCAGAGGAAGCAGGAAGATATGGCTCCCACATGGTGTCCAACCCCACCTAGTCAGACGCTTAGTCATGAAAATCAACCCTTTGTGGAACCAATAGAGCCGGAGACCGCAGAGACCGTCGACAGTGGCGTGAGCAATGGGCTGGTATGTGTGTCAGGTGACAGGAGCCACTACAGTGGTTCCCAGCTGTCTCTGCAGGGTGACTTATCTCCTTGGAAGGACTGGCACCATTTGGAACAAGGTGCAGATTCAGGCCTTGATGCCTCGACAGAACAGAACCTAGTGTCAGAGGTCAGCAGCCCCTTTGACCCCGCAGCTAATCCCGGGTTTCCCGAGAACATCACAAAATGCCAAGAAGTGGACTTACAATTTGAAGGCGAAAACTACATGACCCTCGACAGCACCCCCTCCACATGCCCAGGTCTCGAGAGTGAAACAGCCAGTCAGCCCGATGCTCAGAGTGATCCAGAGCTCAATGACAGCCATTTATATCAGAACCAAACCAAGTCCTCAACCATGTACCGCAGTCAGAGTGAGATCACGGGTGAGAAATCTGAGGAGGTGCCTAAAACCTGGCACAGCCGACTCAGCATCGATCTCACCGACAAAACGTTCAGTTTCCCGACATTTGGATCAACCCTGCAGAGAGCCAGATCTGCCCTGGAGGTCGTCTGGAACAAAAGCTCTCAGAGCGCGAGTTCCCCGGCGGCACCCTCCTCAAGCTCCACTGCTGCCATGGCCGCAGAGGAACCTGCCAATTCCACGTTCATGGGTGGGTTCAGGACTCTGTCTCAATCCACTGTCAATGATTCGAGCACCACTATCGATTCAGACGTGTACACTGAGCCCTTTTACTACAAGGCTGATGAGCAGGAGTGTGGTGAGCCCGTTGTAGACAACGAGACCCATTACGTTGAGGTCATGGAGCAAGTGCTCGCCAATCTGGAGAATCGTACAAATGCCAACGAGCCCGAAGAACAGTACCAGGACTACAGGCTTCCAGAGGAGGGAACCTATGTGCTGGAGTATGATTGCAGCTACGACGAGCAGTATGATGCGGAGTACAGCGAGGAGTATGACGAGGACCAGGTCACTGAAGAAACGGCTGAATTCGATGTTGTGGCTTATGCAGAGGATATGGGCCAGATCGAGGATGCTGAGGAGCACATGGATGATGAGGAAGCTGCAGAAACTTCTGCAACAGGGGAAAGTGGCGAAATAGTGGAGATAATCGAGAAAGAGGATGAAAATCAAAACGTGCCAGAGGAACAAAGCATTGCGGCTCCACCCAAGAAGAGGATAAGGCCAACTTTTAAGGAGGCTGCATTGAGGGCATACAGAAAGCAAATGGCTGAATTGGAGGAACAGATTCTTGCTGGAGGTACAGAATACTGTGTACTGCTGAGTTGTTTGTCCATCATTCTCTTTAGCCTTTAATTACTACTGTTAGTAAATTAGAAAATCTGCTTTGCAGTTATTTGTGATGTACTTTATTTCTAAGATGTTTTTTTTTCCCGAACTTTATTTGCCAAATTGACATTATTAAGATCTAATTAACTTGCAGCAGATTGCTACTGTTCCAAATTCACCATGAAGTGTTAATTTGACTGGAAACCCCAGAATCTGCTCCACCAGTGCTGCGATAGAGTCAGCGGAATTACTGAACTGGTCTGCCAAGGGAAAAGGACGATAGTATTATATTTTCTTTTTAGCTATGTTGGGTAGATGTTTTATTTAAGAAAACTGTGATCTCCTACATTGGCAAGTATACTGGGGTCAGATGGAGCTATATGCACATAGTGCTTGTTGATGTTATATTTATGCATGTATGATGTACTTCTTGAAGGGATTGATTTTTCATTAGTAGAAAACCCTTTCCAGTCATTATTTATATGAGTTATATTGTGTTCTTGACCTCCATTAGTCCTCATAGAGGGATAAACCACAGCAGCATGAATCTGTAATGGTGGGCAGGCTAGGATCTGAGCCAACTAAGGAAAATAATACATTATTTCAATCAGTAAAACAAAAGGACTAGGAAGTGGTTAGGTTAGTGCAGTGTGCAATTGTATGGCTGTATTGTTTGCATAGTTTGTACTTTTTCATTTTTTCCCCACAATGCCTTTTAGCACTTACTCTTGGTTGGTTTATGGATTGACTGGTCGACAATGTGAGGCCCACAGGTTCCTGGGGAAATGATGAGGCTTATGGCTACTGTTATAGCCATAGTAGAGGGACTTAAGAATGATGGAGTTCCTGACCAAGATTATGACAGCCTCCAACATTAAAGTACATGCAGTGTGAACATGGGCTGCCATCTTTTTTTGTTGTGCCCTTCTGCTGTTTGGTACTAGTGTGCTATTGGTTTACATACTGTACTAACACTTTTTATATCATATTATTTTGTCTTTCAGGGAACATAACTGCTCAGTCAGCTGCGAGTTTGATTCTGTCCTCTGGTCCTGTGTGACTGGAACTTGCAAGTTCTCCTTGTAAATCCTTTTGGTTTGGGTTAGGATTTTGCAGGTTCTCCTTGTGATTGGGTTCCGGTTAGTAATTTTGCAGGTTCTCCTTGCGTTTGGGTGTTCTTCTCTTAGGTACTCCCAGTTCCTCTCAGTCAGATCCCATCTTGGGTGTCTCCGATCTTTTTCCCCTCTGCTGCAATTCACTGGATAAATTATGTAACGGATGCATAGGTTTCGAATTTAACAGTTTACCATTGGTATTTCTCAGCCTTCCAGGCAACTTGTCTGTGCTGTTGCGTTAAATTTTTGTTTTATTTCAATTTAAATTGAGAACAATTCTGTCATCTCATGGCTTTATTGTCTCAATTCTATAATTCGCCGACTGTGCTTGAATGGTGATAAAAATTGCAGTGATTGCGTTGGTTTCTTTTGTCAGTGAGATATTGTGTATGAAGGCAAAAAAAAAATTGTAAAGTGATGAGGATGCACAAGGCAGTGAATTGCCTTCTGTTTTGCTTCCTGTCCATAATATACATCCAGAGAGCTGTCTGGGTAAATTCCATAGCACTAGTGGCACAGATGGTGCCTGTTTACATATTCTGAAGTTTGCAGTGGCTCGGTGTCATTGTCTGTATTTCTGTTGTGGGGTTTGTATATGACTGTCTCAATGCTGCTGAATCACTCCTCATTCAACACATATACATGGCAAGGAGTCATAAATCACACAGGTCTCCATTACTGACTGCAGCCTGATGTTTGCCCTAATGTACTATTTAGGATTTGATAGGATGTGATGCTTGGTTGGGATTTCACCCATCGCAGGGCAGTAGCACACAATAGTTTTATTCTTGTTACATCAGGTATAACTGTGGATTGTCACCAGTGTTAATATCCGTCTGTGCACTGTTAAAAACCGGTATAGAAAAGATCGGGACAGTTGTGAAGGACTTTCCATTGAATCTTGTCTCCCAACACATCGCTTCTTTCCAGAAGCTCCTCAATCAGGTCTTTAGCCTCTGCCAGGCCAATCTTCACTCTAGTAGAGCTGCAGCTGTATTGAGATGCTAATTCCGTTCCCCAAGGGCATTTTCTAACCAGGTCAGCGTTGTTTAGAATATTTCTTCTGCAGCCTTGTGGAAATCCGCTGTAGGTTCTTATAAGGGACGAAAGAGGAGAGCTCACTGTGCAGGCCGAGACATGCGGCTGGAATGAGGCCTGTGCATTTCACACAGCTTTATTCCTGGAAATAGTGTGAGTGATGCTGAAACAAACCATGTGCAGCTGTACGTGATAAAATGGAGCTAATTATTGGATCTTATTGCAGCTGAGCAGTTGTTGCCGCAGTGTGAATGTTAAAACTGGACATGAAGATATGAGGATCTCAGTTTCAGAAGCCACTGCGGAGTAAAATGTTACTCGCTGAAGGGAAGGACTCTTAATTGACCATCTTATTGAAACCAGAGACTGAACCCTATAATTTGGGGGCAAACATTGTGTGAATGTCTCGGGGGACTAATGAAATTGTGCTCCTTCGTGGACTGAGGTGCGGTTCCACCATCATTAAGCGATGAGCATGGATTTGCTTCTCACAGAATGACTCCTGTGGATTTGGTGTGAACTCAGCTGAATATTAGTTCCTGCAAGTTCTGAGTATGTGTTAGACAAGATAACAACCTGAATGTTTATGTGAGTAGATCTATATGTTAATGGTTAATGTAGGGCTGCTTTGAAAAATGACATCAAACTTTTTTGAGGTAACTTCACGTCTATAAAGTGTATTTCAAGTTTTTTTTAGTTTTCTCAAATTTTCTTTCCCCTGCCTTGCTGTTAAAATGGTGCTTGAAGGTAGAGGGGCATCCATGTAGAGAATAATTGCAATATATATTATTTATAAGTTCGATTTAAAAGTCAAAATTAAACTTTTAAGTTTTGAACGACACATTCTATACATTTATATAAAATTTCTGACTCAGAGTTCTTATCCTGTTAGCTAGTACCCCTGAGTTTGTAGCACTCTCTAATTAATCCCAAGACAAAAGATGACAAAGGTCTTATGATTCTTTTGCTATTGCACTTCTGCCTTTTAACCAGGAAAACCCAAACCATTCAGTTCCTTTGGGAGCTATTTAATATTTTTCTGGCCGCTGAAGTAAAAACATTTTTTTCCGTGTACATTACATTAATGTCATTTTGTTCCATCAGATGTTTGCGGTTCAAGACACAATGATAATGGCACTGGGTAATGAAAATGTTGCCACAGCACAAATTTCGATCAAATGCATAATAGCAGACTAATTGAGAAACATTTCCCCTGCTTTGCTGTGTGTCAGTCCGGATCTGTTCCTAGCAGGAAACAAACCTGATTCCAGTCAGAGTACAACAGCATGGGCATATCTGCCTTTTTGGGTAACATACAGTTACAACAGCCCTTCTCCTTCGGTTGGCCTCTGTGGATTTTGGTTTGTCAGGTAAATAGTCAAGATTCTTTTTTTCCCAAATTCTGCACCCAAGACCAACAATAACTTCTATGGATTGGGGAAAAAATATTTCATTAGTCACTAAAAGAAGGGGTTTTTAAGTGTGTGGCGTATTGGAGGAATGTATATGTAAATGTAATTGAAGGTATATGTAGTATTGGTGCTAAAAGTTTTAGATCGCCATATGTGCCACTGGTATAGTGTATATGCCAGTTATTTGACCTTATGGCTGTTCAGAACAGCAGGGGGGGTTATGTGAAATTTTCCCAGAAAACTTGATTGATACCTTGCTTGACTATCCTTGTCTGTTTACTGTTGTGGGTATCCCTTGAAGGAATCTGATGTGACATTTGATGGTACTGACTTTTCTTAGACAGCTTCTGTTTATTTAATTTTATTTAGGTTTCATGCAGCATTTGTTTTATGAGTATATCCTTGTTTTAGATTTGAATCTTAAAAGTGCCATTTAATTTTGGTGGTGCAGGAAATTCAATTCCGATACAGATTCTGGGGTTTCGAAGTGCGACAGATTGAATTGTTCTTGGGAAAAGACACTGCTGATACCTTTTTCATTAGTGCTTCTGTGTTTTATGAGTCTCTTGTGCTCAGTCAGCTCTTTGTCCAGGTTGTGGTACTTCTTTTAATAATTTAGTTTTAATCACCCTAGTCTGCATTATTGCTATGTGCATATTCTTTGTCTTGCACGCGGAGTGAATTTTGAATAGCTGGGGTTTCCAGCGAGAGGCACATTGCATGTCTCCAGCCGGTGATTTGTGATGCTTGTGTAAAGATTTGTTTGTTTCTCTGTATGGTTCCCCCCATTACCGGGGATGAGCCTCCATTCCGGCGTGCTTTTA
This sequence comes from Petrocephalus schoutedeni, assembly GCA_026780765.1. Taxonomy (NCBI): domain Eukaryota; kingdom Metazoa; phylum Chordata; class Actinopteri; order Osteoglossiformes; family Mormyridae; genus Petrocephalus; species Petrocephalus schoutedeni. The sequence continues at coordinate 7,950,952 of JAODKL010000009.1, forward strand.
TTATTCGAATGGGGTGTGAGTGTGAGGCCCAGTCTGCCAGTTTCTTGGGCTGTTGGTGCTTTTGGGTTCTAACAATGTTCCCTTCTCCACGGTTCTCTTTCAGACAACGCTGCACTGGACACACAGGTTTTCAAACTGCTGCTTCTCGCCTTTTCTTTGGCCTCGTGTTGTCGTCGTCGTCCCCGTCCGCTTCCTTCCGTGTCTGTGTATGCTTGCTTCATGCCATCGGGGCCTTGCATGCTCGCCCCCGTAGTACACGTTCCTTACCGCCGATGCATTTGTAAACAGGGTGGACCTCATGCAATGTTGATGATTGTTGCATAAGCACAGTTGGAAAGTAGCAGCAAATAGTTTCACTGCACCGTCCAGCATGATGCTGCAGAGATTTTGAGTTCGGGCCCCATCTCTGGCAGAACGTTATACCCTGAAAGCTGCTAGCTGAAGGCCATAGAGCTGCTCTGCTCTGGCACCCTGTGCAGATGTACGTAGGCTGAACCGCTCCAGTGAAGCTTATTGCCACATTTGGACATGGGTCGCCTCGGGTAGAAGCTTCTCCTAAGAGACGGCGCGGTTGCGTGATCCGCAGGAACACAATTGCGCTCCCCAGTGACGTGTCCGTTGTCTCTTGTCTGAAGGTGCGGCTGGCGAGTGGAAATGTCCTGGATCCCTCCAAACTTCTGGGGCTTCAGGGAGCTGGCGGGTGAGTGAGACCGGTATTGAAAATCCGGTTAATGGCTTTGCTGGTCGGCAGGCACCATCGGGCAGGCGGTACTGCAGCATCCCTTTCCGGACCAGCAGACTGAGGGACGGTTTGTTCCACCAGGCCTTCAGACTGCTGTCCGCTAACAACCCACGCTGACACTAAGCGATTTACCACGCATTGCACGTGACACTCTTTTGCACGTTATTTAACTGTATGTTCTTATTGTACATTACTTGTTGTTTAACTGTATATACTTTGCACAGATATAGATTTGTTAAATGTTTTATGCGTATACTTATATTTCTATTACACGTTATGTATCTTACTACTGCTGCTCTGAGAGGCTTTGCACATGAGCATTTCACTCATGTGCTGTCAAAGGTCAAAGTACATTTAAAGCAACCAAAGTTGATCAAAGTGGTGGACAATGAAACCAGTTCAGATATAGATGCTAAAATAAAACTAAAACAAAATCAAAAAATAAAATAACGTAGATAAAATAAGTATGACAACGTAGATAAAGTAGATAAATAATAGTAAATAAAAGAAAATAAAAATAAAGCAAAAATTGTCATCAGCACATCAGCCACAACTCGTGTTAAAAGCCAATGAAAAAAAATGAGTCTTATGGCAAGACTCACAGGACTCTAAGGACTGTACCTATACAAGTGATGTGAAAAGTGATTTGATTTGAGAGTGGTTTGGTTCTGAAACTACACAGCAGGAAACAAGACAGTTTTCAAATAATGAATCATTATTTCTCAGCAGTTGTTAAAACAGACCTGTGCTGCAGTAAATGTAAAATGATATAAAATGATTTTTTTAATATATCCTTAAGCAAACTGGCCATGTTCCCGAAAATAATGCTTTCTGACCAACATGTACACATTGTTTCCTGAAGATTGTGTGTTGATGACAGAATGTCAGCCTATAATTTTTGCCACACTTATTGCTGTTTAACGTGTCATTTTGTTGGTGCCTATTACACACAACATACATATTAATGTATCGTGTAACTTCCAATCCACCTTAGCTACATTCACCCATCTGGAATCGGCTCCTTGTTGGGGGGGTGTAGCACAGCTCCCCTGCTGTGAGAGCTGTCAGCCCCCATCTTTTTGACATGTGGGCTCTGTATAACATGCTCTGAGGAGAGCATCATTCGCGAGTTTGTACCCAGCTGACCGTAGATATCACCATAGAACAATGACAAGGAGAGGAACCCAGCCACCTGGCACTATGCGAGCCTGGAACAATCCGCTACATAGATCATGCCTTTTTTGGCAATTAAAGGAGTATTGGACCGTAAATTTCATTCTTAAGAGAAATTGCATGCAGCCCCTTTGATGTCACATGTTCCTACAGTGGAAGGTAGAGGAACCAAAATATGGCCTCCTCAAAAAATATGGCATGGGTATGTGGACCAAGTGGGCTTGCCTGGTTTGGTCCACAACAGGTTGTACTGATAGTATCAGATGATCAGGAAAGTTTTATTGCTGTCAAGTTAATTGTAAGCCTGCTAACAGTCAGTCAGTCATCACTTGTCCATTTGGTATTTATTCTTAAGACCAGATCAGGCTGTACCATGGAAGAGCATGTCAGTCTTTGCTTGACTTCAGAGCTTTCAAAAAGCCGTCTGGCTGAGCCTGTTGATGACAGATGAGGGACAGGAGTTCCTGCAGGGAATTTCACGGAAACGGGTGGCGTCCATGTGGGAGCAGGATATGGATGAGCTGTCTAAACACCTTTGGCTGATGAGGGACGAGAAGATACCGCGGGCCACTGGTGCGGCCTCGGGCTCCTTATGGGGTGATAAAAGCCTTCCTGGAGAAAACACCAAGAACAGCAGCTAGAAGATAACAGAGAGAGGGGGGGGGAAACGGATGGTAATCTCAGCAGCAAGCAGGCCGATGTGTTGATTGCGTACAGCACAGCACAGCACTGCTGCACGGACTGAGCATGGCGGGTAATTTTAAGAATGTAGAATATGAAGGTTGTGAAAGAAGGTAGGTAGTTTTTATTCGGCCATTCAGAACAAGTGAAGCCATAGAGGGGCTACCGCAGCCAGGCCCAACCCGCCACTGGCCACGTGGGTCGTGACTCCCACACTTTCATTGCGCCTAGAGGTCTTGCAGCCTCCGGACATCCCCCACCTGGGGAGTGCTATTTTAAGTGGCTCTGTGTCCATGGAGCGAAGCAAAAAAAAATCTCCTCTTGGCGTTTGTCCTTCCTGACAGTGCCGCTCTCCGGCCCGCAGCCCTGATGGTTTCCACCGTTGCATGGGGAGTAAAAAGGAGGTGTCCCACAAGCCAGAGTAGGGGGAGCAGAGAAGATGACCGAGAGCCGGTGGTGTTTGCCAGCACTATAAACGAAATGACCCTTTTTAGCTCTGTCTATGTCTTCCACCGCCGAGCATTATTATGATATTAATACAACGTAAATCTGTCTCCCCGGCCAGGCCTGGCAGCATACTTTACGGTATTGACAGCATGCCAGATTTACGGCGCAAGAGAACGGTGCCCATCGTTCGGGACCTGGTGAGTTATCTAACCTGGACAAAGTTTATTCTGATTAGCGTCTCCCTTCATTCAACTTGTTGCACAGGTTGCTTTCTGTGGTGAATTTTTTAACTTCTGAACGGTTAGCAAGACTTTAGTCCCATTAATACCTGACATTATTGTTATGCAGTTTTTCTGGAAGTCAACCTTACAGCTGATAGGATGTTAAGATTTGACTCATATAATTTAAATTACGTTCTTCGACTTTTTTTTTTTTTTTTTTTATTGTGGTTTAGCATTTTGCGTGCCACCCCCGATAACTTGTAGGACGTTTATGATTAATCGACTGTGGTCCTCAGTGTTCATATTGATTTAAATACATTCAGCACATGCTATTATGATAATGCTTACATAATACTGAAGGACTGTATTTGTCGTCTCTCGTATATATAAAAAACAACATTCATCTGGTAAGTATGAGTTGCCTATTATTTTTAGGTTTGCATAAATATTTATGATGCCATATCACACCTACATGGGCCCATAATAGCTATGGGTAATATTTTTCCGTGAGTTGTCAGATTTCCGTCTGATTAACGTCTTCATTCTATGGGACCTTATTGTAATTAGTTGTTTGAAATACTGACAACTCATCCCAAAAATATATCTGAGGACTTCATTGAACTTTGATTTAACTGTGCTGAGACTCTTAAATCCTGTAAAAGCAACGAGAAGCAAAGCCTTTTACAGCCCAGATGAAGTCGTTGAGCTGAAAGGTCGGACCCGGTGTTGTCTGTTCACTCTGCTGTCCTCGGCCAGTTGCATGATTGCTTCAGCACAGAGACGGCATCATATTTTTTTAGGGTGTGGGGCAGCCTGGGAGTGAGGAGATTTAGGAACATAAACCAAGCTATTAATAGGTTGCAAATAAACAGTAAACGCTTCGAAATTATAATACGATGCCTACCTTGACCTGAGCTGCTGACATGCATGTTCCAATAAGCTTATGTTCATATAGTCCACCTTTACTCCCCAGTCCTGCCCAACTTCTAGTTTCTTGCCCTTAACATCTTCACCCACCCTAACTTGGCTATAAATGAAGGTTGATGGTAAAGACAATCATGGTAACGTCAGCTGTCGATGCCTTCAGTCCCGTGAAGCTGACCTCCTCCTGGCCATAATAACTGTTTCAATACTACCATGCTGTGTAACACCTCCCTCTCACACTCTCTCTGTGCCTCTTTTATTACCTGGACTGAGATCAAAATGTACACTGTAATTTATCTGTGCGTCAGCACAGCCGCGCGAGTGTCACTGCAGATGAGTGCATGTGCGTTTTCTGTTTGCCTGCGTTTTTTTGACCTTTGCAGCACAGACGGCGGAGATATCTGTGGTGTCGCCAAGCACGAGATGGGTTTTGTACTGTAATGCATGCACTAGTAATCACTCAACAGTCGTTTTGGCTGTATTTATTAAAGGCATAAACAGCATCTCTTACATGTTGGGTGGAGAAACACCTTGCATGGCTAAAATACACCTTTGCAGCAGATATAAACATGCCTAGTGTACTGAGTGATCACTAACTGCTGGTTAGGATCCATGTTGAGCCTTTGCCAGATTTAAACTCATTCACTTTTGTCCTCTCTTCAATCTGGTTCTGGACACCACAGGCATTGGTAAGTACTCCTCTGCATTCTACACCATGTATTATCTGTTCATGTGTTTATGTACAGACTCCTTGTTTCTTAGCATCTCTGCCTTTTGTGAGATGTTTAAAGAATTTAAATGCCTGTAATTTTTTCAAAATATTTAAAATGCATAACTGCATTCAACTAGTTAAACATTCAACTAGTTATACATTCAGTGCTTCCAATACACAAGTATCCTTCCAGAAAGAAGTCTTTGCATGTTAGTGGAGCCTTTACAGAGTTATGACCAAACGAGGCTGACCTTTTAGCACTCACACGTAACAAGGGCGGAGTGCGGGAGAATTTTCACAGTTTGCACTAGTAGCCAAACCTCTGCACCTTCTTTGTCTGTGGTCTTGTGATCTCATCTCAGTTTATCGAGTAAATTGAGGGCATAATAATTACACCTCCAACTTATGACTCTTCGCCTTGGGAGGACTGCATTAGGTTTGTATGTAGAGGGATTCTTGTCTGTTCTAATTACTCATTCGCAATACTCCAGTTTTGATTTTGAGGTAATTAGATGTCAGACCCCAAGTGAGATGATTCAGCGTTTGAATACGGTCTCTAATTCAGTCATAAATTTAATGGTTTTCGCATCTAGGGGAAATATTGTTATTCCCGGCAGCTGAAATCCTTACAGAGTCACTCCATCCTCAGTGTTACAGGGGTTGTGTTGCCATGTTGCTAGCAGGATTGTCTTGCCCCTGTAAGCCGTTTTCTTCAAGCACTCCTCCTGAGGCAGTAGCAGCAGCACTGTCTGAACCCTGAGCAGTCAAAAAATTGGTCGGTCTCTACATAACTCTGATCTCGGACCAAAGATAACAATCGGCATAATATTGTGTATTCTTTCGTAGACCTTGGCTGCCCGAAAGGCTGGTGTATCCTTTGCTCTGGTGGCCAGATCAACCCTGAACAACGAAGACCTGGTAAGTTTTTCCTACATGGCACAGTATTAAGATACACATCGCAGCCCAATCAGCAAGTGTTTACCCAGCGGAAGGCAGTGGAGTTTGACTAATGTGACACGCCATGCATAAATAAAAAAAAAAATAACTGAGACAATTAAAGGATTAGCGACGGCTCGCATTGATCTAAATTTTTAATTTGCGCAGCTCTGGAATTAACAGCACTCGCAGTTGTTATCAAATAGCTCTCTGAGGCCGACTGCCATCCGAGCTGTGTGTCCTGGGAATTGTGGACGGTGCAAAGCTGTAGCTGGGTTTATGAAAAATTGATATCGATATATCAGTCAAATGCGGTTAAAGTATGGCGTTTTCTTCCTGGGTAGATTCTTGAAGTCAGCATGTTGTGTGTGAGAGAATATCTCTGGGAAAAAGCTGCTCTGTTCACTGTCAGGCTAAACTCCCCCCTTTAATTATGTAAACTCCTTATGACTGAAGTCAAGCCAAAAGAATCTAGAGCCACACTTTAATCAATGAATGGCTTTGTCTTCCATTCCGCTGACCTCCAGAAGTACTTGCATTAATTGATTGGAATTGATTTGCAAGCTTTCCTGCCTTCATAAATAAAACAGTGTCCAGGTTGATGTGAAGAAAACTGTAATGCAGCTTAATTATAGAGCGTCCCTAGGAATCGTCTTATTTATATAGCAAAGGAGTGTTTCAGTCATGTTCATGAGAGGATTAGTGAAAAGTTCTTTTTTTGAGACGTGTTGTTAAAGAAATCCCTAAGGATATGTTTTGGTTTAATATATATTTTACTACATTGTCCTGCCATACCTATACCTTCTTTTGTGATAAGTATGCATTATATGATCCAGAATACCTTTGAATTCTTTTGGAGTTATTTATTTTACAGATGGACTTTTTTGGGTTTTATTTCTAGGGTGAATCTTATTGAGCTGCTGGTTCTACAAAGCAGAGTAGAAATTGAACTTTGAGTTTTCAGGGGAAGATCTCCAGATTGTCGGTGTTAGATGTACCCACAGAATCTGTGTGGGCATGTCCCTAGGGCTCCAGTGTTGGTTTGTCTTAAATCCTCAGTAGTAGTGCACCTCCAGATCCTCAATGTGGGCGTGTCCTCAGATCCTCAGTGTGGGCATATCTTTGGGGCCTCAATATTTCCCCGGAGTCTCTTTGGGGGTGTATCCACATAGCCTGTTGGTGTGTGTTTTACCCAAAAGACTATTTATATTTGGGCATATCTCAGGCCCACTGATGTTAGTGTCGTCTGATCTGAAAGTCACATCAGCAGATGCAAGAGTAACTTGAACACTACTGGGAGCCAGTGTGTCTCTCAGCTCATGTAAGTGCTGTTAGAAGGCCCATTGACCGTGCCAGCGATCAGAGGTGTTCCAACAGAGACATGGATGCTTTTTGCCTCCAGCTATAAAGGTTCAGCAGATTATGCCGTGACAGAAAACAAGCTGGAATCCTGCAGTGTTTTGTATAGGCAGATGCATGTTTCTCTTGGGGCTTTGTTTTGCTTTTTAAGTTTGCCATTTCCTGTACATGAAAATGTGAATTGAGGGCTAATTGCTCCCCATTGTTACCGTCGGCACATTACGAGTGGCAAGAAACCCTAGCATGGTAATACTGACATCAAATTTAGTTAAATACTCCTGCTGTATTTTTGGTAATTACTTATAATTGAAATAGTGTTTGTCTTATCCCTGGTGTTTCTGCTCATGCATTGTTCATGTATCATTTCCTGTGTACATATCAGATCTCAGGCGACATCCATGTTTTTGCCCGGCCTGTAGGGGGCGTTAGAGGAGCATCTCTCCGGGATGGGCGCGATTCCCCAGGTGGGGAGGCGGCAGCACCCACTGTGCTGGTGTTCCTTGTCACGGAGCAGTCAGTCAAGTGCTTGATAGAGGCCGCAGGTCGATACCGTACGTGTCCGCGCAATGTCTGCCAGACTTACGCCACAATCGATATGGTCAAGCCGTCAGTGGACTTCTCCTGTTTCAACTTTAGTGCTAAATGTAGCCCACAGTGTTGAATAAAAACATGGACACACCAGAGTGTGTGTGATAGAGAGGATGTGTGTTGCAGGGTATGTAGCGATTAGCAAATGTAGCTTTGCTACTATTAATGTGCTGTTCTTGCTGCTAGATTTGGCCTACAAGGAACATAGCAATAAAGTTAATTGTATGTATAAAAACCAAATATGCTGCTAAGCCATTTTTATTACTGATCGTCTCTCTCGGTAAGTAAACTTACTTTCATAGTTGCAAGTCAATAACCCAAACAAGCTCAACCGTCAATTGTCAAGATCTGCGAGCAGGGCAGTTAGGCTTGAGTAATGTGCATTGGGATAGAGGGGTTAGGAGTGTGCACTGATACAGCACACTGCCACATCCACCACACGATGAACCACCTCATGGATGAGAAGCCGAGTGCAACCATGTGGCAGGTGATATTTTAGAACCACACTAGTTCGAATGGACTGGAACTGTTTGAAGTTTTTTCTGGTGGCTGGAGTACCAATTCTGCTACTGGCTTCCAAATGTTCCCTGTAAGTTGGAGAACCTGCTTACAGGGCTGGAGATAGGTTAGTGTCATACCCAGGATACACCAGTCGCAGGTTAAGGGCGTTGCTCAAGGGCCCAACTGAGCGGAATCACTCCTGGCATTCATGGAATTCGAATCTTCCATTTGCCAATTTAGAGCCTCTGCTTGCTTACAAATGCTTACAAACTGTTTGCAAATGTTTTTACAAGGGAAAGACATTTTATTTACTTGATTTCGTGGTTGCAATTAAGTCAATCTGAATAAGAGGCAGCTTAAATTTCAGTCTGTTCTACAGCCCTTTAGAGCAAAGAGAGAAATTTTGGAAGTTGTACTTTCATGACTGTTTGAGTAGCCAGTTCAGTCATTTTTTAATCTCTGTTCTTTGTTTTTGGAGTTGTCTTGTGTAGGTGTTCAGCACTGCCCTAAAAAGAAGCATTCTGTACCTTAAATAAATGCAAGTTTCCCCGGTGTTGGTTCCCTCTGGCATTTTTTGTGGTTTTGTCTGCCTGTCTTTTCCCAGAGTAACGTTGTGTACACACACATTTTTTGTTAATATAAGAAATTTAACAGATGTTATTAAATGTCATGCAGTATACCCTGTGTATCCATAGGCCGGCACACACAAATTAGTTTTGCACTGGCAATTTTGGACGCCATCGCTGACGTCGGAGGCCCGGTGGTGTGAGCGCGCCTGGGGCAGAGCGTTAATGGACGCGAAGGTGCTGCTCGGTGCGCGTCGATTGGCTTGCCTCCCTCCGGTCCCATGCGCCACGGCAAGCCGTGAGCTCTGTAGATAACACATTGACATCTGTTTCGCGAAATCTCCCCCGGACAGGAGCATGGAGCAAACACACAATACAGCCCATGCCGCTGCGGCTCTTTGGCTCCGGCGAAGCTGCGATCGTGCCTCTCGAAAGCCGTGGGTGTTTTTGTATCCGGTGCTGGCCTCCCCCAAACACATACGGATTTGCGTGCTTTCGCTGAATTGAAACTGTAATTAAATTTGCAGTATTCTGCTGTAGAAGAATCAGACAGTAAGAATTCTTGGGAAAGTTTGTTTTAGCCAGAACACCGGTGGCAGTAGAAATAATAATTTAGTATGTGAGTAAGTTTCATTTCTGTTGCCAGGGTTTTAATATATTCTAATTAATTAAAAATATTTTCCGCTTGACATTTGCTATTGTTTTTTATTTCACCAGCAATTACTTTCAGTTTTAACTAACAGCTGTTCACGATGTGTTTAAATATATCACACTGACAAGGACGGAGACTTTGTGGGTGATCGCAAAAGCTCCATTAACAAAGCTAGATGCCGAAACTCAGCATTTAGCGGGTGCCTTATTGAGTAAACACTCAAGCAAAAAGGCTAATTTGTTACGCAGAAATCAATACCCCCATTTTGAGATGCAGTCCGTAGCTTACAAACCTTTTCGGGTGACGGGGCCATTCAATTTGAGTGATTTTTGATTAGCCCCTTAAGTTTAACCAAAAAACTGTACTTAACCTAATGAAACAAAAGGATGTGAAATACAACTTCCCGAAAGAGTAAGACAAATTGAAAACATCGGAAAATAGCATTGTACTTAGGAAGGTGTCACCTAAAAGTTACTCCAGCCTTTGTCCGCTGTAGTGCTGTTGAGTAACTGATTAATTTAATTAATATTTCTCTAGTCATATATCTAGGTGTATAAATACTCATTTCAATTAAATTTGTATTTCTATAGCACATTTTAACAACATCACATTGTTTCAAAGTGCTTTACCCCACCCAAAGCCCTTAGTGAGCAAGCCAGGTGCGACAGTGGCAAGGAAAAACTCCCTGGAAGGAAGAAACTTTGGGATGAACAAGACTCAAAGGGGGAGCCCATCCTCCAGGGTCCGGCAGCGGAAGCCCTAAGACTAACCCTAACCAGAGCCAAAGGGGGAGCCCATCCTCCAGGGGCCAGCAGAGGAAGCCCTAAGACTAACCCTAACCAGAGCCAAAGGGGGAGATTGGAGTCTAAATGTGGAGGACAGGCAGGCGCTGGTGCTACTTACGATAGCAGCTGGTACAGTGGTACAGCAGCAAGGCAGGCCAGAAGGACGGCACAGAGAGGGGCGTCACGGGAAGCAGGGTTGTAAGAATCTTCATGTGTTTTTTGGGGGTTTCCAGGCTTCACAGCCCAGGAGGGGTGGGGGTAATTGAGTAGAAACAGCGGCTATGTGATTGGACGTAATGTCATCTCAATGATGTTTGTGTTCGCAGCTTCATGGCACACCAGCTAGACCCCAACCTTCTCTGTGATTGTCTTCCAGAAACTGCACGTCTTGAGGAAAACCCTGCAGGCTTTAATCTACCCCATCTCCTCAACCACACCCCACAACTTTGAGGTGTGGACAGCGACGGCACCCACGTACTGCCACGAGTGCGAGGGCCTGCTGTGGGGCATCGCGCGCCAGGGTGTCCGCTGCTCCGAGTGCGGGGTCAAGTGCCACGAGAAGTGCCAGGACCTGCTGAACGCCGACTGCCTGCAGCGTGAGTCTCGCCCTGGCCTCTCAACTGCGCTGTGGGGGCGCTGCCATCTAGCCAGGGAATTTCTTACCGCTTCAGGGAGCGTCTAACAGCTGCTGCTTTAAGAACCTAAAGGCTACATCAGTCCCAGCAGGGGAACCGGGGTGAAGATAAGCTGGAGTCCCTGCTGTGCAGAAACCTGTGACGCATCGGTCACTGGACATCCAGAGTCTTTACCATTTGCTGATAGTGCTCCATGTCAACGGGAGCAGGATTTACTCTGCTACTAATGCTACGTATTATACGGGAAGTTAGTGAGGTGCTACATTTCTCTGGAAGGTCCACAGCATGTGCTGTGATGGGCCAGCATCACATCCACGTTGTTCCTGACCTTTCGCCCCCCTGTGCTTCCTGGGGTCGGCCTCGGGTTCACCAAGACACCCTGCAAGGTTGCACGGATGGATGGATGGATGGATAGACGGATAGATATCCACTGATTAATAGGATCAGCTGCTTGCCAGATACCCGAAACCTCACTGCTGCTTATTGCAATAGAATATAATAGTGATGCTGTGTTAATCTCTATGGGGAAATTCTCTTTTCATTTGACCCCTTCTTGCTCTCCATGAGAGACTCCAACTGTTACGTCCTGTTATTCTGGTGTAGGGGCTGGATCTGCAGGGGCTACACCACACTAGCAGAATAAGGGGCAAGTAGGATGCGCAGGGGTTTATTTACAGAAGGGTGACTAAAGTACCCATGTGTACAGTACATACAGAACATGAAATACTGGGCAACAAAGGATAAACAGGTACGGGCACAGGTAGGAACAGAAGCTAACCACAAAACAAAGACCCTTTCCTTTAGTTCCTTTAATCTGTTAACCATCGTACAATACTGTATGTCTTTCTGCTAAACATAAATACTGTGGGTGTCATCCACCTCTTACCTTTATAGCAAATACCCTCCTGCGGGTGGCAGGTACAGGGTACCCAAGACTTCCCTAGAGCCCGCACCTGGTCTGAGTCAAAGCAGCAAAAGCAAGGAAATAAGCACAGGGGGACATATAAACTAAACCACAGACAAAGGCAGGTCTTGGAAGATGGGAGGAGCCTTGTGCATTGGGTGGTCGGCATTGATTGGATGGGGCAGCAGATCATTGGGAGCAAAGACCAAATGGGGAAAATGGAACCAAAAGAGAAAAGCGACAGACACCAAAACAGGCGCATAGCTGTGCCACCACTTATGAAATGGCCAAGGAGCTGGGGGTTAGGGGCCTGCTTAAGGCCACTTGGACATGTGACTGTTTTCCCAAGGCTGGACCACACTGCCCCCTAAATATATGTTCTAATACATAATTATTCTATTTCCTATACGGCTATACCCATATCCTTAAAAATTATGAAGTTGGGATACAGGACATAGACCTGGCCACTCCCTTAAGGTACCAGCAAGGTACCCTACATGAATCACTCCTAGAAAATACAGAGATGTATAAGTTAGATATATAAGTAGCATAAATTGGTTACGTATTCACCTATTTTATCATATGACACATAAAGTTAAGGAAATTTTATTTACACATTACCAAAAAAAAAGGAAATTCAATTTGTGCAAAGGCAAGTGCTTGAGTGGGGAGTCGCCGTGCAGATGCTTGGTCTGTAGCTCGAGGCTCTAGCGTGTACGAATTTGAGATTTTTTATTAGCATTATAATAGTGTCTCTCTCTGGGAGATTACCCAATGAGCAATGCTCAAAACTGAGCTTTTAATATTGAAAATGTGAGTTTATTATTATTATTATTATTATTATTATTAAGTTCAGGATGTCATTTTTTATAACATTTAACTTTTTTAATGGTTCATTCATCATGACCTCACTTATTATAGTCTCTGTAAATCCTTTTAATCTGTGTAACGAGGCAGGAAAACAAAGCGCTGATTATTCTGGAGGTGGCACAGCTGCAGGATTCTTTAAAAAGCCACCGCCCACACGCAGCCCCTCTGCCCTGTCCACCCATCCTTGAGGAGAGCTTTCCCCGAGATACAGCCTGCTTTTCCCTGGGTAGGAGCCGTGGAGAAGAGCTCCAAGCATGGGGCAGAAGACAAAACCCAAAACATCATCTTGGCCATGAAGGAGAGAATGAAGATCAGAGAGAAGAACCGGCCTGAGGTGTTCCAACTCATCCGGGAGGTGTTCCAGATCTCCAAGGAGGACTTCACCACCCATTTGAAGGCAGCAAAGCAGGCAGTTCTGGAGGGTACCTCCAAGTGGTCTGCCAAAATCACCATTACAGGTAAAGTAATGAATAATCCTGCCTTCCAGTTGATCAACATTAAATTTCCTTTTTTCTCTCTGTATCTGGGAGACCAAGCCTGGACCAAGCCTTCGGTAATCCTTTCTTCCATATGCACCACTCTACTATCGCCACGGCATCCACGAGAGATCCAATCACAGCTTCATTTACCTCGCACCTGTTTGGACTTTAAAGCCAGCATCCTGGGAGCATTGTACAGTGACTCTCCTCAAATATTCATAAGTTGATAGCTCATCTTTATTTCAGTGCTCTTCCCAGTTATGACATCTGAGCTTGAATGATAAATTCACTTTGTAAACTTGCAATAAGTCATGCAGTGTATATATATGACACTTTGGACAGCCTGACTTAGTGTGCCATGCACTAGTCACTCAACTTCTGAGCTCTTATTAAGCCATTCACCCATCAGTCTGTGATTCTCTTTTGTAACCAGCAGCAGAAGCATAGCATTTCAATAAATAGTTCAGCACATTAGTCCTTTATATATAAGGTCAGTTATTCTTTTATGTGCCATAACTTTGTATGCAAATATACACAGGTCTCACCATGTAATTGTGAACTCTATTCATTTAGTGTAATACTGACCTAGGTTTAGACTTTTTTTGAACTGGAGATGTTGTTTTAGTGCCTTTTAAGATCCTGACCCTGTTGTCAGCTCCTCTGTTTTGGCCCAGTTCTGTGTGCTCAGGGTCTGCAGGCCAAAGACAAGACGGGTTCTAGTGACCCTTATGTGACCGTGCAAGTGGGCAAGACCAAGAGAAGGACCAAGACCATCTTCGGGAACCTCAACCCCATCTGGGATGAGAAGTTCTTCTTGTGAGTGCCGTTACTCTTGGTATTGGGGCAAAGAACACTCCCAGTGATTACTGTTTATCGAAATTGCTATAACTCTCTCATACTTTTTTATTATTATTTATTTACTAAAAGAGACAACTGGCAGTTTGGATCAGTAGGTAAAGTAGGCTAAAGAATTTTTACAGAACATAATGTTTCAGGGAATTAAATAATTTTTAATACGACTTCTGATTTTCCCCCATTATGGCTTGCTACCCATTTGTTATTGAGTCTATTGCATGATAGCATTAAGTCTATTGCATGATTGTATCCTGCGCAAAGCGCTTTTTTTCCTCAATTTATATACAGGATTCTACTGTCTGTCTTTAACCCTTTAGGAACTTGACAGTTCTCTTAATTTTATTGTTCTCTTGTGATGTTAGTTTCCTTTTTTGATCACATTTATTTAAATGTAGCAATATGGCAAGATAGTCGGTAGTGCTCTGAAGCACATTATGCTAAGCAGGTAAAGTTCATTGCGAGTTTCTGTACTTTGACAGCTTCTATAATACAATGAAAACCAAAATAAATGGGGGAACAAAGGTCTACTGTCTAAAGATAAGAACATCATTCTTTAATCTGCCTTTTTTAATCTTCAGGGATGTTGGTCAGACCAATGCATGACGTTATCAAAGAAAAAGCCGTATTTAAGATAATTTTTTAAAGTCTCTTCAGCAGCAGTTCTGTGAAATGGTGTTTTGTTAAATAAAGTTTCCTTCAGAAGGCTATTTCTGGACATCTGAGTAGGAACATGTAACAAGAGAAACTAATGACAGGTACACTTTAGTACCATCTTAGCAAATACAAATAAATGTTTACATTTTGAAGATACAGTGTTTGACACTGCCCTCTTTATGCATGTGACCCTTTTGCACTCCTTTAAATTAGATTGTTCAGCCAGAAAAAGCCTGGATACTGCAGAAGTATGAGCAGTACTAACTGTCTCAGTATGCAAAGCTGAGCACTAAGTGTGGAGGACCTCGTGTGACTTTGCTTCATTGCAGTTTCCTGCTCTGACCAACTTAAGCACAGTAATCAGCTGGATGTTCATTTCACCAGACATCCCCTTCCAAGCATTGTCTTCATACATAATGATAGCATTTACTGCTGCTTAGCAACAGCCAGCCTGCCTGATTTTTCTTAATGGCTCGTAGGAGTGAGGGCATGGGTTTGTGTCTGAAAGTTGTTAATTCAGGTTTCTCTTGGGATCCTGCAGTTGTACTAAACTGTTACAGCAAATTGCCAGCTGTATAAATTGTGTTTACTGGACTGAAGTGCAAACTACTGAACAAAACCATAAACAAAATAAGATGAGGTCTACATTTGAGTATTTTCCATACTGCAGAAGCAACAGCAGATGATTACTAGGGTCTTTGACAGGCACACAAGACAAGTGACCAGTGTTTTTTGCACCCCAAGGCTGTTAATTCCTGATGTTTTTTTTTTTGTACACGCTGGTGAGACGTTTGAGCTGTTTTGCCTAGATGCACAAGCGTGAACCCTGATACAGATTGCTGTCATGTTTTTTTTTTTATCTGCAGTTTATTTCGGTTCTTGGGGAGAACCCGACTTGGAGACAAGTGGTGGAGTGTCTCATGATGTGGCCAATTTAAAAAATAACAAATCGGAAATGAAAGCCTCTCTCCCTGCCTCACAGTTGTCAGCTTTGCCTGGAGATACGTGACGCACATGAGGTCTTGTGTGACTGGATGTGCCTTCCTTTCACTTCACTGAGTCCCTCACCTTACATAACGAAGTTCAGACTCATTATTGGATGTCTAGTTTTTTTTTAGACCTTTATGAAGACCAAACCCTTAATTTAACAGGATGCAAGGCTGTACATGGCCTGTGTGATGACAGAAATGTACCATCTCTGGTGCACATGACAAGATCAAGATCAAAGCCCTTATGTTGGTTCAATTGTGATGCAGATGGCCCTTAGGAAAATCTGGGTAACGATGACACAGACTTTATGGCTTTTTGGAGCCAATTTTGATATATTGTAAATGCTTTTTCTTCATTTTGTGTGATACACGCAAGCAATACTGTACAGTCAATAAGAATTACCCATATAAATACCAATTCTTACCCAACGAAAGTAACACATAGCCGAGTCTGTGTGAAAGACAGCATTTGCCAATGTTCCTGTAATTCATCAGACAGGGAGAATGTCAGTGTCAAGCATTTTGAGACAGATGTTTGTGTTATTGTTTTTTTTTTCATTCCCTTACTCTCTCAACACAAACAGAGAATCTGGATGATGAATGAAAGTACATCATGTGCGTTCTACCTTGAATGTAACCACCGGATGTTACGTTTGCTGGTGGAGTTTGGTGCAGATGCAGGGGAAGGGAATGGACCAATCAGGTGCAGCATTGGAATGGACCAATCAGCAGCACTACTGGGACTCGGTTTCACCTGATTGAGCGGTGTCTCGGCCCGGTCAGGCCTCCTCAAAGATGAGAGCCAATTAAGAGGTGTTCTGTTGGGGGATGGGAATACACTTTAATAAATGCTTCTCTGTCAGGCTGCGCTTCTTCCTTGGGGTTCAACTGGCCGACGCAGCGAATTGAAAAGTAACGGTTGAGCTATGCAGAAAACTACTTCAGTTGGAATCTATTGCCTCACTGACGATCATGCACTGTCTCTGCCCAGTATCGAAATCCTTATTAAGTAACGGTCCAACTGTATATAAGAGATTAGCTCTGGGCTGACGCCAGAACTCAAGAAACTGCAAACTATGTGCAAGACTCCTGAATGATTTAGGGTGGCTACGGATTCCGGGGGGGGGGGGGGTGTTATCCACTTATTCTCAGGCCCTACCTTAATTCCTTTGCCAGTCTTTTTGCCTGGCTTGCCCCATGACAGAAATAAGGCTGGATTTACT
This sequence comes from Petrocephalus schoutedeni, assembly GCA_026780765.1. Classification (NCBI taxonomy): domain Eukaryota; kingdom Metazoa; phylum Chordata; class Actinopteri; order Osteoglossiformes; family Mormyridae; genus Petrocephalus; species Petrocephalus schoutedeni. Next base: position 7,967,848 of record JAODKL010000009.1, read on the forward strand.
TCCCCCCGCCCCCGGCTGGATTTACGCATCCTTTCCAGCACCAATGTCCAAGCAGTATTGCCGTACGCAACCACAGCACCGCAGATCGGAAAAATACAGCCCGATATCAAAAGGCGTCCTCCTGAACAGGTGTCTTGTCAGTGCCCTGCCTTGAAGCCCTCTCTATTAGTCAGTGGAATGTGGCTGAAAAGCCCTCCAGTCTGAGTCTTGTTCCCTTTTTGATAAGCCGGGGCTCTCATTGAGCAATGAATGTGGGCAGCTTTGGTCCTTTGTGTACAGAGCAGGATTTGCTTTCTTTCTGCAGTAACCTTCAGCCTGACTGCTTCATTCAGATGTAATGGCTTTATGTAAACGGTAAACCAGGACTGCCTTCTACGTCCTCGTTAATGTGCACCGTGATAGAACTGTATAACTATTTAAAGAAGTAAAACCCCCAACAACTTAGTTATTTTATTAGTTGGAAACGACCTCAGTCGCTCTGAGATCGGATCTGTCCGTTGTCAAAGGAAGTAAACTCACCCCCGGACATCCCATAACAGCTGCGGCCTCTATGCATGGCCCAGGGCAGAATTTGGACAGGATGCCAGCAGCGTGTATGAAGGGCAGATTAGAGACACTGATCCACCTCGGGCACAGTCGTCACAGGAGGAATCCAGCACAAATGTTGGGGAAATAATTGACAAAACCAGGATGGGAATCAAATCCGCAGCCCTGGAAAAGGCCTATGGCTGAGCCATATGCTCACACAAGGCATTTGCTCCCCTCCAGATACCTGGGGACATGGCTACTGTGAACCCCCCCGCATTCCTCCACCCAGCGCTGCCATCTCTATTTAGACAGGCATCCCACGCTACTATCTTCCTAACCTTCCAGAAAAACCTGAAGGATGTCCTCCAGACCTTCTTCCAGGAGCCTTTGCTTTGATGCCAATCACATCTGACAGGGAGCTCTGGGGGAGGAGTGACTAGCAGTTAATTGTCTAGCGAAATATTATTTCTCCCCTTTGTGTTATGAAGGCAGATTTGGTTTTATTTAGGGTGGCTGAGTGGGTAGCTCCAGGGTTAGTGTGTGGATGCATGTGTGTGTGTGTGTGTGTGTGTGTGTGTGTGTGTGTGTGTGTGTGTGTGTGTGTGTGTGTGTGTGTGTGCGCGCGCGTGCGCATGTGCCATCTGTCTGTCCTGCACACGTACAGCCGCCCTTTGTGCTTCCCTTGTGACCCTGTGCTGGATAAGAGGTAGGAAATGGTTTTATTTAAGGTCAGCATAAGAAACAAGTTTGTTTTTTTTGCATTCAATTTGAGTTTTATAGCTGTGGGGTAATGCAACATAATCAGAATGCCCAGGGAAATGAAGCCAGTGAGCACTTTGCCTGGCTCTGCTCCCCCTTCAGTATGAGTCTTAGCAGCTTTCATAAGTACCATGGGGGCCTCAGAGTGCCCCTCCCATTAAGTCCTTTAGGTTTCTTAAGTACTTGAATAAATAGCCATCTGCAGATTGGTGCCTAAAGTCACACACATTACTGGACAGCTAGAGGAATCCATTCTACTGAAAGTGGCTGGAGAAACTCCCCTTATTTCCTTCATTAAATCCAGCTGGCGGCCGGGTGGATTGGCTGACTATTTGCCTAGCATCAATTAGAATATGTTGGAATTTTGCGAATATGTACTGAGCAAACTTTTTGGTTTGTGTACCAAGTTCGTTCTTCTCATTTCTGAGGTCCTTACAGAGGTCTGTAGTGGGCAAAAGTAATGGGTCACCTGATTGTCCAACATCTCACTCTGAATCAGGGTGTATTACTATGAAGCTGGGCAACCCGTACTTCCTATAATAGACTGTACTCTTCTGGAAAGGCTTTCCAAAATCTGAAACTTCATCCATCCATCTGTACTGGTGGGATTTGCAGCCATTCAGGTTGGGTATTAACGTAGTCAGGCCACTTCGCAGCTGAACTTGCTCCCAGATGTTTCCATGATTGCTTCACTTGCGGTTGACCAGGGAAGCTCTACCTGGTCACAAATGTGGAGAGCCGGCTTATTGGAAAGGTTTCCAGTGGTGTCCAGTGACAGTGCCAGGCTGACTATTCTCTTCTGTATGACCACCCATTCTGCTGCCATTGTTTGATGCAGGAAATGGCCTGGCTGTGTGCTTAATTATATACCTGTATGTCAGCAGTGGGTGTGGCTTATGTGGCCAATTCCTGTAATTACTACGGGTGCCCCAATACTTTTGTCTGCATGGTGTATGTCAGACCCCTAAACCACTGATGTTTGAAAGGTGTTTCCGAGTTTAATCTCACTGTCTTGACTTTGTGCCGCAGCGAGTGCCACAATGCCACGGATAGAATAAAAGTCAGGGTCTGGGACGAGGACGACGACATCGCTTCTCGGGTGAAGCAGCACTTCAAGAAGGAGTCGGACGACTTCCTCGGGCAAACCATCATTGAAGTCAGGACCCTAAGCGGCGAGATGGATGTGTGGTACAACCTTGGTGCGTGCAGGTCTTTCCCAGTTAGGAGGATGAACCACACAGAAGCTTTGAATCATGGGATATAAAATTAAACGCCTTAAAAGCCTTTAAAAAAAACTCTTAATGCCTTGAAAACACAATGTTTTTCGTGATACATGATGTATTTTATGTTTATATAGATTATAACGAAAACATACATGCCTTCATTCCCTTTAATTCCTCTTCTAAATTAACTGATACATTTTTATATTTTAAAATGATTGTTTACTCATCTGTCCACCTAATGACAATTTGTGGAAGGAGCATAGTCTCCTTATGAAGGAGCAATAAGGCTCCAGCAGACAATGGAACTGACATTAAATAGTACGTAGTGAAAATGACAGTTATATAAAATTCTGCTTGTTCGGCCACATTAGTTGCTGCCTGCTGTGCTGCGCTAACCGCTAAATGCTAGCTGCTTTATGCTCTTACTGACACTGGTTACAATGCCAGCAGCCGCCAGGCTTTGCTCTCGCAAAGGCGCATTGTGCAGAGCATTTTATTTAATGCTGATGCCAAATGCCGCCTGTGGAAATAAACAAGATATCACAAAAGAGCCAGGCTCTCACTCGCTCTCTTAGAAAAGCTAGCCCCCATTTTCCTGACATCTTAGTGTCAGAGTAACATGTCTTGTTGGAGAGAGGGTCTCGGGGTCTTGTGTAGCATATCATCACAACGCATACTTCGGGAATCGTGTTATAAAAGTAAGGATCCTGATGGATGTCTCATTTTACTGCCTCACAGAGAAGAGGACAGATAAATCTGCCGTGTCCGGAGCCATCAGGCTGAAGATCAGCATGGAGATGGAAGGGGAGGAGAAGGCAGCGCCCCCTCATGGCCAGTATACATGCTTACATGAGGTACCTGTGCCCATCTGTAAGCCTTCCTACTACCCCAATGGCGCTTTTCTGCTGGCATACATAAACTGACCCATACCCGAGCCATACCGCAAAGAGAGACTAGTTACAGCAGGGGTAGGGAACCTGATCCATGGAGAGCCGGTGTGGGTGCGGGTTTTTGGGAAGATCTCTGATGTAAGACAGTGATGTAAGTGATGTAAGTAAAAGTAAGAGACACTTATTTACTGTTCACACAGTGTACATCATGATTTACTGTGGGCTAATTTCCACTAACATCTGTGAGAATCGCCGTATTATGTTAGCATCAAACAATAGTGGAATTAGCATTCTCTTATGTAAATTTGCATTACGAAACCATTCCTTTCAGCTGTTCTATGGTACTTTAAGTAGGAGGTTGGTAATTTTCAAGTTCCGAGTTATAGGGAATGCATCAGTGCATCATGATGGGCAGCACTGCTATTAATGAATAATATATAGATTATATGCAGTTCCTTCAATTGATCCATGCGCAGAACACCAGTATCGCCATACATTCTGACTAATCAAACGGTGGTGACGCAAACAGCTTGGTTTTATCACGCCTTCAGTACAGCTAGTAAGCGGGGCCTTGTCAGCTGGATACGGCTCTGATAATTTACAATGGAAAACCGCCAGTTCGCAGTACAGGTCAGGTACAGCTCGGTTCTTGCGGGCAGTGGAAAGGCACCAGGTGTCATAGCCAGAGAAAGACCTCCAATGGCACCTATCAGTGGGATTTACCCTTCACTGCCGCTGAGAACCGCAAAATCATGACCCCTTGGATCCAGTCAGGATGGCCTCTAACTTCATGTAGGGCTGCCAGGCGGAAATGGAGATCACAGTGTTGATACCTCCTCTTTGCAGAACCTCTTCCATTGCCTGACCGAGGTGAAGAACAGTGGGGTGGTGAAGATTCCTGAGGTCAAAGGGGACGAGGCCTGGAAGGTCTACTTTGATGATACCGCTCAAGAGATCGTTGACGAGTTTGCTATGCGCTTTGGGGTGGAATCCATATATCAGGCCATGACGTAAGTAGGGGTGTTTTAAAGTAGATAATTTCTCTTATGGTTGCTTTTTTTAAGTCTGACACAGGCACATGTCATGGTACATTGCTTTCCCTGTTGATTCAAAAGTTATGTGGAATCTATAGCTATTGCTGTGTTGAAAAGCCTTTTTGAACATTGTCCATGTTCACAGGAGAAAACTGCAGTAATGGCATTCAAAAGGAAATCCTTAGAACTATCTTAAATGTGTTTTTAATGCTGTTTTGAGCTTCAGCGGGCCCATAATTGCTTCTTTCCCTGCTTTTACATGCTTCTGCTAGTAGATTTGTTTGTTCTGCTGGACTCTCCATTTGTCACTGGAAATGGACCCGTACAGGCAGTGAGGATGGCGTGTGTGCACGCACTCCAGGCTGTGATCAAACACACTCCCTCTAAGAGACCGTGATGGGGGCCATGGAGGTCCTGGGGGCCGTCTCGTGTCATTGACGGACATGTCGCACATTGTCAGTGGGACACGGTCCTCCATATTCCGAGCTCTGCCATTCAGACTCAGGCTTTCTGTCCCAAACTTTTTTGCCTGTCTCTCCAAAGCTCTGGAATCCCACTGTATATTGCAGTATTATCACAGCCCTCACATCGTTTCTGAACCCAGAGGAGGATCCCAGTCCTTCTTCGGCCTTAGATACACTTCAAAAATAGTTATGTGGGATATATCTTTAAGCCTATTTCCAGAGCATCATTCAGAGCTTAAATCTCTTGTATGAAAATGTATTCATGGACATTCATGGACAGACACGGGTCTAAGAGGTTAATTACTATGGAGTTTGTACTTCAGCTTTCCTGTCAGAACTATACAGTTAAACTCAAGCTATAAATATAATATAAAATATTAAATTATCTTGAATGGATTTAAATGGTTTTATGGTTTTAGTTAACAGTATGCAGGGGTCCTTGCCTCTTTAGAATGGTGTTAATTGGTTGATATAAAAATATAATGTCCTCTTTTGACCTGCGTGTCGGGTCACGCACAAAGTAGCCCTGTTATGGGTGAGAGTATTTCAGATGCACATTCATTAATTTTTTTTATACTATAACTTGATGTGTAAAGATGATGTGCATGGAAGAATATTCAAGCCCCAAAAGTGGTGAAGCCTCCTGGAAAGGTACCTGTTGGCCTGGTGTGGGTCGTACAGTTCTTCACTGTGTCTAGTCCAATGGTGGGTTTTAGGTACGTATTCCCACAAGTTCTAGCTTCCTCTTGGTTAGACCTCGATTTGTACCCGAACCACCAGATGACATTAGTTACTGTTTGGGGTTAATGACTTAAGTCACAGCACTGACCTTCGCGATAAAACCAGAACTGCACTCTCCCTTATTTCTGCCTGTAGGGGGAGCCCCAATCTGTGCCCTTCCCAGGAGTATCTCCCACTGTCATATCGTACCTGCCTGAGACCAGTACAAGTGCCTTAAACATCTGGAAGAGAATAAAAATGGCTGCAACATGCTATGAACAGCTTGCCGTACAATTGTTGTAATTTTTAATTAGAAACCCTGTAAGGTCAGTGCTAATTATACGGGCCTTCTGTGTTAGACCCTCCTGCATTGAGTATACAGATTTAGTTTCTTTTTCATTCCTTAATGAATCCTACCTTATGGTGAGGCCATTCCCACACACAAACAAGCTTTAACGTTTCCCTTGGTCACAGGGGACATTTGCACCTGACTGAAATACTTTAGCATGATGTTATTTGTCGAGAAGTTTCTGGTACAGAAAGACACAGTTGGGTGAAGGTCGTGCGTTGTGTGCTTTTGCATGCTGTATTTATCTGTGAAAGACTGCGGCCTCCTTCCAGCAGTCTGTTCATCCAGCAGATGTACTTCCTTTCAGCTGGCCAGCCTCTGCACCATGAGCCTGCAAGGCTGTAAGCAGCAACCTCAGGGATGCTGGGCGCGAGAACTGTTAGTGTGGTGTTAACAAGGCCTCACCATGGAGATGTGAGCCTAGGGATTCGGGAGGGAAAGGCACCATCAGTGCATAGCAGTGATGCACCTGCAGAAAGGGGTGTCACAGAGGATCAGTGCCGTGCGACCACGTGCACAGCTCGATGCAGGCTGTGATTGTGCCGTTATCGTGACCAGCCTGAACACCATAACCACGGCACGGCGCGCAGAACCTCTGCCGAGCCCCCATTTTGGTTCCCGTGCCATGAGAAGGGCCCCTAATTGATCTCTGATCATTTGAGTGGTGGCGCTGGTGTTAATCGTCCTTGTTTGTTTCTTTGATTAATCAGTGTGTTCATTGTGGCTAGAACAGCCCCTAGTGTCTGCCTTTACAAAAAGACCCATCCGGTGTGGCTCGCATTTCCCTCCTCCAGAAGGCTGCCTTAACGCGGGGCTATTAATCACCCGCCTCTTAGGGGTGCTTTCATTACTGCAGTAAAGTGGGTGATTGGATGCCCTCGACAACAAAGTGACACTTTCCAATCACCATTCTCTTTGGGTTATTTGTGGGACTGTTCAGACTGGTGCCTATAAGAGCAGTTTAAACCCCGTTGTAGATATGGAGAACATCTAGAGGAAGGATGATAACTGGTTTCTTCATCTTCTGCCTCTCTAGCCTCAGGGCATATCTGGCTGAACGCACTCTGGCCTGAGAACTATGGCTGTTGTATGTTTCTGCATTGACATCCTGCTTTGTCTCCTGCAGACATTTCTCCTGCCTGTCATCCAAATACATGTGCCCCGGAGTGCCTGCTGTAATGAGCAACCTGCTGGCCAACATCAACGCCTACTTCGCCCACACCACCACTGCCACCACCAACATCTCCGCCTCCGACCGCTTCGCCGCCTCCAACTTCGGAGTGAGCCCGTGTCCTTCCTTCATGATCTCTCTCGCTGTTTTGTTTGTATTTGTTTTTATGTCGCAATATGGTCATGTGCTCCCGCATGTTTCTTCTGCTCCTCACTCCGATGTGTGCTCTGATTTATTTATTTTTTTTCCCACTCCAGAGGGAAAAATTCATCAAGCTGTTGGATCAGTTACATAATTCCCTGAGGATCGATTTGTCTAAATATCGGGTATGTGTTTGATAAGCTTGCTGATTTGCTGTTGTGTATTTAACATTATTTCTGATCTTTTAAACAAACAGAACAGTATTGCAGTGGTTATTTATTGTGTGATGAAAAGAACAGATCCCTATCTCATGAAGGAGTTAAAGGACGAGCTGGGTATCTGATGTAGTTGAGTGCTCATTTCACATTATAAGGCTATTCTCATGCACTCTGCATCCATGCATTATAAAATACCAAGACAAACATCAGCAGGACTCTTAGCTGTGCATTGATAACTCTGGTACATTTCTGATGTCACGTAGACCCAAAGTTATTTTGTTTTCTGAGAACAAACTGACACCAGAGTTATTTTAAACATAGAGCCACTGCCATGTTTACCGGGACCAGCAGGGAATATCACAGCTGTTCAATTTGATAGCTTGTCTTTAAGCACAAATATTATCAGACAGTAATGTTTAATTTGGCTCACCATCCGGCAGTATGGAGTTAAATTAAACCCTGAACCAAACAGAATTAGCTTTTTTTCAGGGTAGGCTTGGCGAGAGGCGCACTGGGCACGCTCTTGCTCAGTGCATGGAAATATGCATTCCCTCTGCCTTAAGGCTGTTTTTATATTTGTCCTTTTGAAAATTAATGCTATCATAATATTCCCCTTCCCATGGTCTGTAGTCCAAAAAAAAGAATGGGAACCTAAAAATGCCACAAGGCCTCACTCAACAATTTTCTCTTTGAGAAGCCATCTTAAAATGTCTTGCGATTCATTTCCAGTGCAGGCAAAAGAGGAAATGGCTCTTGAGTTATGGGTAATTTTGGGAGCACATTTTTGAGTTTTCTCTTTTGGCTTAATCCAAGCTACAAGATGGGGAATCGGTAACATTTCTGAATGAACCATAGCCACCAGGGCAGTGAAATGACTTTGAACACAATTTTTTACATAAAAAATGTATACTATACATACAAGTTTCGCACACTGTTTCCAGGTTGTAACAATTAATGTGATGCTGAAGCTTTAACAGCCGTCCTGTCCAAGGGTCATAGATATTCAGCTTTTTTGGGGGTGCGAGGCTGACTGACCCAAAGCCACATCAGAGGGTAGCCATCAGCCCCTTTGCTTTCATTGCCAGGACAATTTCCCTGCTAGCAACCCAGAGAGGCTCCAAGACCTTAAATCTACAGTGGACCTGCTAACCAGCATCACCTTCTTCCGCATGAAGGTGGGGGCATTTGCTTATTTTTTTCCAGTTATATTTCTGTTCATGCATTTGCATCAGTTAAGAGCCGCTTTACTGCGGCATTCGGCCAGTGCGTTAATTACTTCTCTCCACTGTGGTCAGTTTACTTCTCGTGAAAACTGCCTACTGATGGTGAAATGAATATATTAAAATTATCCAATTTTATTGAACTAAATTGGCTTAAGTTACTGTGCTGTTTTGTATTTAACAGAGATTATGTATCAGTGTAATAAAACCAAAATAAAGTTGGTTAAACTAAGAAAGTTTATTGTTATTGTTATATATTATTGTTATTATTGATGTTTTAATTATACTGCCAGGTATTTATCTTGGCATATTGGTGCGTCGTATTGGAGTGTAGTTTTTAAACTTTAAAACAGTCGCCTTCCCTATTTGAAGGGCCGTTCCCAGCTGGGTTCACTATCGGCAATGATTAAGCTCGGAAGTCAGACTGCGGTGAGGAGAGCCTAAAACTGTTCATCCTTCATTTATGCTCGGCTCAGTCTTCCAAGGAGAATTCTGAAGGAGTCTGGCATAGAAAATATGTGTTTACTGTACTAAAATACACAATCACACTGTTCTCTCTGCTGACGAGGAAGATGAAGAACCTGAATAAATTACGTTGTGCTCTAGTTGCCTGCTACAGCCCAGAATCAGACACTTTCAGAGGGCGATTTGTTAAAAGCAGCAATAAAGCAGAGAGTAACCATTGATACCTAATTGTAGATTAATGATGGGATTTCACGTACTGGTCCCCACTGAGAGAGCCCGGCCATGCTCCGTGATTAGAAAGCCTAGCGTATCAAGATTCATAATAGTCTGTGCAGCACTGGAGCAGAATTGTAAAGCTGAGTTATGACATACGTTCATAAGCGACATCCTAGCTGGATAGATGTCTTTTTAATGCATTTTGGCTGTTCTCCAGAACTGCATCCTCTTCCTGCTTGTGAAACTGGAGGGGAAACGGTGGCCAGGCTTTTCAGTAACTTCGATGTGTTTTATTTTTCTCGAAGGGGTGGCATTTATGAGGAGGTTACGTAGATGCAAGGATGTTTATTACTACGGGTGTATGCAGAGCTGCAGCGACAGGACAGGTGGGACAGGCAATGGCCCTGGGCCCCCCAAGGCGGCCAATTACGTAGTACATTGCAACTACAAATCTGCTGTATTTGTGTATTCTATTTTTTACAGAAGTGAAAATCAAGGTCTTGTGTGTATTAAATTCACTTTGTTGATATTAATTTACACTTCACAGTAAAATAAAGGCAATGAATTTTACCCTGCTTGGAAAGGGAGAGCTGGGGGCCCCATGGAGTGTTTTTGCCCAGGGAGTACATATGGGATGTATGGTTGGGCAAAGTCAGCTGATAAGTATGTTATTTTTTTCACTTGAGCTTTGTTAACAACCACATAAAATTAGGCCTTGTTTGTTCTCTAAGCCTGAGAGCACAATGAGCTCCCATAGCCCCAAATTACCCCTGAGTTCTCAACGTAGTTGCCCATGTTTTAACACCACAGTCCTGAGCCTCTGTTTGAGGTTTGCGTCACCGTTTTGTTCTTCCCCTCATTTGGATTCAGGCCCCATTCTTGCCTCCCCGAGTTCGTCTAACATTGACCTCTTGAGCAGACTATGTGGTGACAGGATCTAGCTGCAATGTCCCTCAGGTGCAGGAGTTGCAGAGCCCTCCCAGAGCCAGCATGGTGGTGAGGGACTGTGTCCGTGCTTGCCTGGACTCCACCTACAAGTACATCTTCGACAACTGCCACGAGCTCTATAACCAGCTGCTGGATCAGGTCAGTCGGCATCTGTAGATGCATATAAGCCGGCTCATGGTTTGGGTAAAGTGCTTAAATATTATGCTGTCGAATGTTTCGTGTTTATCGTTTTGAGGGCTTGAGCTGTTGGCTACAGAGGGGTGGGAGTATTGCCTTTGCAATAAAAGCACGTTAACGCATTAAAGAAAGCAGTGCTTCTCATTTTATTAAGGTCTGAAAGGCATGCTGGGCAGGATTGGCATAGGTCATTGATTAATGTGCCTCCCGTCTTATTAAATGGGGTGCAGCAGAACCTCGCATGCCACTCAGAGGCACTCAAAGTCCAGTCATGAGTGCAGAAGCAGATTTCAGTGAGCAGAGCTGATGGTCAGAGCCTAGTAGAACCTTCTTCTGATTCAGATGTTGTACATCCGCCCCTAACACTCAAACACACCACGATGAACTGGTTAATCTTGCAGGCTGTAGCAAATTTCTCTAGGGAAAAAGCCTTCTTCTCAGAACATTCCACCTTTGGTATACAACAAAAACAGAAGCTTTTCCAAGTCCTTATCTTAAACAAACACATACTACTTGCTGTGGTTGTCAAAAACAGAATTTAAGAAAGCAGGGCAAGCATGCAGCTCATTTTACAAGTTTTGAGTTCAAAACCGTTTGTATAACACTGGCACTAGGTTTAGGCTACATCCTCACTGCTGAAGAACACAGACAATAGACTTTTGTCCACACTACAGCTGAGTTTACAGCCCCCAAACTGAGACGTTCATAAACACTGACAGCCAGAGACTTTTGAAAAGGCCCTTCCCTGATTGGATACCGCTAGTTACTCATTATCTGATTGGTCACCTGGCCATCATGAAAGTAAACGGTATTCCATCATCGCAGTTATGGAGGAGCTGCTTTCAGTGGCAGTCTCCCTATCACTGACCTGTATGCAGCAAAACAGCATGATAGACAGTGTGACTGCTGCGTATTTGTGCTAAAAGAAACTAATTTACCGGTCACTGTGTTGATGCAGGCTAATAGCTACATCATGTACGTTTTCACTCATCTCAGTCTGTGTTGATGCGCGCATGCCCGATGCAGGCTAATAACTACGTCATGTACGTTTTCACTCATCTCAGTCTGTGTTGATGCGCGCATGCCGATGCAGCCTAATAACTACGTCATGTACGTGTTCACTCATCTCAGTCTGTGTTGATGCGCCCATGCCCAACGCAGCCTAATAACTACGTCATGTACGTGTTCACTCATCTCAGTCTGTGCTGATGCGCGCATGCCCGATGCAGCCTAATAACTACGTCATGTACGTGTTCACTCATATCAGTCTGTGTTGATGTGCGCATGCCCGATGCAGCCTAATAGCTACGTCATGTACATGTTCACTCATCTCAGTCTGTGTTGATGCGCCCATGCCCGATGCAGCCTAATAACTACTTCATGTACGTGTTCACTC
>JAODKL010000009.1:7998601-8010218 GCA_026780765.1 Petrocephalus schoutedeni
GCTGCTCCCCTGTCTCCCATCTCCCATCTCCTGTTTCTCCCCACAGTTTTCCTGCTGCTCCCCTGTCTCCCATCTCCCATCTCCTGTTTCTCCCCACAGTTTTCCTGCTGCTCCCCTGTCTCCCATCTCCCATCTCCTGTTTCTCCCCACAGTTTTCCTGCTGCTCCCCTGTCTCCCATCTCCTGTTTCTCCCCACAGTTTTCCTGCTGCTCCCCTGTCTCCCGTCTCCTGTTTCTCCTTGCCCCTCCCCTGCTTCTGTTTGTGTGGTGGAGTGAACTGTTTAATTGGATGTCTCTGTCATGCCCCTCTGAATATTTATCAGGGAATCATTTTGAAGTCATCCTCTTTCTATGGTAAGATTTATAGCTACTCTTCGAAGGAGTTATGTATGCAATATAATATTCTGGCTCTCTGTAAAGCAGAAAAATCAATGCATGAATACTTTAAGAAATTATTCAAAATGATTATATTTTGTACCTTTTTCCTGAGCAGGTATATGCGTAACACTATTTCCTTGCTCCTTTTATGGGAAATACATTTTGTAGTTAATAAGCATTCCCCCATAATTCCACTGCTGCAGCCATGCTGTTTCTCCAGCAGCAGTGAATTTTGAAGTTCCACTTACCTTGGGGACAGGCTTCGAATTGTATCCTTGGTGAAAAGGTGTTACACTGTGTAGACACCATCATCTGATGTGTTGCCTCATTAAGGAAGCGATCACCACAGATCTCTCCACCGCAAAAACACCGCTAAAGACAGGCATGCCGTGCGTGGTGTAGGCACAGGCGTGTCGCGTGTGCAAAGACCACATTCTGCTCTGATGTGAAGTCTTTGTCTTAACTCCTCGCAGGTGGTTTGAACCTTTTGTCATTCAGTGGTTAGATGAGAATGAAGATGTCTCCATGGACTTCATGAACGGAGCTTTGGAACGAGACAAAAAGGATGGTGTGAGTAAAACATACAGATAATGTCGGGCCATGGGTGGACAATGTCCGATTCCCTTTAAATAAAGCATCTCCTTCCATAAATAAAGAACTAAGAACTAAAAGAACTACTGGAAAATTAAGACAAAAATTCAAGACCAAATTCAGTTTCTCTGTTTAAAAAGGAATTTTCTGTTGAGCTCACAACCCTGACTAGAAAAAAAACAAACTTCAAGGATCATTACCACCATTTTAAGGAGCTTTCTTTAGCTTACATTACATTACATTAAGGTCACTAATAAGCATCAGTCAAAGTCACTTGTGTGCACCGTGAGCTCCTATTAACTGGGTATACCATCATCACACTCTTCATGTCGTGAGATTCCAGCGGGGGAGCGGTATCACAGCAGAGTTCCCGATGGCTTCTCTTTCTGGTTCCTCTTCGACCTCGCCCCCCCCACCCCGCAGTTCCAGCAGACCTCTGAGCACGCCCTTTTCTCCTGCTCGGTGGTGGACGTCTTCGCCCAGCTCAACCAGAGCTTCGAGATCATCAGGAAGCTGGAGTGCCCCAACCCACAGGCCCTCGGCCACTTCATGTGTCGGTTTGCCAAGGTGAGGCTTGCGTGCCGCGGAGCCCATCCCACAACCGGCTTCCAGCTGAGGGAGCAGTTCGGGGAAATGAGGGGGACCTGCCCGCCACGCCTTCTGTGGGACGGCTGCTGCTGTGACATTTTGTTATTAACTCTGAAAGGTCACATGGACTTCCTCAGTCATGCTGACTTATTTATCATCACTGCAGACTAATTTTCCATTTGGGTCTGTTTGATTTCCTTCTTGACAAATGTCAGTATGAGTTGTATTTTTTTGTCTTTTACTCACTGTCTATTCATCATGCACAATTAGCGGACGGACGGACGGACGGGCGGGCGGGCAGGCGGGCGGGGCGAGCCAGGGAGGGAGGCTAGCAATAAAATAACTCCCCGAAGACACGGCTAAATGCTTAGTTTTAGTGTAAGAGAATGGAAAGTACCATGTACTTGTACAGCATGAAGCAGGTTGTAGCTCCTGGTAGCTGTTCTGAGGCAGTGATGGATGGGTGGTTTGTGCATTACCATATCCATCCTGCTCTCTTACAACCGATAAGGGCCTCCATGATGGATTTGCCTTTTTATTGTACTGTATGTTGTCTTGATCAAATATATTTTCTTTAAAAAAAATTTACTTATTTACTTAAATGATGTTTTCCTAGTGTTGCATATAGGTTATCTTTTTTTGTCTAGTTCTGTTTAAACTGGTCTTTGTTGTGAATGTTTTATAATGTGTGATGATCATATTAGCGTGTGCAATGACTATTTTGTTACAACCTGATACAATAAGTGCTTCGGAATTGATACTGATTAGTATTTGCTTCTTGCGGCTAGTTTTTTTTTCTCCCTTCCCTTTCAGACTATTAATAAAGTTCTGCTACAGTATGCTGCAATAATATCCAAGGACTTCAGCTCACATTTGGACAGGGAGAAAGTGGTAAGGATTCATGGGTGTCAGGTGATTCTGTCCTAATTCAGACCAGAGCATGCGAACCTGGGACTCGTAACGACAGTCTGTCCACACTGGGCTCCTGAAGAACCTGAACATGACAAGGTTGCATAACGTAACAGGAAGCTACCACTCCAGCTGTAGCTCATATTACATAATGTGCCACATCAAACCTCTGTATTTGCGGCAGTTTTTTAATGTTAAAGTTTTAAAGCCACATCCAAACTGTAGCAAATCAATCTTCAGATGTGTTTGTGCCATCACAGGTTCTGACAAAAATCAGATGTAGGATTTCATTACAGATCAGAGCTGTAACAGTGTCTGTAAGCTTAAATCTGCCCACGAGTGTGTTATAAATGTAGCACGATGTATGGCTGTGAATCACCCTAAACCCGCCTTTCATATAATCTCTCCTACAGCCTTGCATCCTCCTGAACAACATCCAGCAGCTCCGAGTGCAGCTAGAGAAGATGTTCGAGGCCATGGGTGGAAAACAGGTCAGTGGGCTCTCCGCAGTACTGTTATTGGGTCAGTGGGTTAGAGAGCGGTGCCAGCGTCCAGAAGGTCAGTGGTTCAAATCCCATAGCTAGCAGAGAATAATCATGTCGCTGTTCAGCTTTTGAGCAAAGCCCTTCACGTCATCTCCAGAGGTACGCGATTCTGGCCGACTCTGCGCACCTCAGAACTTACTTTCACTCTATGTTCACGTATCTCTTTCTCTCATGGGCTGTGAAATGTAAAAACTGCCTATTTTCCCCATAGGAGGAATAAAGTACAGCTATTCACTTCTGCAGTATAATATGAGCAGGTGGTGTAGTGGTTAACTACAGACTCGTAACCTAAAGGTCACCAGATAGTCCCAAAAGTAAACACATTTCATTTGAACTTCAATCCCTCAGTCTTTAGCTTTAGCCGTTTCAAACTGGCTGGTGCTTAATGAAGAAAATAGTGTTTTTTTCGTAATAAAATCATTACTTTCGTCTTTCGCCACATTGCATTTCCAAATGTGTGGCATTTAAAAGTTTCATGTTCCCGTGAATTCAGGCTTTAAATACTTGAGACAGGTTACTGTGAGACCCAGTGCATGTCAGTCTCCAAAGTCAGGAAACTGGTGTTGTGAAGGAATTATTCTCCAGTGTCCCAGGCGATCTGCAGTGTGTCAGACTCCGGAGGGACACCGTATCGCTTTGAAATCGTATGGCTGCTTTGGCATGCCCAGCTCATCATAGCACGAGGCCTGAGAATAAGGTGTTTTGTTAGGTCTCCAGGAGTTTCCCACATTCCCCGTGTGTCTCTAGTGCCCTTTCACTAGGTCACATGGTGTTCTTTGATGTGCGGCCTGATTTGTGGCTGTTTTCATACTCCGGTTCAGGCCAGAGTCTGTGTGATTGAAAGCTCATAAAAGCCAATGCGATCACCAAGGGAGCTTAAGACAGGAGGCTAGTCTATTGTGTCGTGTTCGCTGTCTGAAGTCTGAAGTAAGACGATAGATGTTGGCTTGACTACTTGAAGTAGGTAGTACTTCATATCCTTTGGGATGGTCACATTTAGTGAACCGATGAAAACGTGCAGTAAATTAAGATGTGTGAAGATTTTTTGTTTCCCTTTAATACAGCTCTGGAAAAAATTGAGACCACAGCAAAATTTTCAGTTTCACTAATTTCTCAATATATGGGTATGTGCCTGTGTTTTTTTTCTTCTCTTCAGTCCTGCTTCTAGGAGCCTGTTACAAACTGTCCTAGCAGTGCACTTCACACCACTTAATGTTTCCCATTCTTGCTGAAGGTCACCTGAGGTCATCCTCCAGTTCATGAGGCACTACTGGATAAGTTGACAGTCATCTTTGGCATTAGAAATTCACTTCTGCCGTCTCCCTGGCTGGTTTCTGGTTGTTCCCAGTCTCCCATGCTTCACCTTGTTCTTGTGTACTGCCATCTTAGAAACTTTCAGCCTGGAAGCAGCCTACCCAATAGTGTAGGTTTCTGCCAGCAGAACCAGGATTAAACCAGGATTTTAAAAGATTTTTTTTATATAGAGTGGTCTTTTAATTTTTTCCAGAGTTGAATTTTAATATCTGGATTCATGTCATGTTCAGTTTATGTAGCTCCCAATCCATGGATCGGTACTCCGAAGGTTTTTCCAAATTCTGACTGCACTCTGACTGCCACCTCTTTCAGGAGAAGCTTCCACTAAAGAAAGCTCCTCCCTACTCTTTCTGAATGATTATCTGCAGACAGAGCACTGTGTCTTCCAGCTCGCACCAGTTTATGTTCTAATTGAAACACGTTTCATCAAATTAATGATAATTCCTGTTTTTAACCCATAGCTCATTACATGTGAGTTAACCTGGAGCCAGTGTCTCAGATAATTTATGTTTCATTAATTCCAGTCATCCCCTTAAGCTTCAGATACTTTCATTATTAATGCTGAACCTTTATTTTACATCACAGACCACTGAGAAACCTTGATTTATTGTAAGAACCATAATATCATATTAATGAATCATATTAATTACTTTCATATGTGCGACTTAAGAAGGAAAAGGAAGACTGAATTCAGATGAATGTAAACAATGTGTTAATCTTTTTGAAAATCTTTTTGTTGAATGGTCTGATGTATCCTAAGGCCAGATATTAGCATGAACCTTTCCGCAGTTTTTACTTTGTGTGAATGGAGCGTAAGGGTTTTATCTTCCCTGTGTCGTCAGACGTATCCAAACGCTGTCCTGTTTTAGTGTGCCCTGCAGTAACGGGGACGTCGCCATCCACTCTCTGTGCTTTGGGGCGCTGGCGGCTGTCGCCACGCCAGCGCTGCATTTCCCAGCAGACCACAGACGGCAGCCGTCTCCTGCAGAAGCAGCTCTGCACCCTTGTGCTGTAGCATTTCACCTCCATCACCGGGCTGGAGGCTGCGGCGGTGCCTCCTCCGCTCTCTCTTAACGGGCAGTGATGTTACACATGCAGAGTGGCGAGAGGCACGGGGGGGGGGGCACCCTGACAGCTGCTCATCAGCCACTTTAAAGCTGATAGCCCCCCCACCACCCCCAACCTGGGTAATCAGGCTTGGCGCAGCGGACTGCCAGGCTATCCCTGTGATTGCGTCATTAATATTAACAAATATTGATATTTCACTGAAATACTTTAATAAAACAAAAACTTAAAACGTTGCCCACCTGCAGAGCAGTGCTCTTACTGCTGTGCATGCCGCATACTGCCACGGCGGTTCTGTAACCCTTTGATACAGTGGTTCTCTAAATGGACCTGATACATCAAGTTCACTGTGCAATAAAGGCTTAACTTTTGTGTCACACAGTATCTCATCTAACAAATAAAGGAACCAAATGGGAAAAAAAATCCTTCTAGTGCGTGCAGGAAGAAGACCTTTAAAATTACAAATAACATTTTAGATTTCATCTTGCATTGAAACTAATTGTTTCCTATAACATTGCTCAGCAGGTTAGTCATTTTTATGCAGGGTCTTCATCAGATTGGGGGGGCTTACACTTTTTTTTTTTTTTTTTTTTTTTCTCTTAGATCTTCCTTGGGCCTCCTTCATGCCTTTCTGGCCCACCTAGATGTTGTTTTTCTGCAATATTAAATGCCATCAAATCGGCTTGCAATTCTCTTCTTGTCATTAAACGAAGTTCTTTGGAGCAATGGTGTCACGCAAGGCGCTATACAGGAATGATCTGCACTTTAGTGAGATTGGATGTAGGAGGGCGGTCTGCACAGTGGACCAGTGTGTGTCGCGCTCTGCACGTTCGGCTCCATCTTCTTGGGAAGCCCTCCCCTCCGGCTGCAGCTCTGATGCCCATAGCTGTGGCTCAGTCCACATTCCCCGGATAATCCCTAATCGGCCACTAATTAGTAGCTACCCATGTAAATCGTAGCTGTAACTGTAAATATCAGTATAGAAAACATAAGCCCAGACTATTCTGTCCACTTACTTTGATTCCATATTTGATGTTTGACACCGCAAAGTCCTCAAATGGGAATGCTCTGGGCCATTAGCACACCACAGGCCCTCTCACCATCCCCCACACCTGCATTTTAAAGGTCACCATTTTAAACCTCACCTAATATGTAATTTCAGTCAGAGCTGCTTCTTTGTTTGTAGCTGGATGCCGAGGCAGGGGACCTCCTGAAGGAGCTTCAGAATAAGCTCAACACTGTCCTGGACGAGCTAAGTGGAGTGCTTGGCTCAAGGTAAGACCCGCACCCCCAAAACACACTTCCATCTATGAAGTCTCCATGCATTTGAGGTAACCCCTCAAAGATGCGACACGTTTTCCAAGGAGGGTCCGGATCTCGTAACTAAACAGCATTTTTCCTGCACGTAGTCAGCAGTCCAATCAGAAGTCTGATAGAACTAATAATGTTGCAAATATACGTCTGAAGTTATGCTCTTATGAATAAAATAATGAGTTATAAATACTTAATGTCTCCTCCCAAGTTATGGCTGAACACGACATGTCTCCCCCACCACCTCCAGCTTCAGGCCTGTGATTGAGGACTGCGTGAAGCAGATGAGCCAGGAGCTGCTGCAAATAAAGGGGGAAGGAGCGGCCAAGAAGGGCAGCGCTGCCATGGATGCCGAAATCGTACTCCGTCCGCTCATGGAGCTTCTGGATAAGAAGTAGGAGATTTCTGCAACTCACACAGTGTCTCTTCTCTAGTGGCCGGGGATGCATTTAGCTACCTGTACAGGGAGACCATTTGTTAACTAGAAAGACTGCTACATGTAAGGAAAAGTGAATAACTTACCACGTCGACATAGCAAAGCTGGGTATTTTTCCATATAAAACCGTTAGGAAAATCCATAAATCTGTAGGACAGGAGGCATAGTCGAAGTTCTGTAGTTGAATCATTCTGTGGCTGCACTGTCCCTTGTAAATACCCTGAAATATAGTGTTCAGTCTTCAGTTTTTATATCTGTTCACTGACAAAGAGAGACTCAAGATTAAGGGCAGTTAGAGAATTATGGAGAATTCTCTTAATTATGTGCAAAATCATTGCAGTTCAAAGCTCTTTCTTCACCTCTGATACTTGGTTTTACATTTCAGTAAGATTCAAATGAGAAGCTGGGACAGTTCACATTTCACTATTTTTTTTTACTTAAGGCCATTTATCATTTTTAAAGGATCAGGAAGGCATTGTACAGTACGTAGCTAATCTGACTTACAGTACATTTCCTGATACATGACGTATCTTAGGCCTTTTTTGCACCAGCTGTGGAGTATTCAGGGGTTCTCTTCTACAGCCTGATGCTGTTTGCAAAAATCTGTGAGAAGACAGTTTTGAAAAGAGTGCTTAAAGAGCTGTGGAAGATCGTCTTGAACACCATCGAAAGGCAGGTCGTGTTGCCTCCACTGACCGATCAGAGTGTAAGTCACCAGAATAAACTTTATTCAGCCACCCTCCTGCCGTTAATGAGAACTAACCTTAAAGGATCAGGTTCCACAGCATTTCAGCGAAAAAACTGTGAATGCTGATATCCATTAACTCATTAATACTGATCCACACACAGACACTGTTTACACTGAAAGTCCAAAGCACATTAATTGCAGATCAGCACATACTGTCGGGGCTTAGCTTCTGCATGGTAATGCACTGCAAATCTATGTTCTTGACTAGTGCAATTAAAAGCCTACATTTAATATGCATGTAATAATAAAGGTTATTTTATTTCAACAGCAAGGTGCTCAGATGATCTTCAGTGCGGCAAAAGACTTGGGCCAGCTATCAAAACTGAAGGTACGATTTAGCGCTAAACTCAATAGGAGGAACCCTAGAGGGTCTTCTTAGGGTGGGAGAGGCTATTATCTGAAGCAGAAGGACATCCCTGGATATATCCCTCTCCATTGACTTATAATCCCTTTTACCGTGGGTCTTAAACTATGTCATCAGCAGGCTTTAATTCACTTCAGTGGGACCTGACTGTAGGACATTACATAGGCATCCCTTGCTAAGCTGCTCAGAGATGAAGAATGTGTCTAATCGAGATTACTGGGGCAAAATTTATAGATGGCTGGTCAAAATAGCTTTTACCGTATGCTTTGTTCCATGTAGTATGCTATATTTAGACTGCTCAGCAGACCATAATACTTAAAAATAGCCAGGCAGTGTACAGGATTTCCCAGTGTGCAGGACTCCCTAGTACAAAAAGTATTATTTTTGCAATCAGATAATCCACTCAGTCAATTTGATTCCTTGCTCCATGCATGAGTGATGATGTATAAATGCACAAGCTTCATAATCTAGGACAGATTATAGTGCCACATTCTCCCTGCAAGGCTTCAGTTAATTAGTGTTTCTTTGATACCTAAAAGTCCTTGGAGCAGGATTCGCTGGATGTACCTGGGAATATTCTGAACTTCAGAATCATCAATTCAGCAATAAATTTTTTTTTAATTATTTTTAATTCAGTTCAGTTAATTTTTATATAGCACCCTTCACAACAGTCACCCCAAGACGCTTTACATCATTGAGAGAATAATGCAAAACAGGGAAAATGAAAGATGGCGAAATGAAAGAAAGGAATCCAGGTGACAGCGGAGGAGAGGGACCAAAAACTCATAGGGAGGAGAAAAACCTCTGGGGGTCCGAGGTCATCTGGCTGCCCAACCCCCAGAGCATGCTAACATTACAGAAAACAAAATGAGTGGGCTTGCTTGCTAAAAGCAAGGTGTTTGCTTTGATCAAGGTCAAAGCCAAAGTCCATCAATGAGTCAGTTTTCCTTGCCGGCCTGTGTAGGGTGGCAAGTTGAAGGCTTGCACCCATGTGCCCACCCCAGGCACCATCCGGACATGTCGGAAGGCAGAGAGCATGAATGGTCAGAACACGTACTGACACATTAATGGGCAATCATAGCAGATAAGAAATGGCATGCACAGCAGCACCAGCAGCCATAGTTACCATGTGTTATGTGTCAGGTTGTGGGTAAGCTAAAGTGAAGTAATAGGTCTTCAGCTGAAATTTAAAGACTGAGATCGAATAGACCGAACATAGGCTTTTTAAGGTCATGGTATCCTGAAAAATTGTTGCTGTAGAATAATTATTCAAGGACCCCTGTAGATTGAAAATATAACACCTAGTATCTTTTCAAACTCATCTGTAAAAAGTGTGAATAAAGGCCTGTGGACATCCTTGGCAATCCAAGCTCTTTCAGGGCGTTGGCTAAGAGCTGTTCTTCCTGTTCTTTGTC
Source organism: Petrocephalus schoutedeni (assembly GCA_026780765.1). Classification (NCBI taxonomy): domain Eukaryota; kingdom Metazoa; phylum Chordata; class Actinopteri; order Osteoglossiformes; family Mormyridae; genus Petrocephalus; species Petrocephalus schoutedeni. Next base: position 8,008,265 of record JAODKL010000009.1, read on the forward strand.
CATATAAATAATTAAGCCGCTGTGGGTTTCATTGTCCTAATAAATTACCATTGATGTGGTTTTCAATAACAGAGGCGAGAGCGTTTAAACCTGAGGTGTCGGCTCCAATCCGCAGGGCTCTCCTGCTTGGTTGTGATGTTATTTAGTGCTGCTCGGGTTGCCCCCAGTACTGATTACGGTTCTGGCCCTTCGGCAGAGAATTTACTGCCATGCACTCTTCAGCTGTAAAGGGAAACCCATGGACGGCGAGCTTTACGAGCAGATGCGAGAACCCCCTTATGTGTAGGTGCTATATTTCTGCAGGACGCTCTTTCGCCGACCGCGTAATTGATTGCTCATGTATAGATCACCTTTCACCCTCCTCGTTGGAGAACATGTTCCCTCACCTTCAGCTCCCTGTCAGCCGCAGTCGCTGTCTACTATGAAAGTTGTTCTCTCTAAGCCCTGCCAACATGGCATCTATGAAATATTTATAGGCCTACTGTATAGCGAATGTGTGAATATTTAATGTTATTCACACAGGCATATACCTATAGAGTGCACACCTATGAACACAAAGTAGAGGTTGATGTTTTTACCTCTAAAACAGAAACTGCTTCTTCGTGTAACACAGGAGTTTAACCGTCCAGGTGAATCGTGCTCGTGATAGCATGTTTGTGAGCCTGCTGGCAGAATAACAGGCCCTCCTGGTCCATCCCAATCTAGGTGCCTTACAGGAGTTGTCTGTTGATTAATGGAATCATCAATACGGTTTCGACAGGCGTTAAATCAGCCAAGTAAAAGCCGATCCCTGAGGTGCAGCCCTAAAAAGGACCTGTGCGAGACAGTCCTTTTGACCCGCATGCACATACCAAACTATGCGAAGTGGAAACTTTGTAACATCCACAAAGAATAGTTATCACAGTTTTATGTACTGTTTATGTGCTGTGTAAGGTGCCCAATGGCATAAACACTCCTAAATGGTGAGGAGGTCACATCACATTAAGGCCAACACCACATTCAGAGGCAATGTCTGGCCGCCATTTCTCAGTGAGCATCGATATAGTGAGACCAAGACTCCACTCCAGAAAATTCAGTTCAGAGTCTTCATTGTCCTCAGTGAAGATTCCTCCACACAGTACTGGACACGTTACTTTCCATTAACCCATTACTATCTTCTTAGGGAAATCCCTTAACTCTATGTAATATTACTAACATAAATCAGTTGAAGTGGATTTGCCCCTCGGCTGTGTGTATAATGTCTGCTGTAGTCTTCTGGTGCTTGGGGGTCTTTAGTTGGTTGTGATTTAAAAGCTTATTACTATTTTCTGCTACCAGCCGTCTCTCCTGGGGACCGTGCTGGCAGTATCTGACCTCTATCCACAGGATGTGAACTGGTTCACGCTTCAGAATAGAGAGTGGCACTTTTTTTTAACTTGATGTCAAATGTGCTGCAGTTTTTCTTTGACAGTGACTGGAGTGGCCCGTGTGACAGTGGCTTTCCCTTTTCATTTTGTGCAGGAGCATGTGATCCGTGAGGAAGCTCGGAGCCTGACTCCCCGTCAGTGTGCCGCCATGGACCTGGTCCTGCCCACTATTAAGGTACTGCTTGCCTCCCCAGTGCAAACAGACCGTTCCTTCCAAACATCACATGGGATCAATTTGGCAGACAGGGTCGTTAGGTGTCCCTTCTCTTCCCTGCCCTCCTATCGCTGCCTGCTGCTCTCTAGTTTGCTATGTGTTCTTCTGTCATTAATCAATTTCACTGTCTCTAATTTGGAACAAGCTGCCTGATCTTTGTCTCCTTCGCAGGGGGTGTGTCATCTCTCGCATCCATACCTGCTGACGATTTGGCATGATTTTGCCATTTTTATTATTGTCATTTTTTAATTGTGCCCCAGCTATGAGTCACCTGGAAGCATTAGTCTTTCACCGCAGGATGGAAACAGATTTTCCGGCAGCTAAGGTGGCAGGG
>JAODKL010000009.1:8010577-8023871 GCA_026780765.1 Petrocephalus schoutedeni
CCCCCCCCCCCCCCCCCCCGGCCCTCATGGAAGAGCGATCTGTAACACCACATCCGCAAAGCCCGCAGCCAATGACGTGACTCTTCCTGGTACTGAGAAAGGAGGCGTAATTAGGGACCTAGGAGCACAAATGGCTGTTTCCTCGTATGGGGAGAAGCCAGTGCAGCTGTGGTGTGTGTTGAGACCTTCTCTGCTGATTCGCAGAATTTAATCGATTCCCGTGGCTCTGACGAGAGCTCCCACCCCGTTCAGATTCATCACTGTGTTGATGTTCTCCTCATTAATATGCCAAGGGATCAATTATACGAGGAATATCTCCCCTGGTAACTGAGTTATGAAGTTATACAGTTCACTGTGAAATGCGATGGTTTTGTGAAAGGTTCTGCATTTATAGCAGCCTGCACAGGATGCAGAGACTGAGACTTCCCTAGATTGATGTAACTGTATCAGAAATGTTGGATTGCGGATGTTAGAACAGAGGAGTTAGAGTTCTCCACTAGCTGCTGGGAGTTTTCTTGCTTCTTCGGATCCTGGCTGATCCTTGCAGGACTTTCTATTCAAATGTGTGACAAGTTGCAGATATGCCTGCATCTGTTTTATGAACCATCTTACAGCCATGTGATTCTCTTTGGTCATGCCCCTCACTCTTATTTCAGTGAGATTCTGCATGATTCACATAAATGGAAAAAATCAGCATAATGGATTGAAAAAAACTTGATTTTGAAAAGATTAAACGAGAGGCTTTTGTTTTCTCCTCTGAGTAAAACATTTGACCTCTGTTCTAGTTCATTTCTGCCTTTTGTCTAAATTCTGTTGTAAGTTAGGTTTGACTGGGTCCCTTTTGCGGAATTGGCCGCAGGTCCACACTGGGTACAGCTTGTATCTCTCAGCTTTGAGATGATTACTGCAGATGCTTCTTCTGTCACTACATATTTATTTTCAGAGGTGCACAGCCAGTATCCACCTGAACGCGTGTGGACTGCTGTGCTGGACATGGGTGTTACCATGCTGACATGCACTGTCACAAACCATTTTCATAAATGAGTGTTCTGTGCCGGCAGCCTCTGGGGGATCGTGTGTGTGTACAGGTTTTGCTATACCAAAGGACATTTGAGGTCATTTTTTCGGTCCTCTCTACTTCAGACTTCATTTTACAAAAATCTGTGAATGCAATCAAAAGGTAAAAAGTCATGTGTCAGTTACTTAAGGCTAGGGCTGGGTTGGGGTTAAGGGTGTCGTGATTGGGATTAGGGTTTTTCCCATAGAAATGAATGGAAGGTCCCCATTTAGATACGTGATTGTGTGTGTGTGTGTGTGTGCGTGTGTGTGTGTGTGTGTGTGTGTGCGTATGTGCACATCCTCAAGCTGCCTATGTTCATGTTGGCTAAATGGACACTTGCATGCAGTCAGCTGTTTAATGAAAAGCGATTCCCAAGAGGAGTCTGGCTTGGGCAGGCGACACGATCGATCAGACCCTCCTGCTGAACGAGCTCCGGAGGACCTGAGTTACTGATCTGACTCCCAATTTATACCCTTAAGTTGTCTGCTGGCTAATCAGCTGCTCTGTCATCAGCCGTAGAACATCTGGAAGTCCACTTCAGACTTCTTCAGAATCCAGTGTCATAATCTCTCCGCAACTCACTACCCAAACTCATCTACCTTAGGCAGAAAGATCCTTACGTTTTACATCCAGACGTTAAAATGTGTTAAACTATCACGTGCTGTAAGCTGTGGTCTATTTTATACACATTTGAAGCCCCGCCCCTAAAAAACAGCCAGGCCAAAATAATGTTACACAATGCAGGCTAATGGCATGAAGGATACAACCTGTTCAGCATTTAGACAGGAAAATTAATCCTATAATTAAGCCAAAGGCGCAGGCAGTAATTATATATTTCTCTTCTTCTTGAAACATGGTTTTCATTTGTGAGAAGTGTGCAGGCATTTGGACAAAGGCATCGTGCTGAAACCTGACACAGGTCTGCTTAGCATTGCATCCTCGTAGCCCAGTGGCAGACTGAAGCCTCCTGGGAAACTGAGTCTCTTTAAGCAGGAATGAAAAAACCTTTATCTGTCTCGCCAGATGGCTTTGATTCTGTCTTTATGTTTATTTCAGCTATCGTGTACATGCTGTTAAATCACTAATACAAGAAAAAGTCTGTCTGTGGGGCTGTACAATGTGTAGCACTGTAGCCTCGTGTCTCTTCTGTAGGTATGCATGTTTGCAAGTTCCCTTCATTTTGTGTGGGTTTCTCCCAGGCAAGGCGATCTCTTCCTGTGCTTATATGAATGGTGAGTGACTGTATGGGCATATGCTGTGTGTGTCTAGCCATCATGCCCTCCTGGGCATTCTAAGCTACATGTGCCCCCCTGGGTATGCCTAGCCACTAGTGCCTTCCTGGGCCTGCCCCCTTGGGCATGCCCGGACTTGTCTGTTCAGCTGTCTGGGATGGGCTCCTGGCTCACCCTAACCCTGGACTGGTTAAGCGGTTATGGATGGAAGGAATAATAAGTGCCAATAAAGGTACATCTGCATAGTATGTTATCCAATTACCCATTTTCATCACTAACTCAATTAATTATTAACTGCATCTAAGTTATCCTTATTTTTCCCAGAAGGAAGGAAATGTATAATTTGCAAAGAACATAAAATTATTTTCTGAACCGTTCAAAGTAGCAATCTTGACGGAGGATAACAAATGATCCAGCTTTTGGAAACTGGGTGCTGAGAGTGGGCCGATGCAGACAGCTGTGTCAATATATGGATCCATTCTCTATACACCACTGAAGGTCCAGACGCCTGACTCCTGCCGATGATCCATTATCTCTGGGTTTCATGGTCATAGAAGGGAAGCCAGAAAAAATGGCCAAGTGTTGACTGTTACAAAGAAATCAAATTAACCAGATGGGGTATGGAGCGGGCCTGTTGAAGGCATTTACATCCTCCACTCTCTTGGTGGGTAGGTAGGCTGTTGGCATGGACTCAGACTCCCATGTTTTACTTCTACTGACAGCTTCATTCTGCTCCAGCTAGAGGCATTTTTTGGAAATGCTGAAAGCGTCACCAGATTTCAGGAGATTACAATGCAGGTACATGAACACATTCACCAGCTTCTCCACATGGAAAACATTCTTCTGACCTTGGCTACATCTGTAGATGACAGGTAGGCAGTTTAGATGTATTTCTATTGTAAAAATCAATTATAATCCCAAAGTCTCATACCAAGGGATTAGCATTGACCTAGAACACAACCTGATTCACCTTAAAGAATATTTTAGCAACTACTAAAATCACATCTGTCTTTTGAGAGCTCAGTATAAGCAGGTTGTCCACTCCCTAATGACCTTCATACAGCTTTCACTCGGTTTGACAACCACATGGTCTTGTACAGTGAGTAATGCCACACTTACAGATAATTCCCACCGGGTGGCGTATAAAGGGGAAGAAAACAGCGCTGGACCAAATGCTGGTTCCTGTGGAGCTCCATGTTTGCGGACTGAGTATTTCAGTGACTCATCGCTCAGAGAGACCCCACAGCCTGATAGGGTATGATGCAAGTCGAGACAAAGCCGGTCCGTGAGAACCACGAAGCTCTGTCACATTTGGGGAAAGGGTGAGCAGTGATGTCAGAAAAACAGTCCAAGTCCAGAAGTACGACAACAGGCATGTTAATGCAGCCAGAGGACAGAAGCAAGTAATTTGTTACTCTGATAAGTGCCCTCTCAGTTTTTGAGCAAGATAGAAGGTGAAAGATGATCAGGCTCAACTGAAATCAGGTTCTTCTTGAGCAGGGATTTGATGACCGCTTCCTCAGGCTTTGGAATGTATACAGAAGATGATCATGTGTATATATAATGGTAAACGATTTCATTTTCATCTACACTAATGAGACTGACTTCGTTGGCTGTGTGGGAGTAGAATGGCTTATAGTGTGTTTGGTGCCACAAGTTTTCATGAACCCAAAGCAAGTGACTCTAAAGGTTGAGAATGACTAGAAGCAGCATTGGCAATAGATGTGTCATTGGATTTTCTGATATTCATAACTTTGCTGTCAAAGAAATTCATGAAGTCCGTTCATTTTCCATAATTGCTTATCCAATTGCATATCCCAGAGAGGCTGCAGGGAGCACGGTGCTTGAGCAGGGAACACCCTGGAAAGAAACAGAACCTAGGATGGCCACTATAGCATGAAGTTAACCGGCTGTTGACAGGGTGTGTCAGTTTATGTGGTTGTCTGTCCAGGCATGGTCATCTTAGCAAAGAGCTTTATGGTTCATGGTGTATATACACAGATGAGCCAAAGCATCCCAATGTGAAGCAAATGATGTTCACCATCTCATCACAACGGTGCATGTCAAGCTCTGGGATGTATTAAATGGTAAGGTAACATTTGGTACTCATAGTTGACAATTTGAATGCAGAAAAAATGGCAGAGGTGAGTGACTTAATTGAGAGCCAATCTATTATGGTGACAGAACTGTGTCTGAGGCTTGCGGGATGCTGACAGTCAGCCGTGGGGAGTAGACTAGTCTGAAGAGGGAAAAACCGAACTGCCGGGTGTTGATAACTTGTTGATGCAAGATGTGAACAAAGGCTTTTCTGTCTGGTACAAACCAAGAGAAGGGCTAGTAAGGCACAAATGGCACATCATTTTGATGAAGGTCATAGGAGTAATTTGTCATGACACACCGTGCATTGAGCCCAGCTGCATACCCAGAGCCCAGTTAGTGTGGCCATGCCAACCCCATACAGCACCTACTGTACAATGGGCGCAACAGCATCAGAACTGGACCTTGGAGCAATGGAAGAAAGTCGTCTGGTCCAATGAATCCCATTTTCGGTCTCATCATATGGATAGCTGGGTAGGTCAAGAATCTGTGGGATGCGTTGGACCGACAAGTCCGATCCACGGCTACACAGCCCCATAAACAGCAGGGCATGATGCATCCTGTGTTGTGACACATCACTCCTGTATCCATCATTAAAGCTGTCTGTAATTTCTGCTACAGAAGCCCTTCTTTTGTTCGCACCAGATGGGATAGCCTTCATTCACAACATTATTCACTTACCAAGGAGGGTGGTCATAATCTTTCATTTCTTTGGTGTGTGTGTATATATATATATATATATATATATATATACACACACACACACAAGGAATATGAGTAATGTATGTTTCGTTTGATTGTAAGTGTGAATACTAACTGGCTTTTCATTCACAGCAATACTTCCATGCCGGCGGAAACGGTTTGAAGAAGTCATTCCTTGAGAAAAGCCCTGATCTGAAGTCACTGAAATATGCTCTCAGCCTTTATACACAATCTACGGATGCCTTGATCAAGAAGTATATAGGGACCCAGACCACTCAAGGTGAGATCATTCACTTGACACGTTTCTCAAGGTGACATGACTCCCTTAGAGTGTTTCTCAAGGCGAGATCACTAACCTGGCATGTCTCTTAAAGTAAGATTCCTCACATAGGGTGTTTCTCAGATCAATTTGCTTGGGCTGCTTCTCAAGGTGAGATCGCTAACATGGTGTGCTTCTCAAAGCAAGATCAGTCATATATATTGTTACGAGCTCCGAGCTATATATATAATAAGAGGAATGTATTGTAAGTAAGTATGTAAGTAGTGTCACAGAAGAAATAATTGCTGTAATTAAATATCAGTAATTGAACAGTAAACAAATGAATGTTAAAACACAGAACAAAACACTGTACATTGCATTATTAAATGCTGTATGACATGTTTATGCTTGCAATCAAGAACAGAAGTGTGACTGGGTGGATACTGCTATCACCCAGCATCACTCCAAAGTATTGTACATCATAGATCAAAAGTCAAAGTTGACTATTGAATGTGCATCACTAATGCACCATCGTAAAAGTCGAAATATAGTATCGTGAAGTGAGGAGTGTCTGGCTGTGGTCATGTGTATATATAACATTGACCAAATGTCCCCACAGTTATTTTGACGTGTTTTGGTCCCCACAAGGTGAAACCCAATTTTAGAAATTTTTTTAACTGCAGTGAAAAAGCTAAAATTGCACTTGTATTTTGTTTGGTTACTTATGGTTAAGGTTAGGGCTGGGTAGGAGTTAACATTATCATTGTTGGGATTAAGATTTTTCCCATAGAAATGAATGGAGAGTCCCCACAAAGATATACATACAAGCATCTGTGTGTGTATATATACACTATATTGCCAAGTATTGGTACCCCTGCCTTTACACACACATACACATTGTGAGCATTTTTAAGGTCAAGCACTGATCTTGGACGAGAAGGCCCGGCTTACAGTCTCCACTCTAATTCATCCCAGAGGTGTTCGGGTTGAGGTCCGGGCTCTGTGCAGGCCAGTTAAGTTCCACCACACCAAACTTGCCCACCCATGTATTTATAGACCTTGCTTTGTGCACTAGTACGCACTCATGCTCTAACAGGAAGAGGCCTTGCCCAATCTTTTCCCACAAAGTTGGGAGCATAAAATTGTCCAAAATGGCTTTGTATGCTGAAGCATTAAGAGTTCCTTTCACTGGAACTAAGGGGCCCAGCCCAATCCCTGAAAAACATCCCCACACCATAATCCCCCCTTCACCAAACTTTACACTTGGCACAATGCAGTCAGGCAAGTACCATTCTCCTGGTAACTGCCAAATCCAGACTCGTCCATTGGATTGCCAGACAGAGAAGCATGATTCATCACTCCAGTGGACACATTTCCACTGCTCTAGAGTCTAGCGGTGGTTATGCTTTATACCGCTGCATCTGACGCTTTGCATTGCCCTTGGTGATATAAGGCTTGGATGCAGCTGCTCGGCCATGGAAACCCATTCCATGAAGCTCTCTACGCACTGTTCTTGATCTAATCTGAAGGCCACATGAAGTTTGGAGGTCTGTAGCTATTGACTCTACAAAACGCTGGCAACTTCTGCACCCTGTGCGCCTCAGCATGCGTTGTCCCCGCTGTGTGATTTTACATGGCCTGAGTTGCTGTTGTTCCCAAATGTTTCCTTTTGAATTCATTGATTTGGAGGGGTGTCCCAATACTTTTGGCAATATAGTGTGTATGTGTCTATATATATGGAGAGAGAGAGCGAGAGAGACACACACATATACATATATGCACCTTGATCACTAGCAATTTTTTACGCATTACAAGGATTTTTCACTGCCTGTCAAGATCTAATTGTTGCCGTCGCCCTTTACTTTGTGCATATACGGAATACTTGCTTCCTGCTGCAGAGTCCTCTGGGTACTGCTGCAGTTGTGGGAATGCACGTTCCTGTCCGGCTCTGTCAAAGCCATACAGTCTGAGCTATATCCTTTAGCAAACCTAATGAGGAGTGTAGACCTTACTCCCTCCGTCACTGACCCAATTAAAGTACCACTCCACATCCCAGCAAAGCGTAAAAGCTGCAATGGTGTCTTTTGAAATACAGGGGGAGCCCTACTGTGGTCTGTGCAGGGTGTCCACAGCAGTTCCATGGTGTGAAATGCTGGTTCACTTGTGGCCAGTGAAAATGAACAACAACAGTTTGTATGAGTAACAGGAAGATCTTCTCCAGCTGTAAATGTGCTGGCATTTGATTAATGACATGATGTTTCTATCGCCTCATTTATCATCCTGAGCGCATGTCAAGTCGACATATGATACATGAAGCCGTAGATTTTTGTTTTTTTTTTTAGCTTTTGCCAGAGTGACTTTTCAGAATGTGTAATTGCATAATTTAAGTGGATCGAACAGATATGACGAGAAAGTCAGGGAGACACAGTGAAAGGGGGAAATGCCTTTTCCTTAAAGGTGGCCTGCAAACAGCCCGTCAAGGCTGATATTGAGACAGGCAGGTAGGAATTGTTTTTTTTTTGGAATGGCTATTTGCACCTGGGTGCAAATACCATCTGCCTTTCTGCTCAGCTATTTACACCCAGTCTCCTCAGTCTAAAAACATAAACACTGTGTTGCTTGCATGGTTGCACATCACTTCAATGGCTGAAGGTATCAAAGTGGGATACAAATATAAAAAAGTATAATAATAATAACAGTAATGATAGTGGTGCTAATAGCAATAATAACACCGACAATGATAATATAGCATTGTCGGCTACTGACACCTGCATGCAAATAGCATCTGCCCGGGGGCAAACAGCCACACTGGCTATACACCCTGGGTGCAAATAGCGTCTGCCTGGGGGCAAACAGCCACACTGGCTATACACTCTGGGCGCAAATAGCATCTGCCCGGGGGCAAGCAGCCACACTGGCTATACACCCTGGGTGCAAATAGCATCTGCCCGGGGGCAAACAGCCACACTGGCTATACACTCTGGGCACAAATAGCATCTGCCCGGGGGCAAACAGCCACACTGGCTATACACCCTGGGTGCAAATAGCATCTGCCCGGGGGCAAACAGCCACACTGGCTATACACCCTGGGTGCAAATAGCATCTGCCAGGGGGCAAACAGCCACACTGGCTATACACTCTGGGTGCAAATAGCAACTGCCTGATAGCTCAAAACAGACCCACTCTTAATCCTTAACAATATCTCTCAGAGTGACTATGTACACTTTACACAGTCTTTAATCCTCAAGCATTATGTACAGAGTTGCTGCCTGTACATGGCATTTGTTCCTCGAGTATTAATCAAAATGAGTGTCAGGAGTCAACATCAGCTTGATAGAATTTGATACTAAAAATTAATGAGTCACTGTCTATACACGGTGTTTAATCGCCAAGCATTAATCAGAGTCCCGGTATGTATGTTACTTTTTATACCTGGGTATCAGTCAGCCACTGTATATAAACAGTACATGTAATGAACATTGCCATAAAAGTGATAACTGTGTACAATTAACAGATGTGCTGACAGCTCTGCGTCTGATTGGCTAATTCTAGTCCACTCCTGGTGAGCCACTCGTCCCAATGGCAGAGGCCCCGGGGATATTTTTAGTTAAAGCTCCTTCACTAAAACTGCGAGTAAATGACAGATTTTATGACAAATTTTTTATGGCAAACTTTACTTTTTAAGCTAAGGAGAAGCTTTATTTTCCAGTCAAGGATTTGACATTTTTATTGTCATTCAAGTCAATGTGTGTGAACATACTGCACATGCCTGGGTTGTGTTTTTCCTATACCCTTTTTTTGGTGTGTGTATGTATGTGTGTGTATAATATGGGTATGTTTATGTGCATTTCACTAACTTTGGTTTGTTGTAAACTAGAGTGATGTGTGACCTAAAGCTTCCAACTGGGCAGCCAGACATAAGACTTCTTATGACAGGTAGCTAAATAGTTAGGGGAGAATTAAATGTGTGCATATACTGGCCATGTTTAGGTCACTGAACATATTCTCTCTGCAACCCATAATCCTGCTTTCAATAGCTTGACATGATACTAGGCGGATAATGCTGTCGCCCATAAACATCCTATATGGTGTTTACCAACGTATCATACAGTGTTTTGTTCTGTATAGGAAGACTCTACAAGCATTTTGGTAGGAATAATAATCTTTGGTAAATCTATGACAAATACTTATAATGGCTGTATAAGAACTCAGATGTTTGATCTGAATATCGCATGCACCAGAGGCCCATGCGTGCCCTTTTGTTCATGGAAAAAAATATTATCTTTAATTGTTTATAAAGCAAATGACTATGATTTAATTTTTCACCTCATTGATGATCACCAGCGTTATGTAAATTAGCTTCTGAAACTGAACCACAGGAAGAGTAATGAAAATAAATTATAGCAATTTCACAGTTAATTGCCCCCTCTAAAACTGTGAACCTGTCACAATGAGGAGCGGAGAACCGTATCTGTACTGGACTCCTCCATAGCAATGCTGGCCTTGGACATTTCGATCCCTCAAGTCTGCACATTAATATATGGGAGGGACGAACATAAATATTTGGGAGAAGTGAGGGGTGAGATTTGAACCCATACCCAGAGGTATGATAACCATTATGCCACCAATCCACCTCCTCCAGGGAAAATTCCATCCATACATTTTATGATACCACCTTGGTGGACAGTTTTATAACTCCAATTAACCTCAGCATGTTTTGGACTGTGGGTTGGGTGAACCACAGGGGGAGGATATGAAAGCCCCACACACACAGCCCCACCCAGGGGAGATTCAAACTCTGGAAACAGTGGTAACCACTGTGCTACCCAACAACCCAGGATTGGGCACAACCCTATTTTCTAAAACCTCTTTGGTAACACCAATTAACCTGTTTATGAAATGTTTTTGGACATCAGAGAGAACCGCAGGGGAGATTCAAACCCTGGTCCCAGAGGTATGAGGTAACAGTGCTAACAATTGTGCTGCCCATCCACCTCTATACGGGGAAAATACCATCCATCAATTTTCTATGGACGCAAGGCAGGGAACAACCCAGAATAGGGCATGAACCCATTGCAGGGGGCTAACCACTGTGCCACCATGCCATCCATTCCTAAAGGGAATATTCCACCCATACATTTTCTAAAAACCACTTTACTGGACAATTTACTAACACCAATTGACCTCAGCATGCTTTTGGACTGTGGGCAGTTGGGAACTGGAGTAACTGGAGGAAACCTCATGGAGAGAGCATGCAAACTCCTGCAAAAGCCCCAGTGGAGATTTGAATCATGTCCCCAGAGGTGTGAGGCAACAGTGCTAACTACTGCACCACCATGTCGCCCCATAGCGGAAATATACATTTAGAAATAAATTCTAATTAGTGCTAGTGTGAGTCATAAATTGTTTTTACACAAGTGTCTTCTGAAAAGTGCAGTGATCAGTACTTGCTAAAACTAATCTACTTGGGAGTACACAGTTCCTCTGACCAAAGCTAATATTTGAATCTTCTGGTGTATAGCAGCCATCACAGGAGTACCATCATATCCCCAAGCATCCACTCACTCCTGGAATGATTGCAGGGTTTTTTTCACTGTAGGGTTCCTCACGATCCACTTATCTGCATATCAGTGCCGACTGCTGCTGCTTCATTTGCCACAATAAGCGATTGTTCCTCTTGACAGTTATTGGTCACTGTGTAAATGTCCCGATTCCATCACTAATGGAAAAACAGGAACGGCAGTGTCAGCTGGTAATCTCTGGAGCGGGCGTGATCCACTGCGTGCGTTCGGCGGGGGCGTGCGAAGACCCACGAGCTGAAGGCTGGAGCTCCAAAACAATCAGGAGGCATCACTGCGTTTACACAGAGAGCACAAATTGGTTTTCATATCAACACCCGTAGCCTTAAACACCTTAAAATAACGATTGGTGGTTGTTGCTGAACATATTGCTGTAGGCCACAGACTAAATGTTTCTCATTTCCAGCAAGCTCAAGAATGAAATTTTAAACGAATTCACCCCTCCAGAGCCTTGGTACTGCAGGCACTCTCAGTGTTATATGCAATTTGCTCTTATTTACTTTGCTAATGTAGATTTTTAATGTTTTGGAGTGGTTCTTTTTCCAGGGTGTTTCAAAGATAGCCTTGTGTTTAACACCATTTTGTTTTTTTTGCACACCAGTTCAGCCATCTAATGGATCACTGGGTGAGGTGTCCATTCAAGTGGATCTCGTGTCTCATCCAGGCACGGGGGAGCACAAAATTAATGTCAAGGGTATGACTCTCACTCCAACCACTTACTGCAGGCTTTGGGAGCAGACACAAATCTGAATGCCGATTTTCATCTTAATAATAATCGAACACAACTGTTTTAATTTGAGCCATTATACTGATCATCACACACACACAGTTTAACAGAGCAGGATCTGGTATCTGTAAGGGCAACACTGGAAAAAAACACTGAACAGGCATGAATCGTTGCACTGTTACAAATGAGTCTTAGGACGAATGTTGTATATCACTGCGAAATTTATTTCAAACCAGCTAGTTGTCAAATGTATCTGCACTCTGGCCTTGCCTTGCTGTCATGGCTAAACACCCACATGCCTAGCATTCCCACTCCCCACCATGGTACAGATCCTTCTGGGGTGGGTATTTAACTGTGGAGCTCCACATACTCCCTGTCACATCCCTGGGTGAGAGCCACAGGGTCAGCAAGTGTTAGGTCTAAAATAGTCTTATCTCACCACAGTTCTTTCTGCCCCACCCCACCCCCCCAGTTGCGGGAGTGAAAAGCCTTAGCTGGCAGACCAACGCCATGTTCCGTCCCTTCGTGGAAGTCAATGCCGTGGGACCGCAACTGGCAGACAAGAAGCGCAAGTTTAGTACCAAGACCAAGAACAACAACTGGTCCCCAAAGTACAACGAGTCATTCCAGTTGTAAGTCAAAGCCCTCTCCAGCCTTACTTAGGGCCTAAACTGTTTCGCCACGTTGTGTAGTTTCTTGATTTCCTACAATATTCCTGTTCATGGCAAATGTCGAGGAGTCACTTATTCACTTATGTTCGTGTGTATTTCTTAGATTCGATTGGCTGCACGTTGATGTTCTTGCTAATGTATACAGAATTGCAAATCTTCTGGGTCAGTAATAATTGTGCCATACAAGAAGTGCAGCTGGCTGGAGCAGGGTACCTCTTCCCATCCCGATTCTGCTGCAGCATGCTGAGCCCCGAGCATGAGCCCGAGGCCTACGAGCTCCACGTCTCGGTGAAGGACTACTGCTTCGCCAGGGAGGATCGCATCGTCGGCATGGCAGTCATTCCGCTGAGGGACCTCGCCGACAAGGGAAGCTGCTCGGGCTGGCACCCCCTGCTCAGAAGCGTCTCCATGAACGAAACCGGCCTGATCATCATGAGGATACTCTCGCAGAGGAGCAACGACGAGGTGGCCAAGGAGTTCGTGCGGCTCAAGTCCGACGTCAGGTCGGCTGAGGAGACGTCGTGAGGTGGGGGACGCCTTCAAGGAGAGCTCGGCTGTGGACGAGGGGGGTGGTGCTCTCCGTCTTTGTGCATGCGTGTTAAACATCTGTTGGAATGTTCGTAAAGCTACAGTACATTACAGTGTTTACCTACAGTACACTTATTCTGAAGTAACATTCTATCTTAAGATGTTAACTTTTGTACTCAATCTAGTCTTTTTGAACAATAATTTGTTCAGATGAAGTGCCAAACCACAAAAGGAAAAAAAAAAAATGACGATGAAAGCTAGTCAACTAGGTAAATTTCAATTTGCTTGAAGAGTTTGTCCCATTTCCTTTCACATTTCAGACGTTATATTCTGTCATGCTTATCATTTTGGTACAATGTTTTTACACAGCACCTGTGCATGGTCTTTTCATGTCTGCATCCTCCCCCGCCCCCCCCCCCCCCCCCCCCCCCCCCCCCCC
>JAODKL010000009.1:8037198-8054391 GCA_026780765.1 Petrocephalus schoutedeni
TATATTTATTTTTCAGTATATATTTACATTTATGTTTATATTCTTATATATTCTTATTTATATATTATGTTATATTCAACTGATATTGAAAAAGCATCAAGGTTTGTTCACCATATAAGTCAATACGTTTCCTTACAGCTTAACAGCCATGTTTAGACAGAAAATGAAAATATGTGGATCTATTTCTCTTAAGGGAACTTTTCTCATCTTGACATTCAAGATCAGTAAAGAACAATTTAAGAGCTGTCAGGGGTCAGGGTCTATACTTTTTTAAAATGCATACTCGAAATGCTTTATGGTTGAAAGGGGGCTTTTTAAATTGTGAGGAGCTGTTTACATATATACTGGCATCCTATCCAGGATGCACACCAGCCTTGTGCCCTATTCTCTTTGGAACAGGCTCCAGGGCCTCCAATTGGCAGTTGGATGAATGGTTGTTTACATGTATGCAGTTCGCAAAGAATCTGTCTTCATAGTAATTTTATAAATGATTGCTTAATATGTACCTGGGTGATTAATAACAAATGAGAGAATTGAGGTTTGGGGCCTCACTAGACAGATATTTAGTAAAAAGCCGGTATATTTGTAAGACTGTTATTAAACAATTGCTTTAAGACCATAATAACTGAAATAGTCATTATGTCCAGTTCTAGATTAGCTGTTGTATTATAAATGACTACAGCTTATAAACAACTATTTAGAAAGACTATTTCTCAGGGAATTTTTTGCCTGCCATGGGGAAATGTCGAGTCATGTTTTATTACCGCACAAATGACTGTGGGTGATTACATGCAGCCCTTAGTCCTTCACTCCCCAGGCAAGGGGGGCACAAAAAATGGGTGATGTCCTACTCATCTGGCACGTCCAAGGCTACTCTGCTCCTTCTGTCCACGCGGGGCATCCCCCGGGATACACCTGCCACCCTACGGTCTTCTCACATACTCTACAGGAATGCCAGTTTTCCATTGGGCGACTACCTCCCTAGTCACCGATCTTCTGTCCCAAATCCCCTTCTGCCTCAGAGGCTCCAGTGTGAGATATGCTAGTGCTGTTCGGACATAAAGGTCACCACTGTATAATGTGTAGTGATTTCCGGATGCATCCAAAAGGAGACGGTCACATGGCGCGCTCGGCGATGCACATCCCCTAAGAATATGAGGAACAAATGCAGAGCTGTAATCCCCAGCCCAGCACTGTGCAGATATGTCTGCATCCAAACAGCATTATCAGAAGGTGCTGAAGAATTTTTCAAGCTAGAAGTTGGTTAATTTTTTGTTTTTGAAGATATGATCACAGCCAGCATTCTGAGACACGGGGATGCCTTTCACCACTGCCTATGGGTGACCGGGACCTACTGGAAGGTCATGCGATGCTTATTGCGATGATGGCTGGATTGCATGACAGCTAAGGTGAATCGAGAAAACAATGAGGATGAGCACTGTAGCAGACACTGCCACTCACGGAGAATCCCCTGCTGTCTCGGGGCTGGAGCCCACAGCTTGCTGCAGTCTTCAGTTTCAAATTTAGGGAGAAAAGGCTGAAGTGCTGACAGAAGCAGGATCCCGTCCTGAAGAGCTGTTTACGCTTAAGGTTCTCGGTAAACACAGAGTTGGAGGTATCTGGCACACTGCATCAGGATAACATCTTTCCCCAGCCGCGCCTGCAGCTTCCAGGCAATACTATCTAACAGCAGAATGAAACCCTGCCAAGCTGAGGACTAGTGATCAAGTAAGAACACCCATAAATGTAATCCACGCCCAGTAAGGACCAGTCAGCAATGCAGGAGGGTATTTGACTGTCTGATCACTAATGCATAACCCTAAGTGCAAAAAGGCATCCAAAACCTACAGAAATAAAGTTCAGATGTGTTAAGTAGGTCATTGGCACTTTCACATACCCTACAACTTCCACATATACAACTTCCACTCACAGGAAGAACGACACCTCCCTAGTCCTACAGTTAACCACGATTCACCTCGCCCTTCCTCAGTTAACAGCATCTTGTTAGTTTCACTTAAGGAAGAATATCCTTCTTCCCTCTTAATATAATATATTCCATTTTGTCATTGTTACTCATGACATCCAGCTGAGGTGCTGTAGTATGTATTGAGGTAGTAAAATTGCATTGGGTGTTTAAAGTGTGTTTTCAAAAATCATTTTAAATGCGGGAGATACTTCCAGGTCAGCTTACTGACAGAGAGAGAGACAATTTCATACACGAACGAAGCGAAATCGGTTCAGTAATTCAGCAAAATCTTGGCAGTGGCTGAATTAAATAATCTCTCTATAAAAACGCAGCTGACTTACGGGGAAACATGAGTCACGTGTCCGAGGCCTACGATAATCCTGCACACTCAATGCGGTAATAAAAGTCACCCAGCCAGTCATCATAAAGAGAAACGATTTGTGAAAACAATAGCGTGTGTAAACGCACCTGCTTCCATGCTCCAGTGTGCCGTAATGGTGCCATTAAAGGATTAGCACATGCCCCAGAGCAGCAGCAGAAATGCTAATGTGTTAATAAGTTACTACTCTTCTTAACTGGCGACCACTCTCCCTTCCAGCCGCAGCTGGCCTGGCTGGCCTTGGCCCGCATGCCCGACATGAGCTACGCGCTGGGCCACTCTGCAAAGACCGTGTTTTCACCTGATGGGGATGCTCACTGTCAGGGCCCTCTCTGCTGTCGTCGTCTGCACCTCCATACCAAAGTCTATCGATCAAACACAAGTGCACACCAGGGTATGACAGATGGTTGCTTAATGTTACTGGACAGGATCAGTGTGTTACTTACTAAAATTAAACGGCTACAAAAACAGCAGGTTACCAATTCTCATACTATACACCTGGTGCGACACGCATTTAGACGCAAGGAGCACGCAAGAAATCTTTATATTATATTTATAGTATTATTCCATTATAAACCTAAAATTAACTACATAAAAGGAATTGGGGTAGTTTGCAAACCCTACAGATTATATACAAGGCAATATAACCGTTACATACATGAAAAGTGTGCAGACTTGCCTCAAATTGAAAATCTCACTCCAGCCAGCTGACCAGAGCTGGCAGCCTCGAAAGGGGTTCTTTGCACTGCGGTCAGTATTCCTTAGTCACTTTGCTGGCATTCTACAACATCCTTAGTATTTAAGATGGCATCAAGACAGGCAGCACCTGTCCCCTGTTTCGTAAGATTTCTGAAGAATGTTCCATCCTCTTCGTGATTAGCACGACATACCGGATCATTCGCATAAATAAAAAAACAACGTACAGAAGCGCATCTGGCATCATTCCTGTGTTAATGTTTACAGTGCAGAGGTGCCATAAAGATCCACAGCATTTAAATAATAAAAGCTCATTATATCCTTATCTGCGCATCCTGTGGCAACAGTGATGTTGCACTGCAGGGTGCAATAAAGGTCAGCCTCAAATTTTCTCATGTTTATAAAATGGACACGTCGCACGTAGAAGCTTGCATGAGACCAGATCAATAAAGAAAAAAGCTGGAGAGCCTGCATGACGCCTGAAGAAGGTGTCACCCTCCAAACGCCACACAGGGCTGACCGAGATGGAGTAACGTTCACAGCTTGAGAGACTTGGGGAGACGTCAGTGTCCTGCTCACACAGATCGGCCTTTTACCACAATTAGGCCAGAGGAGAAGAACAAGGTTTGCAGTCATTTTTAACTCTTGCCCAACCAATGATTTGTGTCGGGATGGGATTGCTTGCATGCACATAAGTGCTGGGTCCATTCGACCTGCAGCCTTGCAGAAGAGCTGATGTGAAATAAATGCAAATACCGCCCTCTACCTGTGAATGAGAGGAGCGCAACATCAGCATAACACCACCTATGACCAAACCTCTATTTCACAGTAAATCTAGAGCCAGAAATTAATGACTGAAGCCACCAAGCACCACCCTTCAGACTGAAAAAAATACCTCTGACATTTACCCCTCTAGAAGGATCAAGTATGCACATCCTCTGAACATACTTGATGCTCTATGTTCTTCTGAAACCAAGCAGTCATGGTCCAACAAAATTCTAATCTGGTGCAAATATGGCAGTGCATCCAGGTGGCTTTGTGCTCACCTAACCAAAGTCACATGTATTTTCCAACTCTCAGGTGTTAACAGAGCCTCCTCACACTGCAATTGCTGTACAAAGTAAATTTATAACTAGCTTCCTCAACAGTGATTCTGGTCTGTCAAAACTCAAAGGACAATCCTCAGAAGATTTCAGCACTGTGTCACTTCACTACAGATTTATGTTGTCATTCCTCGACAGCATTAAATGGGAGGCATTTATGTTTACAAAGAGGAAAAATCACACACAAGCATCTGACAGCTTTGGAATAGAATCAGCTGTGCGTTTCCTGTCCAGACGCCCAGTCAGTTCACACAGGAAGCTCTCGTGCTAAACTGTCATCTGTGAGCTGCAAGAGGAGGACAGTGTTCAACAAATTCAACAGAAGTTAAAAGGATGGAACAGGCTTGCAAACCATGACCTCATCAGCACATTAATGTGAGCGGCTGAGACCAGCAGGATGGTGGCGGGGGGGGTGGGTATTTGGCCGTGGACCACACTTGTGGCGTATTCCTCTCCCTTGTGAAATGTTATCCATTAGCATCCACTCAGTGAGTCCTTTCGGTTATTGGATGAGAGGCCAGCAGCATCACCCAGGAGAACAACTTTGGCAGATAAAACCCATTTCACCAGCATCTAGCTAAAAATATAAAAAAAACGAAAACAAAATTCCCTAGTGCCCCCCCCCCCCCACTTTCTGGTCTCTACTCACGATGATGCAGCATGTTTTCAGTGCCACCGGGAACGTGTCCATTTTAGCACATTAACCAAAGCTCGTGCGATAGACACTAATCATGGAGCCATGATTATGAAGGGCTAGAGATGCAGACTATTACTAAAGCCACAGCAAGCGAGACAGAGTCAGAGCCGCCTAGCATGACGGCGTGGAAACTGCGGTGTTTAGCACCGCTGCGTGGTGGGCCCACGCCGCCAGCCGCCTGCCCTGCCGGGCCATCTGCTCAGGCCTCAAATTAAACTCCATCCTAGGTATCAGCATTTTCATTACCGCAGACTGTGTGGTGGGCCGGAGGCCGGGGCCCTGCAAGGAGATCGCACCTGCTGCGCTCTCTCAACAAAACATGAAGGAAGCAATCCTGTCTGTACATGCAGCTGGATGATGGCATTACAGCCCCACCGCCTACAAGGCAAGCCTCAGGTCTCTCACACCCATAAAATACAGGAAGACGGCTGTGTGAAACAAATACTACAACATATCATAGGCTCCAAAACATGTACTGTTATCAGAAAATGCAGCTATATTCCCCAAAGCAGCAAAGCAAAATTGCTAACTCTTATGATAATGCCTACAGCCATATGTTCACTTGTCCAGCCATTCATTATCTATAATTGCCTATCCAGTGCTGGGGCGCAGTGAGCCTGAGACGGGGGACACCCCGGAAGGGACGTCTGTCCATCACAGGGCACACACTCACATGCTATGGGCAAATCCCCCAGAACTACATTTCGGGAAGGTGAGATGAAAGTGGAGTGCCTGGAAGAAACCTACTGAGGGGAGAACATGCAGGCTCCAAGTTGGGGCACAGATCAAGCACACCAGCCTGAAGGTGTGAGATGCTTATATGCTCAGGTCTTAAAAATATATATCCCAGTCACGGTGTGATGCCCCAACATAAAGAACAATTAATTATAAATTCTACTTTTTTTTAAAGGAATTACAAAATACTTCAGAATGTTTTGCCATAAAACTGAGTCTGACAAAACTGTCAAAAAATTAAATTTTACAAGTTATGTGTGTGTAAAACCCAGCCATTTTTTTCTCCCAGCAGCCCACAAAGGCTTAACTTTTTTAAATTTTGACTTCATAAAAATTGCCATGCAGTACATTACATTTTTTACATTCAATTCACTTACTGAATGTTTTTATCCAAAGCGACTTACAATAAAGGGAAGGGTTACAATCTGTGTGTGCTCAACAAAGACTCATAAAAAATAATGAATTCACTGCAAAAAAAATCTCTGGGGTGCTTGGAGGGGGATTGAATTAATACAGTAAACTGCCTTTTTTATAGACAATGTCTAGGTGTTTGATTTGATCCTCATTAACATTCCTTCGCGACAGATATTCCATAGAAATTTTGAAAAAGCATTGCAGATGGCATGTATCATGTATACAGTCGTGTATATAGTCAAAAAGAGTCATATAGTCAGCGTGGCAGTTTTGAGTCATTATCCCAGGGCATCTGTCACAGAAGTCAAACCAGAGCATTGGTTCAAGCACTTGGCTCATCACTGAGAGTTTAGTCCCACCTAAACTCCAGAGAGACATTTCAGGGCCAAACTGTACCAAGACTAATTCACTGGAGTATCAGGACTACCCAACATAAAGAACTGTGAAACAACCGGCTGGGGAAGACATATTCGACTAATTAAAAATGTCACAACAAAAGGGCTTCCAGCTTCAAGCAGAGGTGTGATATAAGTGTGACTTCTCATGTTATGCTGCCTTCCATGAATAGTGTGTATACTTGTGTTGCGAAGCAGCAGGCAGCCCGCTGCCAGCCAGGTCTGTCAAAACCCCAAAGCAATAAAGTGGCTGCAGGGAGAGGGGGTGTCCCTCCCCTACAGACAGCAAACCCAGAGGAGCTGGGGCGAGTCTCCCCTACAGACAGCAAACCCAGAGGAGCGGGGGCGCGTCTCCCCTACAGACAGCAAACCCAGAGGAGCGGGGGCGCGTCTCCCCTACAGACAGCAAACCCAGAGGAGCTGGGGCGTGTCTCCCCTACAGACAGCAAACCCAGAGGAGCGGGAGCGTGTCTCCCCTACAGCCACCCTGCCAAAAGGAGAGGTTCCCTAATATCAAAAATGAACGAAAACCCAAAAGTAAGGGCTGAAACCCTGGGTTAAAAAGCATGAAATGAGTTACTAAAACATGTCCTGTTTTGGCTCCACATACCGGATCCAATGCAACACTAATTAAAATGAAAATTTTGTATCTAAATGATAATTAACTCCTCGAGCTACAGTACAGTGCTAGCAAGAATGTTTGATCTAGCCAGAGAAAGATATTCTCCTGCTTGCCACCTGCCTCTGGGAGTTACACAGCCCCCCAGGCTGGCTACCACACACCCGCTTCCAGTTTCCTTGCATGGCACAAAGAGCACCTCTGAGCCACTAAACATTCCCCGCCAGCCATGTTCCTACTGGATGGCCTGCAGTGCTCCATCCGGCAGAGACTCTTTGGACAACAAGGATTTTTATCACTTTATCATGTTGCTGATTAGCTAATCCCCCCCCCCCCCCCGGCCCAAACAGACACCAAAAACATTTTTATCTACAGTTAAGGAGTAATTGGTGTTATTACCAACAAGAGGCTTGTCTGAGCTTGGGACCAGCAGCTGCACTTACTCAGCTCCACTTCTGAGTACGTGTGCTGCAGCACTATGCTCTGTGTCTGTGCCCTGCAGTCTGGTTGCAGAGGCCGCTGGCAGGGCCACTGCGCAGCCGGGCATGTTGATGAATAGGGCCGCAGTCGCAGCTTGCATGCAAGCGAGAAGAATGCGTGTCCTCCTGGCCTCAGGCCCCACCCCCAGCAAACCCCGCCCCTAGCAAACCCCGCCCCCTTGTGAGGGGCTAACCAGCCGCTGATTTATGATCCCGGTGCCGATTCCTGGGTGCATGAACAGATGCTTCACCATTGCCGAGAGGGGCACTAACAACGTTGTTCTTTTAAGCAAGAGGACTACTGTTTGTGACTCAACTGGTGCTGAGGCCAGCAGAAAGGCTAACCACTAACCAGGCTAACTAAGTCTGAAACAGTAGACACACATGTGTGAGCGCGAGCGAGCAAATAAAATGAAGTGAGACTTAGACACGGTCGAAGCCTAAATTATTTTTTAGCACAAAGGCTTTTGGAGACGCTTTTTAAGGATACAACAGCACACACAAATGTTTGCTACAGGTCAAGATTAAAAAAAAAAGAAGGAGAACAAACTCCAGGGACACCAGGGCAATAACTACCAGCAAAAAAAATTCTTCAGGGTCCAACAGGAAAGGCATGTGCCCTTCTACTCTCCTACACTAAACAGTGCCTACATCCTGAGCATGAAATTCAGACAGCACAAGTTCCAGAATCCTTAAGCAAAATGGTTAACAGGCATCTTACCCAGACAGAAATGAACACGCTGCAGAAATGGGATGGAGGCAGGAGCCGTGTTTAAAGGTTCTGCTGAACACTGGGCTGACAGCAGAGCCTGGGGCACGGAAGACATGTTGCTGATGTTGTTTGAGCTGCAGCAGTCAGTCCCCTTTCCTCGGTAGAGTATGGCACCTTGTCAGGCTTGCGGCTCTCAGGAAAGCTAAAAGCTAATCTGCCTGGAGTTTTTAAACTCCTGTCAAAGTTAACCATAGCAAACAAGTCTCAGCAGACAGCTACTCTCCATCCTGGCCATCGGCGATGTAGGATTGCGTCAACAGCTTGTAATGTCAACGATACTGTTTCAGGCTGAGCGGAAGAAGACAACTGTAGACCATTTCATTTATCATACCAAGAATACCTGTGTAGCTACACAAGAACAAAAATTATTATGCTGATACACTATATTGCCAAAAGTACTTGGACGGCTGCCTTTACACATGTGAACTTAAATGACATTACATTCTTAAAAGGCTTTAATATGCAGTTGGCCTACCAGGGGACCACTTGTGAGGTCAGGCACTGATGGTGGATGAGAAGGTCTGGCTCACAGTCCCCGCACGAATTCATCCCAAATGTGTGCTATCGGGTTGAGGTCAGGGCTCTGTGCAGGCCAGTCAAGTTCCTCCACACCAAACTTGCTCATCCATGTCTTTGTAGACCTTGCTTTGTATATTGGCAGCCACCAAACCAGACTTGTCCATTGGATTGCCAGACAGGGAAGCATGATTTGTCACTCCAAAGGACACGTCTCCACTGCTCTAGAGTCCAGTGGCGGTGTGCTTCACACCACTGCCACCGACGCTTTGCATTGCACTTGGTGATGTAAGGTTTGGATGCAGCTGCTCGGCCAAGGAATCCCATTCCATGAAGCTCTCTACGCACTTATCTTGAGCTAATCTGAAGGCCACACGAAGTTTGGAGGTCTGTAGCTATTGGCTCTGCAGAAAGTTGGAGACTTCTGCACAGTCTGCGCCTCAGCATACGTTGTCCCCACTCTGAGATTTTACGTGGCCTACCACTTCGTGGCTGTGTTGCTGTTGTTCCCAATTGCTTCCACTTTATTATAATACCACTAATAGATGACTGTGGCATATTTAGTAGAGAGGAAATTTCAGAAATGGACTTAAAATTGCACAGGTGGCATCCTATCACGGTACCACGCTTGAATTCACTGAGCCCCTGAGAGTGACTCATTCTTTCACAAATGTTTGTAGCAGCAGTCTGCATGCCAAGGTGCTTGATTTTATACACATATGACCATGGTGTATAAAATGAATGACAAGTGATTGGAACTGAATTCACTGATTTGAAGGGGTGTCCCAAAACCTTTGGCAATATAGTGTATAATGCCTCTCTGGTCCAAAGACACTCAGTGTGCTACTCAGAAAAAGCTTCAGAGTAAGGCTGAAGTTTATGATGTGGCTGGGTCAAGGCCCTTTGGCAGTCAAATTAAGCACCAACAGCTAAGTGAAATTAGAACACAAAGATCCACCCATGTTCCATAACTGCTTATGGAATCGCCATGAGGAGTCTGAAGTGTATCCTAGGAATCCCATGGGCCAAGGCAGGCAGGGGACCCCCCGGGCATGAAGCCAGGCCATTACAGGACAGCCCGAGATGACTGCTGTAATAAAAACAATGAAAGAAAGTAGCACTATGTTGCTACACCCACTTCTCAGAATGGGGGATGCCACCATCTGCGCGTCTGTATGTTCAGGATGGATGTCACTCTAGGATGAGAGGGGAGGGCCAGCAGAAAGTGCAACCAATCACCTGGCACCTGGAGGGTTAGGTCACATTGCAGATTGTAGTTCTCACACTAGCCACAGGGTGGTATACCAAGGACAAAACACACTTACAAAGAAATATTACAAAATGTAAAACCCAGAGTCTCTTTGTTTCATTTTATTGATTTTGCTGATTGCTTTGTTTTTTAATTACAGGATTCCAGTAGGAGTGTAAATCACTGGTCCCAAGGTGATTCAATTCAATTATGATTATTGAGCAAATAATTCAATGCATTGGAAATCTTTAATTTCTATCACAATTAGATAATTTGATTATTTTGATAACATAAATTCAAACCGTATTTTACATCACTGAAAAAACAATTCACAAATATGACCATGGGAACATAATTTTTTATTGTTATTATTAAACAGGGATAACAAGCCAGTGTGAATTGTCAAACAGCAAACAGATTTTAAAATGAATTGTAAATATGTCGCAGGCTGATACTTTGAGGCTTCTTCTACATATGAGTCAACAAAATCCCTCGTCCTCCACTACAGAAAATGGCTGATCGTCCAATGCAATCACCTCCACTATTTTTAGTAGTTGTGTCTTTAGCTCTGGTGCTGCTGACTTTGAATACTGAGAAAGTTTAAATACTGGATGGTAGTATCAGTCATGATTTACATGTTGGACGGATGCCAGTATCTTGTTTTTCAGCGAATATCACCCCCAAATAACCAATATGTTATGCATCACTAGGGGTACCATTACTTTTTAGTTAGCTAATTAGGTACCTCAGGCTTTTGACTTTTCTGAGCTACAAACCAGAGGATCCCAGGATCTCAGGCAATTAAGACCACAAAAAAGAAAATTACACATACATAAAGGGTTTAGATTGAGGCTTGAGGTCTGAGTGCAAGGGCAGCCATATTTCCAGCACCCCTTGAACATTTTTCAGGGAATTAAGAACCCAAGGGCCCAACATAAATGTGGCAGAAAGGCTTAACCCTAACCTCATTGACTAAGCTTTCGATGGCTTTAATGTTTACATATATCACTGTTATTTTGTTAAATGTGCTTCTGTAAGTTCCCACACATATTGCATGCATACCTAACATTTTATTGAACAGACAGGCTTAAACTCTTCTAATTGCACATTAGACAGAGAGCACCGGCTAAAGTGGCGGGCAGCATTTAACCTGCATGGCACCCTGAACTCAGCGCCCGTTTCTAATTACAGGCATGGCTCCCGATGAAATGTGCTGCCCAGTGTGCATGCTGCATTTGTTAAACTCAGCATGATGAAATGCACCATTAGCTAAAGCCGTACCGTGCTCCGGGGCTCAGTGGATGCCACTCATGTGCTCTTCAGGGGCAATAAATGTCTTGGTTAGATACTAATTAGCCAATTTTCACTCAAAACAAAAAAATAAAAACAAGCCTGAGGATGTAAAAAAAAATAAAACGGCAGTGCTATGTGTGCTGACTGCATTTTAATTCAGGTATTTGCAAACAAACTGTCCATAAAGTGATTTGTTAATAATGACTGACTGAATAAAAGTTTATAATTAGGCTTTGTTAGTTTGAAAAAAAAACAATCACATCATAGAAATCACAATGTTTGTTACACATAAGAAAGATCACTATTATTCCCTCATTCAATTCCTGCATGCATATTTTTTTATGAAATGTTTATTGTCCAACAAAGTTGATGTTTCCACATCAGCATAACTACAATGTTTTTGTAATGAGGTAACTGTTACTCGTATTGCTTCAAACTTGTGTTCTATTGTGTTCCTTGGACTGCAAACCTTTTGTATTTGTTGGTATCCACAGCTAACTATATTGCCAATAGTATTGGGACACCCCTCCAAAACATTGAATTCAGGTATTCCAATTACTTCCATGGCCACACGTGTATAAAATCAAGCACGCAGACTGCTTCTACAAACATTTGTGAAAGAATGGGTCGCTCTTGGGAACTTGGTCAATTTACGCGTGGTACCATGACAGGATGCCACCTGTGCAATAAGTCCATTCGTGAAATTTCCTCACTACTAAATATTCCACAGTCAACTGTTAGTGGTAGCATAACAAAGTGGAAGCAATTGTGAACAACAGCAACTCAGCCACGAAGTGGTAGGTCACATAAAATCACAGAGCGGGGACAGCGCATGCTGAGGCCCACAGTGTGCAGAAGTCACCAACTTTCTACAGAGCCAATAGCTACAGACCTCCAAACTTCATGTGGCCTTCAGATTAGCTCAAGAACAGTGCGTAGAGAGCTTCATGGAATGGGTTTCCATGGCTAAGCAGCTGCATCCAAGCCTTAAAATCACCAAGTGCATGGGAAGCAGCGGTGTAAAGCACACCGCCACGTAGAGGAGTAGTGGAGACGTGTCCTCTGGAGTGACAAATCATGCTTTACTGTCTGGCAATCCGATGGACATGTCTGGGTTTGGCGGTTGCCAGGAGAACGCTACTTGCCTGACTGCACTGTGCCAAGTGTAAAGTTTGGTGGAGTGGGAATTGTGGTGTGGGGATGTTTTTCAGGGGTTGGGCTTGGCCCCTTCCTTCCAGTGAAAGGAAATCTGAATGCTTCAGCATACGAAACCATTTTAGACAATCTCATGCTCCCTATTTTGAGGGAACAGTTTGGGGATGGCACCTGCCCCCCCACCCCAAAAAAAGGTATAAGAAACACGCCCGTTTTACAGTTCACTTACTGAAGTTTATTTAAACAGATTTCACATTTTCCACCATCCGACCGACCGTCTGACGTTAACGACACGTTTCATTCACGATGCACGCACCACATTTCAATCAATTTGACAAACGGCTTCTAAATCCTTGTCTATAGCCTGTGTGCATCAGCAAGAAATCGCTATGCAATTTCAGCTTGCCTAACCCAAGTAAGCTAGCCAGCTGCAGCACTATCTAGCCTAGTTTCCTGTGAAGCTCATAGCCTGATCCCTGATGCTGGGCACAAGCTTGTACATAAGTGACATTTGTCTCCATCATAGTTCATACCTGTCGCTGTCTTTCAGCCACATCGCCATTTTTTGGCGCATCCCCTCGCACGCCCTCTCCTCTTCTTTTTTTCTCTTTCTGCTTTGAGCACCTGATAACTTTTTTGCTCTCTCCATCCTGACGCAAATAGATGCCCCACCACGTCAATGAGTGACAGGCTACTACCACTCTGGCTACTATTAAATAGATGCTCAGCAGCGCCCCCCCCCCTCCACTGGGGTGAACAAGCACTGAGGAAAGTAAAGGAGACGGTGCCCGTCGCAGCAACATCGCTGGTCATAACACCTACTGCCAGTGGCCAGGCCTTACGTCTCTTAAATATTATAAAGAGCATATTTAGAGCATAGTCATGAGTTAAAAGCACAAGAACAGTTCTAAAACATAGATGTCAATGATATATTTTTTTTGTCCCTCCCATGTTCTGGCCCATATGCACCGCATATACTGCATGCCCCATTTTCACACTACTGGAGCCAGGCCTTCTTGTCCAACATCAGTGCCTAACCTCAAAAATGCTCTCCTGGAAGAATGTTCAAAAATTCACATAAACACACTTCAAAACCTTGTAGAAAGCCTTCCCAGAAGAGTTGAAGCTGTTATAGCTGCAAAGGGTGGGCCAATTCCATATTAAAGCCTATGTATTAAGAATGGGATGTCATTAAAGTTCATGTTTGTGTAAAGGCAGGCGTCCCAATATCTTTGGCAATATAGTGTATTTACAAAGCATGATCTGGTTAAAACTGATTAAAAGCTACCAGAAGTCATCTGAAACACAGCAGAACGTATGTTGTGCAGCAGTATGCAACTGACATCACACTAAGGTGCAACAGATGATACCACTGCATGAACCCCTTGCAAAGTACTTAAGGTTATTTCCACATCTCAGCTTTCAGTCTTAAGGCTAGGGAGCCAGTGGAAAGTGAAAGTACCACCAGGAGCAAAATGGGAGGCAGCACATACAAAAGACAAGTGCCTCTGCATGCTACCATGTGTACCTGGAGAATAGCATGGCGTCCTGCCAAGTCTCCCTGTGCTCATGCGATCTGAACACACATACCGCCCTCAGCTAGGACTCAGGGCTGCAGCATTGTGTCAGCTTGTGACTCAACATGACTATCATTCACCTTGAGACCCTGCCATCATGGCAACACATCTTGCCTCACAAACACGTGCAAACACACACACACACACACAGAAAAGCACACCTTCCGTCTATTGCTGCCTGGCATCCAGTGGAACAATAGGTCTCAAAGTTCACCACAAAACAATGGGGTCCTGGGACTCTAATATGAATATCCACATTGTGGCACTTCCACATTCCACTAAAAATTATCAAAGAGAGAATATAATCCATGGATAAATCTTTCCCATTGTAAATATTTGTGAGTCACAAGATGAAGATAGGAAAGACTCAATTCCTAAAGCATAAATAATTCAACATCAGCTCCACATGGAATAGAAGTATTAGAAAACTGGCAAGTATACAACAAATGTTATATCACTCAGCTAATGAGGTCTGCATTTGTTTTGGTGATGATGTGCCAAAAATATGGTGTGCAAACCCAACAGCAGACTGCCCGTTGTAAGCTGATTGCAGACTGCATAGACCATAATGCTGGCAGGGAACCATGGCGACAAGCATGATACTGCATAGCACAGCAATCATGTGACCTTCAGGAACAGAGAGGGCCCTCTCCATCTCGGCTTCTTCTGTCTTTCAGGTAGCTCAATTTAAATGAGGAAAAATGACAATGTACAGGCAGATGAGTGCTTGCAGGCAAGCAGGTAGCCATGTTTATAATGCTTTATTAATGCATTGTGTTCATAGATTCTTATAGATGTGGCATTCATAGAAAATGTTGTAAGATAGGCCATATTGTATATGTCCGCTTGTTATATTGTTAATAATTCCCCACAAATCCATAATAATCCATGCCCATTTCTCATTTTTCTTTTTATAATAGGAAATTGTGCTGTACTGCATTCCTCATTCGTGAGACAAATTGTATATTTACAAAGCTTTACTATGCTGTGAAGCCCCGGCTGGCAAAATATGGTAAACACACTACATATATGGTACAGGTTATTTCTCCATGTTATTATTTCTTTGTTGCTCCTGGGCCATTTAACAACAAATTCCTTCACAAATTGCCAGAATAAAGAACTTAAATTATTACTAAATCACACAAGAATGAGCTGTAAGATAATAATTGCCACCACTGTCTAAAATGCATTTTAAGTAGTCTCACATTACAACCTTTGCAAAGGAAGTATTTCCCAAGTACTGATTCGAAAAAATGCAAATTACATTGTATTTGCTTTAATTAGACACATGGGTTATACATTTACAGGACGAGATTCACAGAAACAGAAAGGTTTAATAAGAATGCTAACTTTGTAATGAATGCAAGATGAACAAACAAAATATCAAACAAACAGGAATCAAGAGGGGAACCGGACCAAGCAAATTTACTAGTTATTAATTACCATGCATTGATCAAATTATATTGATTGACAGTGTTGGGGAGTAACGGAATACATGTAACGGCGTTACTTATTTAGAATGCAAAATATGAGTACAATTAGAATAGATGGTAATTAGAATACAGTTACATTGTTGAAATCAATGGAATACTTGGAATACATTTATCTATTTCACATGTTTATTCACTCTCCAATTAAATTATAGCCATTTGCCACATTTCCCAGAAGTCCGTGAAATAAGACACGCAGCTAGTAGCCGAGGTGCGGTTACGCTAACTGGCTGCGCACTCGCGGTGATGACACAGCGGGGGTGCGTTTCCCAAAAGCTTCCGTTAGCAACTTACATAGTAGGATTCATTCAGTTGCATGGGTCCAACTTAGGGTTGCCATATTTCATGCAGAAAAATAAAGGACGCCTACCATATTGGGGGAACAACCACTATCATAAATCAGAACCATGGTCTTAAGAAAGTTTTATGATTCAAACTTAATATTTGAAGTACGTTATTATCAATTGACATAAAATAAACTGACTAAAAACTTTTCAGTTATAAACTCCAGTTGGTAATATAATTAGTGTTGACATACGAAATCAGTATCTTTATGTCAACACTTAATGTGCATAACACTTAAATAAAATTAATCTTCCGGATATACATTGTTAACTCAGCCAGAAACTATTAATTATAAATAAGACAAACTAATCTAATCAATCTAACCGCGTTGGACAGTCTTCTGATTGCAGAGAGCATAGAACTATTTCTTAACTCATGCGACGACAGTTTTTCGGACATTCACGCCGGCGTGGCTCCCATAGCACGGTGTTGCAGGAGCAGGTCCGGTGTTGCCGGTTTTTTTTTTTTAATATAAATAAGATGGCTGCGGTCCTAGTAGAGACATTCTGATGTCTAAGGCGATGTAGGAGCAGGTCCGGTGTTGCCGTCATCTGTCCGCGACAGGGAATATGTATACATTTTGTTTATTTAGCCAACGTATGGTGTATATGCCCGATTGTGGCAATATTTTCCAGGGTTATCCCTGGGAGCAGAGCGTCGCTGCTGTTTTGTTGTATCCCTGTGACGCGAGTTTAGCAACGCTGTATCCCCCAGAGACCCGCGGTGGGTGTCGGGTCATCCGACGGCGATCGGGGTCGGGGTGGGGAGTAGTCCCGTGTGGACAAGTGGAGCTTGCACTATTTTGAGACTGTGGGGCCACCGGGGATTTGCCTTCAGTTTGTCGGGCTTCAGGTCGCGGCTGAAGTTCGATTGGAGGAAATGCATTACCTGTATAGTTGTACTTAATGTTGGTCCGATACGGTTGTTTGTCTTGTGTTTATATTGATTTGGATGTAATTTGGTTCCTTCCGTTAGCTTTTGGATTGCTTTGTTGTGTTTTAATATGATTTGTTGTGTTTGTTTGTTGTGATTCAGTCACGAGGTGGGGTTACACCAGGGGTCACCAACCCTATGCCCGCGGGCACCCGGTCGCCCGTTGGCTTCCTCTCAGTCGCCCGCGGACTTGTTCTAAAAATAGCAAGTTGCCCTTGTAGTTCGCCAAATGTATAAATATATATATACATATATATATATTTTAAATTTTATTTTATTTTTTGATGCTGCGCCTTCGATGCTTTCTAGTGAAAGTTTCACACATGCAAATGTTATGGTAATCAAAATAAAAAATATACGGCTGAACCCCGGCTTTTGCG
>JAODKL010000009.1:8058301-8087904 GCA_026780765.1 Petrocephalus schoutedeni
GAGTCATGTGACCACGGTAGTATCGAAAAAAATTGCTATTGCGGTACGACGGTATTTACAATACCGTTACATCCCTATGAATTACCCTTTTGTGAGAAGGACGATGGTGGAAAAAAATCCATGTTGAGGGGCTGGGACCCGACAAGCCCGAAATCAACATCACCCAGCTAACTAAGGAGAAGGATAAACCCTACAAAAGGACTTTTTGCAGGTGTTGGTTCCAGCGTAAGTTGTGGCTGACAGGCTGTGGAACAGCCAGTGCTCTTTTTTGTTTCCACTGCATCCTATTCAAAAGTGACGGGTGTGATCTGACGTGGACAAAGTCTGGACAAACTGACTTAAAGCACCTCTCCGAACGTGTCAAGAAGCATGAACGATCAAGAGTTCATATGGAAAACTGCGTAAAGCTAGCTGTGCTCGGAAGGATTAGCATAGCTGCGCAGCTAGATGATGGGCACCGCATTACTGTAAGAAGGCACAACGAAGAGGTAGATAAAAACCGTCATATTTTATCTAAGATCATTGATTGTATTAAATGTTGTGGTGCTTTTGAACTAGCGATGCGGGGACATGACGAAAGTGATTTTTGGCACTGCAACAAGCAACCTCCCACATCCCTCGAATAAGTAACTTTTTTCCGACATGGGGGAATTTGCTTATTTTTTTACAAAGTCGAGCAAGAGAACTTCAGTTCTGGATGAGGTGGTGGCGCACTGACTTCCAAGTGCATCGTCAACACGTTGGAACTTTAACAGTCGTGCTGTTAACACAGTGTATGAACACAAGGATGATCTGGTGAGGTGTTTTCAGACCATCCGTAACAGAGAAGCATTTGATGGCCCTACAAAGAGAGAGGCCGGCGGCTATGTGAGAATGCTGGAAGATGAAGCTTTCTGCTTTTTTCTTAGCCTTGTTTCACAAGATCATGCCACATGTAGACATGCTGTATAACCAGCTGCAGAAGAGAAACATCGATTCTGTCTACATCGCAGGAATCACCCAGATATTCATTAACCGCATGCAGGCTATAAGGTAGGCTAAATGCATTAATATGTAGCCTAGCCTAAATGTTAATTCTCTCTGCATAGATTCTGTGTAGCCTTAAATGTTTGTCATTCAAACAATGACTTTATCTGTGAAGTTTAGATGAAATATAGTCCCAGTAATTATAACACAACCTTGTGCATTATAGATGAGCGCTCCATAAAGCATTCATAATGCATAATAAACGTGGCTGTAATATGGTCTTCTTTTTTATTTTTAACCGTTATAACCACTCGATCAATCAATCATGTATATACACTAGCAAGAACCCTGAACAATATTACTGTTCAAAGTCAATAATATTTGTCTTTTCCAGAGGATCGATATCACTCCAACATAGATCACTAACATGTTACATGGTTTACAGCGGCTGTTCCCAACCTAGCCGGTCTACAGCTGCTGCCCCCTAGTGGGCCGTTGGGGTAATAAAGTTGGGCTGACAAAAGACATTAAAGCAAACGGTTAGGAGAAAATAGTCGGCGAGTTTCTGGTGTTTGGATTACAACAGATTTGGATTACAACCTCTCATTAGGTATGTGAGCGTGTTTATGGAAAAACAGAATATTACTTTCACCACAGCATTGCAAATATGCATGGAATGTCGATGTTTATATTCAGATTTGATATGTTTGCACATTGGTATTCATATATATGTTACTAGTAACGTTATGAAATGTAAGTGTGTTTGTGTGATTACATTTATTGTAGGCCGCAATTACTTATTAAATTATGGACCGTCGGATGAAAAAGGCTGGAAACCCTGGTTTACACTGTATGAGATTTTTAACTCCCACCCCATGTCAGTTTTCAAACACGGGTAACCGATCTTGCCGCCGGAAGTTTTAATATTTAGTTTCCGGTCTAAGCTGTAAAAAGCTCCCCAGGCTATTTGAAAAGTGGGGATACAGCGCCACCAACGGTGAATATGTGTACAAAGGTGGTATATGCCTTACGACGGAATTGTTCCTGCAGTTATGCTTTTTGGCTGTGCTGTTCGCACAAGTGCAGGCGCATGTGTTCGCTTTTTGATATATTTCGGATATTCTAGCTCCCCTTCTTAAGGCATAGACTATAGAATAAAAATAATTGCAATAATACGTTGCTTTGATAAGTAAAATAAAGTAGGTCCATTTCACTTACCTGAGAGTTAATCACACTGAAGAACTTCTTTATATTGAGTTGCCTGAGTGACATTTTGATTTATATGAAAGATAACATGCAAGAAATATGCATTAAAATGTCTCATGAGAGCTGAAACCAAATTTTTTGTAAATCAGCACATGACATTTTAAAAAATAATAAAACAAATGCATTGTCCAATTTGCATTTTATTTGATTTATGAACACCAAGGTGCTTACAATGGCTAACACATATTTTGTTAACTCCGTGCTTGGCGTATTGAAATCAAATGAACATTAAAGTAAATAGTGAATTTTCTGTGATACTACTGGAACCTACTCGCCTATATCAGCAGCTGTCCTGTGCCGAGGTTTATTGACAACACTAACAACAGTAATAGTAAATGCACATTGTATATATAGGCATACCGTAAGTATTCACTAAAAAAACTAGTGTAAAATATAGGGTCAGCCTATATCAATAATTTTAAATTAATTCCAACACATGTCAACTGACTTTATGCAGGCAAGATAAATATTGAATTCCAGAAAACCTTTGCCTCCTCAATCCAATGTCCCAGGCCTACAGCATGTACAGTGGTTTCAGGAGAGAAAATGATTTTGACAAATAAAATATATGTATCTTCTGAATAGGAAATACGGTTTACGTATTTGGCATAAAGTGTGTGTTAAGGCAGTGATACAGTGTAACAAACTGTATGGTAGATTCAGAATGGCTCATAAAACCTTTACCAGGCCTTTCAATGTTCAAAAAGCCTGCAATCTCTGCCGTACAATTACACTTAGAACGCAGCTAATTTATTGCATTGATCACCATGTGTTATTAACGCAATTGAGTTTTAAACTCAAGAGATATTCAGCGGTGCTTTTAAGTCTACGCTAAAAATCACTCTCAACCGTCAGAGGGCAGCACTGAGTCGCGCATGGGTTTCCTGTCGCGATTGAGACAGCCGATGTCCACGTTTTATATTCCACGTTTCTTCAATAATTTTCTCTGGGAGTTTATCCCAATATCTAATCCTCCTTATAACCATATACAATAGTAAAATGGCACAGTGTCTTAAAACTATAAAGCCAGTAAAAAAAATACATTTAAAAAAATTAACCACCATAGGAACAACTTCCTCTTCGCTTTCACTGTGCTCACACCGAACTAACTATTTTCATGAACAGTCACATTTTGCGTTTAATTGCCCAACATGCAGTTTATACTTGGCACTTAAATTTCAATACAATCTTGGTGTGGTTTTTATCTGGACCTACTTGCTGCTATTTTATTTAAATAATTTATCAAAAACTGAGAAATTTGGTGGTGGAACAGATCCTTTTCTTAAGAAATATAATATTAAGAAATCAATTTTCATGAAAAACTAAATTCATAAATCAACAGGTCAGCAAGGAGTACACCTGGCCAGTGCTGGAAACAATCAAGATGTGATAAAAATGTAGACTTTCAGCTTTAATTTCAAGGGGTTTAACTAATTTAGAAATTGCAACCATTTGCAAACATAGTCACCTGATTTTTAAGGCTCAAAAGTAATTGGACAATTGAGTAACAAGCCATTTCAAAGCCAGGTGTCGGCTGTTCCCTCAATTTTATTTGCAAATAAATGAGGAAAAAATGTATGAACTTGATTCCAATTTGCATTAGAATTTGCATTTGGACGCTGCTGCTGTGAACTCACGAAGAGCTGTCAATGCAAGTAAACCAGATCACTGTTAGCCTGAGAAAACAAAACACTCCGATTAGAGGAAAAAGGCCTGGGCACCCCTGGAAAACAACCGTGGTGGATGATCGCAGAATTCTTCCCTTGGTGTGGAAAAAAACCCTCACAACATCTAGCCAAGTCAAGAACACTCAAGGAAGTAGGGATCTCACTGCCAAAGTCTACAATCAAGAGGAGATGTCATGAAATCAAACAGAGGGTTTACCACAAAATGCAAAAAAATTAAAAGGCATGCCCAGGTATGGAGCGAGACTCTTTGTAGAAATGAAAACATAAGATTTTTGTTTTACCCCTTGAATTAAAGATGAAAGTCTACACTTCAATCACATCTCAATTGCTCAATTTCAGATTCCTTGTGGTGATGCACTGAGCCAGAATTTTAAAAATTTGTGTCATGGTCCACATACCTCTGGACCTAACTATGTTCATGAAAATTACTGATAACTTCCTATGGACTCACAACTGGTGCGGATGAGCAAAATGAACTTGTAAGTGGTGGTGCTTTAGCGAATCCCACTTTTTACCTGCCTAGTGGAGAACTCCCAATGCCGTTGGCTGGTAAAAACATGGCACACTGTGAAGAAGCAGCTGTCCCCAGTGTTGGCCGAAGGGGCCCTCGCACATGGGCATGGCTCAGTCAGCCGCGCCTGCCTTTCACACTCTTAACAGCCGCATTTGCCTTTACTCTCCTCCTTCTGCTCTGCCGTCTTCTCGCTGGTGCTGTGCCCGTTCGACCGCACCGTGCCGTCTGGGATCCATGACTTGTCCACACAGCGCTCCATCCTCTTCATGATCAGGTCCAGCAGAACCTCCACAGCCTGATTGACGTTAGTGCCGTTGGCCGCACTTGTCTCAAAGTAGGGAATTCTAGATAAATTATAGACAGAAAAAGAAGTGGTATTTAAGTCTTATTCACTAAAAACATTACTGACTGCCTGCTTATCTCCTGAGCAACATAACAAAAACATAGCAACCGATTAGTCCAACAGAGTGGAATGACTCTCATTGACAATAACAAAATGTGTCCGGTCTTGCCTTATAAGGCCCCTGAACAGCTTCAGTGGTGATCAACAAATATTTCAACGAAGGGAACAATCCGTGACCATTCCAATGGCCGATCAACACAAATGCCACGTCGCAATCACTGCGATTTTGGTCATAACTGAGGCGAGATTCATCCTCTGGTCTGTTACAGAGAACCTGCACTTCACTGGCAGGTGGGGTTCAGACAAGGCTGCCTGCCATGAATTTCTGTAATCAGACCTGGTATTTGAGTCACACCTAACCAACTGTGACAACTGACCTTTTCAGAGCATATAGGGGGAACAAACCTTTAAAAAGCAGACCCAGAAGCACAAATTACTTCATAAGCAGATATACCACACATCACACAATATACTTATGTTAGTCCCTCATTATAAATCGTAAAACTACCAGGTATTTAACATGGAACCCACAAAGGAAATACAGCAATAATAATCATAAACATTTATTTTGGTAAACAGTATATATCTGAATCAACTACAGTTGTAAACGTAATCTTAAAAGTAAATGTAATCTTCAATATGTGGAACCTATCAAAATTCATTACATGATTAGACACATTATGTAAGTCGAGAGAAGACATGTAAGTCAATTTCCCTGTCAGATCTGTGCATGAAATACACACAGAAACTACCTACCACGTTGGATGGATAGAAAATGCTTGATTTTACACGTGGTAATCGGAACAAAGCTCTAATTTGTGTGAGTTTCGCTTGGCCCCACCTTAGGAACACTCCACGTCCCAGCCCTCTTGAGGGCCACAAGTGGATACATACCCATACTTCTCTGCCAGCTCCTGGGCCTCCTCCTCTTTGACAGCTCTCTGCTCCTCCAGGTCACACTTGTTACCACACAGCACAATGTCTGGGTTCTCGCAGTACGCGTGCATCTGTAGCTGACCTGGATGCGGGGAAGAGCAAATCTCTTCACGTTAGGCTACAGTAGGTGCCCTGTGAAACTGAGACCTTAACCTGCCGGTGCCCTTTCAGGGATCATACTACTTAATCATACTAAATTGGCGTATCACAATTCGGTCCCCGGAGACCCAAAGCCGGGCCACATTTTTGCTCCCTCTGAGCTCCCTGTCAGACCCAGGAGCTAGGAGGGAGCAAAACCATAGACTGTCTGTGGGTCCCTGAGGACTGGATTGGAAAACACTGTTCTAAATTATTCTAAAGAGACTTACTCATCCAGTTTCTGACGTTGAGAAAACTTTGCTCATTTGTGAGATCAAACAGTAGAAGGAAGCCCATGGCATCTCGGAAGAAAGCCGTTGTCAAGCTCCGAAACCTGAGGCCACAAAGAGGTCACTTCTGTTCATGATCATACATCATGCAAGGACAACATACAAACTTTCATTTCAATACAAAAATCAATGGATGAGTAGATCACATTGGGTGATTCGGATGTGTCCCATTCACGCCCCACCTTTCCTGTCCTGCCGTGTCCCACAGCTGAATATGGATTCTTTGGCCTTTTCCCGCTACCCCGTCTGGACCGTTGGATTTGTAGACCTACAGCATTTAGACAGGACAGGATTTGCAGCCAGACCAACCCATAACAACTTAGCCTGCATCAGAGAGCTGGAAAGTCACCTAGAGAAATCGGACGAATGGAAAACCTGCTTTTGACAAAAAAATAAACAAAAGCAAAAACCACAACTCTGCCAATAGCTGTCATCAGGGTTCGGGAAATATTGTCATGGTGTGCATGACCATGGGGTCCTAAACCAGAGTTGACGCTTGGGACTTGCCCATGTTAAATATTTATCTTATAGGAGTGTGCAAACCAAACAAAGTGCTTGACACATTGACTTTATTATGCACTATTGTTCTCCTCCAATGGAAATGAAAGTTCTCCTCCATTAACTCAGGTTTTACCTGGAGACACCAGATTAAAAGTATATTTTCAGGGCATTTTCAGCAATAATTAAGTATGGGACAGTGGCTGTTTCTTACGGAGGAGGATTTGATGAACTTCCACAATTCAATATGGACCTAATGGTATGTACATCAAAATTTCTAACATAAGTGGTGCTGATGAGCAAAATTTCCCCGATTCAGGATATACCAGTGACTGTCAGTTCAAACGTTTGTCCATTTCCACTCTAATTATAAAGTACTTTATAAAGTACTCTGAAATTCAACATCGAATAGGAGAGAAATAGGAAGTGAGTGAGGGTGCCCAAAAACCAGGCAGAGAACCACTGGAGCCGTTTATAGATAAATTATACATGACTGGTCTATTTCAGAGCTCCAAACTGTTAAACGGATTCATCTGACATCCACAAGATTTGCTTAACTTCATTACCTAAAGACTGAGTCTGAAAGTGTAAAACACTTTGATCACTACTGCCTCTCAGGTTATTATCTGTTGATTCATTCAACAGCTTCCAGTATTCAGCAAATAAATGCCGACTAGCTGCATATTTGCATGTCACTGTTTCTATGGAAATTGATGACTCAGATATAAAAATAAAATCTTATCAGTGAAACACTCTCTAGTTAGATAGCAGTTTTCCGGAAATGGGTGAGTCTGCGCAATTAATTTCTACTCCCTACAAGCAGAATATTAAATATAGATTTAGAGGCAAATAAAAAATGTGATTGATGGCCTACTGATGCCAAAGATGGGTTAGACAGTTGGCTGGTTAACAACATATTATAATATGAGTGTTACTAAGAAGGATTAGGTGAATTTTTGTTTCATTTTGTTGACTTAATATGGCATTACAGGATGTACCAAACTCAACAAGCCCGTCTCTCACACCATGACATTACCAGGTACTTGACTTACCACCCTCTTTTCTCGGAAATCGATGCCCACTGTGGTGATGAATTTGGAGCTGAACTTGCCATCTGTGTACTGATATAAGAAGCTTGTTTTCCCAACTCCAGAGTCTCCAAGAGCTAGGAACTTGATGAGGTAATCGTAGTCCCCATCAGACATAGTGAGTTCCTACTTCTGTCCTGTAAACCACACAAAGAAGCTAACATTACATTTAAATGATTAAAGGTTTGTGGGATACAATACATTCATGGTCATTTGGGCCATTCATAAGAAAAGCTCACAGCAGTTATGATTCTTAATATCACCGGTAAACCTGATATGACTCATAAGGGTCACACTCAGTGAGAAGTCAGCTAGGCAATTTCAAGCAAGCTGGAGAGATTATTCATTAAAAAGAGAAAAGGACAGTGTCAATTCAGTTAAGGAGAGATTCTGATTAATATAATAGATGTATGTTGAATATACAGAGAGAATTTCAGTATTTCAGGTAACGAACAGCATCTCTTTAAAAGATGACTAATAAAATCACTTTCACTTTCTAGAGTAGGCAGAACTGTGTGTTATGTCATCATTTTCACATAACACCGTACACTTTCTTAGCATGTTGGTAGTTCAATACCAGAATTTTAGATTTATTTATCCATACACCCACTTCTTCGCTTAAAACCACTCATGAATCTATATTTCTCAAAAAGTATTTTCATAGACTGAAACACTCCTCCATCACTTTATACTCATGAATTCATCACTCATAAATCAGCTACATTTATATTACAGATATGACATGCTGTGCATTTTTATTTCAAGAAATTAAAATGGTGCTATCAAAGCCATATACAGTACATTCTTCATCCGCCCATCGCATATTTATGGGTGTATCCAGCTACGCGTACAAACATGGATAAACCGCTTCAGACGTGCACAGCTTCAATGTTCGCGACTCGTTCCGTTTGCCTCTTTAGGTCAGTCTCACCAGTTTGGCATCATCTGTGAGGCGAGTTTCAAACGTAAAACCATGAAAACCCACAGTGTACCGCAGCATTAAGACAGCAGCGCTGACAGGAACAGGGGTCCACAATGCAGTCTTCCAGTAATGAAATTAGTACATCTTCCCACACCAAGGCAGACCTTTGTACCTGAATTAAGTTTAAATTGCCCCCTCCATATGGAGTCATTAGGACTTGTGTCTTTTTTAACATGTCTGTCTTTTTTCCCTTGCTAAGACCATTAAATTATTTTTATGTCACATGGGCATTATTTTAACAACCAAAATAGTTTTTAGATGGGAATCTGAAAATGGGTAATCCCTGCATTTTATTTATCATGTGGCACAGCAATTTTCATTTCACAACTTGTTTTGCCACTCTGATTGTACCATAAGGCACCTGGCAGGTTTAAATCCCGCTGAGCCCCTGTTCATGAGGATTAATGCTCAAAAAGGCCAAGACTTGCACCAGCTGAAGTGCTAGGCACAAGCAAGCATTTTGTTTGCACCCAATTGGCCAATCAACAAATGCATTTGTAAGACTAGACAAAAAAAAAAAAAGAGTGGATGCCAGGCTGACCAAGTAAACAGGGATATCTATAAAGTGATTTCCAAAAACACAAGTTCAGTGTGACCTGCAGTGGGAAAGCTCGAAGACCATCATATGACTGCACCGTGAAAAGGCAGCCAAAACAAGGCATACATTCTTTCTCCCCCAGCAGCACTAAACCCCCATCCTCGGCCCTAAGTAGCTTAACGTCCAGAAGAAAAACTGAGCTCTGTGAGAAATGCAGAACTACTCTCACCCCGCCGGTTTGTGTGAGAGCCTTGCACGGATACCCTGACACGAGCGTCCTGACAGGTTGCAGCATCAGAATTCTTCGGTAAATTGAATTAGCGGGAATGCTTTGGGGAGCAAAAAATGCAGCCTAAGCGTCAATCTTGTAATGTCATTATGTCACATGCGGGACCCTTGGGGAATTAATAAAGAACTACCAAAAACACAATGTGACTCCAGAGGAGGACTTTTCACAATTATTTGTTTCTCCTCTGCAGAGGGCAAGATAACATGCTTCTCCCACCAATTACCAAATGTTTAATTTGTTCGAGCCACATAAGGGTATGTGCCAGCCTTATCTCCCATCTTATCGCCTCCTTCCAAACTTCCCCCCAGTACGTTCCTCTTGAGAAATCATCTCTTCATCCTAGGCATGTCTTATCTTGGTGTTGAGAAGGAAGGCCTAGCAGCTGCAAAATGGAGTGTGCAGTCAGCTGTGGCAAGCAGCGCCCTGCAGGAGGCCCGCTACAGAAGGGGCACAATTAAGCGGAGACGGAGGGGGGAGGGGCCGGTGACTCTGGGGGGGGCGGAGTCTGGCTGCTCGCTAGGATCACATGGTCCTTCTCCCAGCCAGGGAAGGAGAGTAATCCCCCTCGGGATCGATTTGTTTAACGTCACTGCATGCATTTTGGATGAATACAAATGGTGGAAAACTGTTAGGGCATGTTATCCTAACTGAAAATGCTCACGTTTTATGACACCGTGTCACAAAGCTATAAAGCATAAAGTTCTACGCTATAGAAAAACTGTAAAAGTATAAAGCGTGCCTCTGCAATGGATGGCAACAAAATATCCACAACAAAGGCCTGGAAGAGCTTCAGAAAGGGGCTGAGGAAGCCAGGTGTCCTGGTCATTGCGCTCAGAGAGGATGGTCAGCCTGCCTTCAGGCCTGACCGCACTGGGGGATCATGTGACATTTTAACATGAGGCAGCATTCTGAGATTAAACTTTCTCAACTTTTTATTCGGTAAAACCACTGTGGCCTCAATGAAAAATGTGCAGCACGTTGGCGAGGTAATCTCCAGCACCATTAGCTTTCAGCCTACTAAATTTAATATATACTGTTCTTGAGTTAACCTCACTGCAAGCTACATAGTCATGGTCCTCCACCTTTTCTAAATATTTAGAAAATTAAATCTCATACTTGTAACACACCCTTATATTAAAGGTACCCTCACACAAATACACTACTGAAAACAACAGACTGCAGAATTATACTAAAGTTCATAGTATTCACCGTACATTTCCTTTCCATAACCACACAGGTGTTAAATATGTAATTTTAAATTCCTTGTTATGTAAAAGCTTACCACTCCACGATGGCAAAGTACAAACGCTTCCAAGCTGGAACACCCAAGTTGCTGCAGTAGCTGTGGGGATTCCAGCCCCACCCCTGAAATTGTGCTGGCTTTGGATTTGCAGAGGAAGTAGCATCCAGGCCACATAATTGGTCACAAGACAACTGGGGGGAGGGGCCACAGCCTGTCCATTAGGACCTCTCTCATACTACTTACACAGACCCATTTAATTTCATTCACATGGCTACTTTCGGGATACATAGTTGTCCCACTTTACCCTCTTGGCTGTTTATGCCTCACTCAAAAAAAAAACAGGGAGGAACACATTTAGGGGTGTCAGTTTTTGAATTAGCCGACATATTATGCAGCAAATATCACATTAAAAAGATGAATTTGCAACTTTTCCTGGTTTACGTGAGCGTACTCTTTCCAACAGGTTGTAACCAGGTGATGCTATTTGGATGAAGCAAGAGACGCCAAACTATAAAGCAATTACTGAGTTGGCATGCTAGACAGTTAATGACCTGGATATCCATC
This sequence comes from Petrocephalus schoutedeni, assembly GCA_026780765.1. NCBI lineage: Eukaryota > Metazoa > Chordata > Actinopteri > Osteoglossiformes > Mormyridae > Petrocephalus > Petrocephalus schoutedeni. The sequence continues at coordinate 8,069,705 of JAODKL010000009.1, forward strand.
ATAAACTTTACAGCTTACATTCTACAAAACCTTCTCAGGTCATTTCTAAATATAGTTTGTTTTATGTACTAAACATACAGGTTTATTTCTTTGCTATTAAAGTAACTATAAACATTTTTGCCATGATCTGGAGTAGGTACACATACAGAAGGCTCCAAGATGTCTGAAGAATTAAGCTAAGTTATAAAGTCAATATAGCTTTATACAGAAAATGATTCTGCAAAGGAAGTAAGATTTCTATATGCTCATATCCGTTTCTACCTTTAACACCACATGGAATCGTCAATGGTAACTGCGATTTAGCTGTAAGAACCATTTAATGCATGCAAGGGATGCCTTTTATTTCAGTAATAATTGGATGTTATGAAGGACTTCAGTCATATGTTCCTACACACCAAACGGCGAAGAGAAAGGGGCTCACGCCAAATCCCTCCCCCCACCACAAAAGCGATTTGCAAAGCTTTCAGTCAGGAGCTTTCTTTGAAAAGCATCGATTAGCAGACACTAATCCAGCTCGCCACACGAAACACCCCCATCCAGTAACCATCAGCTGTTACTCATGTGCTTTCCCTGACTGGTGAGGTGACCCGAGGCATTCGACAAAGCCCAGAACTCCGTTAGGTAACCGCATCTTAACAACGCTGGCTTAACAGCTGGGCCTTGCACTGCAAAGCCAAACAGCTACTGGAAGCAAGAATATACAGTTAACATTGAAGTAATGTTTGATAATCAACACAATAAACATCCCATAGCCCGTACAAGAAACCCAGAAAGCAGTAATACCTGATGCTATGAACCAGGTTATTTTATATATGAATTTCGGTAATACATTACTTAAAGCAGTCATTATACTGCATTACAAAAACCTTCATAATGCATTATAATGCATTCATAAAGTGCTAGAAACCTGGCTATAACTATTTATAAAAAGGCATAACACATTATAGTCATGTGTAATGTGCATTATGAATACTCTGTGAAGGTCTCATCTATAATGTACTCATTATAAAACCTCACTGTAAGCTTTAGATGAACCTGTATCTAAGTCATGCTATCAGCAGATCAGCTTTCGCCAGACTAGTGAGAATTTCACATTGGAAGCAACTTTAACCATGCAATTTGAGAATATTATGGAAGATTTGGTTGCAGGAATTTCTCTCCAGGAAAAGATGGGCTTTATAGGAAAACAGAAGAGGAAGTTAAATTTCTTAATTAAAATATTAATATGATGTGTGTTGTACAGATTAATGCTAAAAGCTAAAAACCTGAGATGTATGGATGTCCACTGAAGTAGAAATTCCAGGTTCAGAAAGTAAAAATCCAGACCAAGATTTTGTTTGAACCAATCATTTGAGTACTCTGTTTCCCTGTCCACACATCAACGCTGAAAACTGAGTTTCTGAAAGTCTTCACCCTGGACCCTGGAATTTTACAAAAGCTCAGTTTTCAAGGACCTAAAACTCCATTTGCATGTGGACAAAAGGCCAAAATGCATAGAAAAAGCTATGTTTTTAAAAATACCCGTGTATGTGTGGACAAGGCTTGTGACTCTTTGTGCTCAACTGGTTGGCTGAAAATGAATCATGGTCTGGATTTTTACTTTCTTGACCTGAAACTACAATCCATGAGTGGAACAGATGCTGAACATTAAGCGATACCTAAAAGTCCAACTGCTCCCCAAGCCTCCCAAAAATCATACTATGGATCTTAGAAACGAGTAAATATCTTAGCCTGCCTCTTGAAGATCTCTGACACAAACAGTGCACTTCAACATTGTCCAATATGCTTGATATATTTGCAAATACACAGAAAGGTCTTTAACTGAATAAATAAGAAATTAAATAAAGCCACTGATACAACAGCCGCCCTCTTAGGAATAGTCAAAGGAATTAAAGAAAATTAAGTATTTTCATGAACAGAGCCTAAATTTAGCAAATTGGGGAAAACATAAATCTTGGCTCTTAATGTAAAATCCTCTTGTCTACTCAATAACATTATCATATTGCAGCGGTGGGTAATCCAGGTCCAAAGAGTATCCAGACCAGGATTTTGTTTCAACCAACCAGTTAAGCATTAAGAGTCTCAGTCACAGAGTGCTCAACTAGTTTGTTGAAACAAAATCCTGGTCTGGATCTTTACTCTTTGGACCTGGATTACCCACCTCTGCCATATTGCCCATTAGAATGATAGTATTACGTGTTTATTGAGGGGTCTCGTTCGCTCTGCTGACAACTCCATAAGTGACAGATCAATACATTCAGATTTTTGTTCTAATAATGATAATGACAATAATAATAATAATAATAATGATGATCATGATAATAATAATAATAATAATATCATAGCTTTAAAGTGGGCTCAAACCACTACGAATGCTATACTACACTGTGTATGTTTTGAGTTGAAAATACTACAAAGACAGAAATGGCCACCATTCACAAAACACCAACATTGTCAGGAGATCAAACTTTGAGCTCAGCCAATCCTTATAACTTTATAATCCATATAACTACCTCACCATTAACATCGGTTGTATTTAACCATTTCAAGAGGGCTAAGGGGCTAAACTCTTTAGTAAGAGAAAGGGCATTGCTGTCTTATCAGAAGTGTCTGTTTTTTCAGTGTTCTTCGCCTATATCACGCAGGGAGGGGGTGTCAGTTCACGTTTTTTCGTCTGTATACCAGGGGAAATGTCCTTAAAACGTTTTACAGCAAATATCTCAGCATGGGTGTGCGTTTGAAGACTATAAAACTGACTGTTTTGTCATTAAATTTTCTTTAACTCCTGTGATCTTAGGCCAAAACAAACAGAAATTTCGAAACAGCATCTTCCCCTATCGGCTTTGCTGGCCCGTGCATGCGGGACAGATGGGCACACTTCAAGGTGCTGAATTGTTCGTTTGTAATATAAAAGAAAAACGCCTTGTGAAATGGCAAACGCTTAGGCTGGATGCCGCGGGCTTTCCACCTCTCTTGAGATGTGTTAACGGCAGCAGTTTAAAGCAGTTGGGAAGGTGGGCGGCTTATAGCCCCGATCGCAGTCAGAGGCGAGCAGAGCAGCCGGGGGCAGCTGTGCGCTTGCGGGGGGCGGCAGTGCGCCTGCTCCCCCCCCTCGCTGTGCTCACTTCAATAAAGTCGATTGGCTCCTGAATGGCACCTGCCTTAAACATAAATGTCACTGTCATTATTAAAACTTATTACAAAACATGCCGGACTCGTTCCGATCTTGTAAATAATATATTTGCAGTTGGATTTCATGCGCGGGCGGATAATAGTGATTGCCCCGCCAGATCACTTACAGTTAAACGAACACATTTATAAAGCAGATATACTGAAACGGCTACATTCAATGCCAAATGAATTGAGGTGTGTAGTCCCGTTTTATGCAGTTTTTACAACTTTCCTTCAGTCTTGTCGGAATGTGAATGTGCTGTTCAGTTAAACCCCACACGGTACAATCACTGTCAAATGCATGTTGGCGTGTTACATTGTCTACCTGCAGGGGAACTTCGCGGAATAAAGACTAACAAAGTTAAAGACGCCGCCACTTTGAAGTTCCGATATAAAGTTCTTATTTAATCTGGAAACTTCGAGGAGTGACTAATTTAACTGCTCATAAAAGTCGTTTACGGAACCAGTTTAAGACATAGATACTACACCCAGTTACACTCACCTCTGCTGTTGGTTGTAAAAAGTCAACAATGATACCCGATTCCTTCCTTTGGGAATTTAAGGACAGATTAAACTCCCATTCGCTGCTCTGTCCTGCTACCCACTAGGTGCCTTTCAAAATGTCCCCTTTGTTCATATACCGTGAGATCGGCTATTACAGCCCAGTCAGATGTGAGCGCATTTCCCGTCGTGGCAGGCACAGCCCCTCCTCGCTAACCCAGGATGTGGAGACCTCCTCAGCTGAGCTGGAGCGCCGCCTTGCCGTGACACCGCAGGGCAGCCGTGCGCATCTGTCCTCGCCGATGGACGTGTGGACACGTGTACCATCGCCCAGCTATCAACTGGCATACATGTACAGTCAGATGGATTCAAACGTGAAAGGTTTACGGTAACATTTTGTGCTACTGCAGTTTAAGAACATTTCAGTCTTCGGTGATATTCCGAAAAATCGAAGCTTCGCCTTTTCTATTAAGTCCTGCGACTTGACTATGCGAAGATTGGCGTGATATGGGCGTCTGTATAGGGCCACATAGAGGCAGCTAAGAAGAACAAATACGCACTTCTGTGATTACCAAGAAAAATAGTAAAAATAGTAGACTCAATATCTTATCTTATGGTGTCGATCTTAAAGCAATATCAAGTTCTTCGAACACTGCCAGTCCTCCTGCAACTGTGAAACTTTGCAGCAGTATAACCCTTACTCAGCTCACTAGCCAATTGCCAAGTTTAGTATGCGTGTTAGAGCAGAAAAATCTGCAGTGTAACAGACTAAGTTAATAATGCCCTCAGCGCCAAGCTTGCGGCACTAAATGCTCATATACAAAGAGGAAACCAGACGTCCCGTTTCTTGGCAAAGAGGAAATCTTTTTTTTAATCGTTGCGTGCACTTAACACATTGTAACGAGCCTACTTTACATAACATTGCTAAGAAAAGCTCTGACGCTCCACGGCACAGAAAACATTAGACCATTTGCCTGCAACGTGAATGATAAGATCTTCACATAGGACTTTAAGACAAAATTAAGCATTAACTCATCTTCCGACCGCTTAAATCACCATAGGTCAAAAGGCAGCATATCATTCTAGATTAAATGCTATTTGTATGCACAATATCAAGTATTTTGTATTTGTTAATTTACAACTAGCAACGAGGAGTGATTGTTGATATTTAAGTTCTCTGACCACGTGCAGCGGATTTCCATTCATTTGGGTACAAAATACATTCATACAACCTGCAAGAATGACTTGTAGACAGTAATTTATTTGACACAGGCCCACGGCTATAATACAGGATTGCGGGTTAATTCTCCGTATTTCTTTCCGCTTTGGCCTTCTCGTTCCCTCCGGGGTTTGGCTCAGGGGAGCGTCGCTTCCGGGCATATGAGTCAAACATCGGCCTGTATATATAAATGCCACCGACAGCCCCGACGACCACTGCCATGGCTATTTGGTGAAAGGGGATCCGCCGGCGAATCATTTCCCATGCGTCTTCCTTTAGCAGTAAATGTCCATCGATGAAATTGCTTTTTTTTGGAAATTAATCCTGTCGAGAATGGAGATATATTAAAGATACAACACCCAACACAAGCTCACCGCACACGAGGTTTTCAAACTTCTCTGTGGTCATTTTGTTAATTTTTGTTTCAGCCACCTTTTTAATGTGTTTCTATGGCGCTGTCACAGCAGTGACTAAGTCGGAATTCAGTGCGCGTTTAATCGGCTAAAGCACATATAATGTTTCGGGGTGGGGGTCATGCATAACGTCAAGACTATTTAACCAGCCAGCAAGTTTACACTGGCAAACTGTCACCTCAACCTCAAACACATTCTGCTAGTACATTTTTAAAACGACCTTTAACTGCCTAAATAACTACTTCTCTAACCAAGACACGCAGCCATAGCAAGGCAGATGCGTGCTTTAAGGATATTTTCATTAAGAACACAATTCTCCATACCTTGCTATGGATTTATAAGTACCAGACACCCGAGTTTGCTTTTGTGTTATCCGAGCATACTGCACGGCGAGGTCAAAAAAATTGACCGAGGGTTCAGCTTCCGCACATTCGCTACTCATAATTAATAGCCATATAAATATATATATAAAATATAAATTTTACAGGTCACCGATGACTGCATTAACACTTATTTTTTCGCATGGCGCTGAGCTAGGTTCAGTATATTTGCTGAATATGCAAGAGCTTAATGGAATCGTTACAATAAAATGGAATTTGCGAACAATAAACAATGCTACGTTTACTCAGACTGTGACGTCATCCTCGGAAACACGGAAGTGTGAATTTCGTGCTTTTCAATGAGCTCCGGACCTGGTCCAGAACTGATGTGGATCCATGCAGTATGGAAAGGCTCAGGGAACGAATACATCTAAGCCGAAGGTCAGCCTCAGAGCCTGTCAAACTGAGGAAAAGAAGGTCTCAGCTCTACAGCAACGATTATACCACCGATGTATTTGAGAATGGTAAATACACCTCACCACTGTAAGTCACAACTGTGCTAAGCGTGTTCTTTAACTATCACCTTACCAATATACAGTCTTACCCCATAATATACATACTACGAAATACCTGTACTCGCTTATAATCCACTTTCAGCAAGAACAACAATGCCTCTCGACAATATACGTATATATCAAATGTGTGTGTATAATATATATATAAACACTATTATATATAATGTGTTTATAAACGCTAATCATATATATAAATACTTCTTTGATTTTCCAGGATTCGCTATCATTGGTTTCTCATTGGGATTTCGGCTTATAAACTGCTTTCTGGTGCAGAGCAGCTACGTTCCGGATGAATACTGGCAGTCCCTTGAGGTTTCCCATCGGATGGTTTTTGGATATCCTTTCAGCTGCAAATGACAAAAATGCCAGGATACCACTTCAGCCAGTAAAATTAATAGTTTATTTAGATGCTGTGAATTACATTTACGCATTAAAAATACTTATGATTGCTTGTTTTAATACACCTTGCCTTTTCTCCTGTAAAATCCTTAAATACCTCACCTATGGCTACCTTACTTGGGAATGGACTGAGGGAATCCGGAGTTACCTTTACCCACTCTTCATTGCAATCCTGTACAAGATACTACACATTGTCGGCTATGACACCGTTCAGTTTTTGGTTAGTTCGTAACTGTCATGCACTATAATAATTTATGGTGAAAGGAGCTGCAGTCCTTTTCTGACTCCCCTGCTGTACGGTTTTGGGAACTGCAGGTGTGGTCACCTCGCTTGGTACATGCTTTCCTCGCTGCCATGGCTGACGTCAAACTGTATGCTTTTGTCCGAAGACTGGAGCATCGGGATGTCGCCAGATGGACAGTAAATGATTGTTGTATATTTTGTGGGATGCCGTGCTACGGGAGCTTGAAGGTGTTCTTCAGAGTGGCAGGGAAGGTGTCTCATGCATCTCCACATGGCTTTTTTTTTGTTCCCTTTAGTACTTCGCTCAGCTTTCCTCCTGGTTCACATGGTACTGTTGCACGAGGACTCTGACAAACTCCATGGAAACCATCCTCACCACTCTGGCCCTCTGTCATTATCCAGTGCTGGGATCAAAGTCGCACAGCAGGTGCTGTAAGACACGTGAGGGAGCACTAATTGTCACTGGCTTCCCAGGAGCTCAGCCCTGTTTAACATTGAAATAGAATTAGTATAAAATGTAATTTTGGGGCATGTTGGAGTTATTGTATTTAAAATTTAATTTTATTTCTTCCAGTTCAAAGTACTTAAGTTTGGTTGCACTGGCAATCCTTGTTCGTCCAACAGCTCTTATTATATGGATCCCCCTGTTGGGATACCATTTCCTCCAGGAAGATGACAAACTGAAGCTTATAACCAGCCATATACTTCCTGTAGGGTACGTAATGTTTTCTGTACATTCTGCTGTTATTACTTAATTAGCCCATGTACCAAATTTTTATGGAATGTTTTTTTTCTCTTTTGTTTTCCAGGGCTTTAACACTGGGATTGTCAACAGTTTTAGACTGCATCCTTTATGGCAAGGTAAATATGTGTGCGGTGTGTACAATTATATGCACATTATTATATCATTTTAACAATGCTTATAAAGAATAAAAGCAACTGGATCAAAAATACCAATTGTGCATTTGATCCCTTCTTAAATCATGCTTGAGACTGAGTTAAGGCATTCCCTACAATACAGTGCTTCCTTCTCCTTAGTGGACGCTGGTCCAGCTGAACTTCCTCAGGTTTAACATCTGGCATAATGTGGCAGAGTTCTACGGCTCTCACCCGTGGCACTGGTACTTCACGCAAGGCTGCCCTGTTGTTCTTGGCCCACATCTCCTCTTCTTTCTCCACGGATGCACACTGACACCAAAAAGATACAGGATCCTTCTGGCAGCGGTGATTTGGACAGTCTTAATTTACAGGTGTGTGAGGACTTATCTATGCTATATGCTGGGTGTGAGATGTCATGGCCTACTGCAGCCCACTGGCTGAGAGATAAAATCACTGTCCTCAACGCGGCCCCTTTAAAATATCTTGTGTGATTGTGTTTCCGTCTAGTTTGCTGCCACACAAGGAATTTCGCTTTGTTTATCCCGTGCTGCCCTTCTGCATGCTGTTTTGTGGTGAGTGCTCACAGGTGTTGCATTATGCAGAATTACAAAACTACCGGTAGAACCAAAACTGCACGATTTCTCCTCCCACAATCAAAGGAGAAGTGCTGCTTTTAAAACATCAGTGACCTCCCTGAAAGCATGAGAAAGCACCATCCCATCGGGGGGTCAAAACTGTGCTGAGAATATTTGTTGAGTTTCTGCATTTACTGTGGGGATTCATTTTACGGTGCATTTTTAAGTACTTGTTTTCTCAGTTTTTGATCGATTAAGCTAATAAAATGTGCTATGAAAATGGCATGTCAGTAGATTCGTTTATAACTTTTGAAGGGTGAAGGCATTTATACAAATTTCTTAAGCATTTTAATAAAGACACATAATGCAAATCCTCTTTGTGCATTAAGTACCATCATCTTCATTTCAGGCTTTTCCCTGGCCAGCCTGAAGTCCTGGAAGAGACCAGCAGCAGGTGCCCTGGTTGTTATGAACCTGTTACCCGCTCTGTACACGGGACTAGTCCACCAGCGTGGGGTTCTGGATGTCATGGGCCACCTCCAGCAGCTGTGTCACACTGCTACTCCCCAACCAGATGTTCTTTTTCTCATGCCCTGTCACTCAACACCCTTCTACAGGTAATGGCCTTGACACCTTGTACTCCAGGTGCCCCCCTAATAAGATGACTGCGCTCTCCGTTTTTCATGTTCTCTCCTCTCATGTAAATGTATTCATTGTGAAATTTTAAAAGTTAACTCTGAAACTCCAATCTAACTCTAACTCTAAAATGTCACATGTAGCCACATCCACTGCCCTATCAAAATGCGCTTCTTGGAGTGTCCTCCTGACCTCAGTGGAAACAAGAGTTATGTGGATGAGGCGGACTTATTCTTTGCCAACCCGAAGCGTTGGCTGGAAGCCACTTTCACCCAGCAGGCATTGCTCCCCTCCCACCTCGTGCTGTTTGATGTACTGGAGAAGGTATGGTCTGTTTTGCTGTCACACTACTACAGAGTGCAACAAGTATGGGTGGTGATTCTTTGTATGCTTTTTTTCCCCCCATAGGAAATTCTTACATTCTTGGAAGTAAATAAATATGTACGTCATCAGGAAGTGTTTCATTCGCATATTCCCGATGGTCGGGTCGGAGGACACATCTATGTTTATGAGAGGACTTTGAACGATGCCTCTGATTAATTATGTAAATCAGCTTGGCATTCACTTTGATGATAAAACAAAGACTTGCTGCGTGAGCTGTGTAAAGGGATATTTGTGTGGAAAAAGCCTACCTTTAAAATAGCTGTTATCAGCCGACTGACACCAAGTCAACGAATTGCAGTGAAACTGTTTACATCCTTTTCTTATTGACTGTTGTTAAGCTGTTTTTATCTAAATATAATCATTTGGTTGTCGGAAATATGAGACCTTAGTTGAAGGAGGTCATGAAAGAATAATAATACCAGTAACCAGGCCTATAAACCTCCAGAACCAACCACTGGTGATGTTACAATAAATCATCTTACAAAGTTTCACTGTCACAGGAAAGCCTTGTTTTACTTTTATGCACATCTGCTTATTTTCATCCAAACAATGGAAAGAAACTCACAGGAGAACTCGGCTTTTATTAGACAACTACTGCATTGCTTTCTTCCCCTCCTAACTGCAATCTAAAGGAAAATCCATCAGCCCAAGGAAGACAAACCACTACTGGAATGTTAAATATTAATGACAGCACAGGAAAAGCAACTCCAAAGCCATTAAACATTAGCTCAGTACTTCCTGATGAATATCTATTTAAAGGGTGGCAAAAGAGTATCAGTTCTCACAATATGGATTGTAAGATAAGCCTTTCCTACAACTGGTATAAGTGCTTAAAGTTTTTTTATACTGTGATTAAATTTTAACTTATCTTGTTAAATTCCAAGCAGAGTCAAATGTGTATTTCAGAATCCTTTGGTCACAAACCTTTCTTTGAATTCTGGGCTATAGTGATTTAAAACTTGAATCACTATTTGCTAATTTTAAAACAGAAGGAAAACTTGCCTGAAAAACAAAAAAAAGAAAGTACCACGATTAACAGATCTAATTTGAAGTTAATATATATTTAAGAATCCTATGTTTTACTCAATAAATGAAACCTCAAAACTTGGGCCAGCCTATTATAATAAATAGCCAAATCTGTTTTCTTTCAGATTGGATTTACACAGTAAAAAATAAGTGCTGTTCAGTTACAGAATCTGTAAAATCTTCCAGTCATAGGCAATTCAGAGCATTGCACTGCCAGCCAGACTTCGTCAATGACGCAAGCATTAACAGGTACTAATTAACCTTCATGTTTTAAACTAAGGAATTCACAACTATTCCCCACAAGGCAAATTAAAACGCATTAATCTCAATGTCAATAATTTACAAAACAATATTGCAGCAATTATGCGTCGCTGAATCATGCCACTCATAGGAAAGAAAAGACACGTTTCACAATGCGCAAACAAGCCCAGTGCTGTGGTACTGCACAGCAAAAGGAGGTCAGTCAGCCAGCGGCAAGGCTGCATTCCTAAATCCGCTCGGACAGAGAAACTGTGCAAAATCACAAAACGGAGAAATTAAATATCTGCCTCAAACACATCTATAATATGAACTGTAGCAATGACAGAAATTCAAGAAAAATGTTTATATGAACTATTCTTTTCTTTTTTTAATATTTGGGATCAAGTGGCATCGGCCCCAGCTGGATTTTAACATTTGGCACGTGCCTCCCAGAGCTATGGCCTGGCCTGCTCCACTTCCTCTCTGCCTGGGGACGAAGGTGACTCCGCAGTGGCCGGTGCTGGTACCGCTGCCTTGTCTGTCCGTCTTCTCTACTTTTTGACACTGGCCTTTCAAGGGGTCTACTGCAAATTTGCAAACAGAGATAATACGCGCACAGATACACATACATGTGTACATACATACATTTATGCAGGCACACGTATAAACAAACATCATAGTAAAATGTTTCCCCCTTCAGTCTGCCGTGTCTTTTTTTTAATCTTCACAATTCGTGCAGAGCATTCACTGAATGTGTAGGAATTACTGACTTTCCAACCTATCAACAAACAGAAAAGCATGGCACACTGAGTACGCAGTCATGCAATTGGAAAAAAGCATCGTACTCGAAGCATATTAATGAATCCCCCCAAAAGCATGCAAAAGAGTACCCCTTATCCCTTCTAGATCATTCCTTTATGACACAATGCATTTTATTCCACTTCAATTTTTAAAAAGTCAATCTAAACCAAAAATAAAAACCACACATGCTAGATTAAATTGTGCAATTAAAAACTGAACTCACCTAGGCCCATATTGTTTTGAATAGGTATCTCCAAAAAAGTGCCTGTAGACATAATCATCAAGATCTTCAAACACGTCATCGTCATAGCGCTGGTACTCATCCATATCCTCCAGGTAGTCCTCCACACCGCTGACGAAGTCTGTGAACAGCATCTGGTCATGGATAAACACGCCGTTGTGAAAGAAGCGATTGATGAAGCTCTCCAGCTCCCTCCAGTGGTGGAAGTGATCCACTTCTTGCTGGAGATAGCTTTGAATCAGCTGATTGAACTCATCTGCTCGGATGGGTTCCAGAGCTTTGTTGAAGAGGCTCATGGATTCTTGATAAGCACAGTCGAACACACCAGAGCAGCCCTTGGATGTACTGCTATAATCCCTTTGTTCTGAATCTTGAGGAGCTTGGTTTCCTGACTTCCTTGTGTTAGAACCTGCTTGAAAAGTATCAACAGTTGATTTTCTTGGGTGCCGATGGAGAGGCCTTTGGGGCCAGGAGTTGTCATCCGAGGTTTTGGGTTTGGGCTCCCTAGAACATTCTTGCTGCTTCTGAAAATGTTCAGCTTTAGTATCCTTCCTTTCATGATATCTCCTCTGATGAGGCCGCCGAACCTTGTCAAACATGTGTGTGGCCGAGTCCTTGAAATGACGGAAGGTAGACTTGACGGAGTCTGAGAACTTGCGGAGGTTCTCCTTGACTGCCTCCTTGGCCTTTTTGATCTGCTCCTTGTGATGGTGTACAAACTCCTTGGTGGAATTCTTCACAGCATCGAACGTCTCCTTCACCTTGCCCAGCACACTGTCCTTACCCTTCTTCTCCTTCTGCTGGCCGTCTCCCTTCGTACGCTCCTCCTTGGTCTCGACATACAGCCTCTCCCACAAGTCAGAGCGCTGCTGCTCAAAGCTAAGCTTCTTCTCCAGCTCCAGCAGACGTGAGTGAAGCTCCTCAGTCTCCGTGTCGGCCTCACCCCCAGCCCCTGCGTTCTTGCTGCTCAGCTGCTCCACCTCCTCCTTCAGCCGGTCAGTCGCCCTACGCTCCTTGTCCAGTTCCCTTCGCAGCATCTGGGCTTCTGCCATCAGCGTCTCCTTCTGGCTGAGGAAGCTGCGGATTCGCTGCCTCTCGTCCTCCAGGTGACCCTTCAGCCTCCGGTTCTCCGTCAGGACGGCGTCGGCTGCCTCTCCCTGCTCTTCCAGACTCCTGATCTGTGCCCGGAGGTTGAGTAGCTCCTCCTGGAGAGAGGAGACTGACTCTTCCTCACGTTCCAGGGAGTTTTTCAGCTGCCGGTTTTCTGTTGTCAGGTGCTTCTCACGAGATTCCACCTCCTTCATCTGCTCCACGGTCTGCTGGAGGTGCACAGACAGGTCATCCTTCTGGGCCTAAATCAGAAATAGGCACAGGGGCACATTTATACGACATCCTGTGATCCATAACGTGCCCGTTTTAGCCTTTGAGTGAAATGGTCGTACCTAAAGTGTTTACCCTGTTAGATGCGATATGAAACAAGCAAAAATCAAACAAAAATGGCGGGACATGGCGAATACATTTCAAAAGAAACTGCTCACACAAAGCCAACACTGGTGAATTTTGTTGCTGAACCGGAATGCAATTCTGTCATTTTTTTTATAACAACATTCTTCTGCTGGTATCATTTTCTTCAGGTATGCCACTGTCTCTGAAGTGCTTGCTGCTTAATTAGCTACAATATTAACAAGAATTACCTGTAGCTGGGCCTGTTTGAGTCTAAGCTGATGGTTCTCTTTAGTTATCTTATCCATAATGCCTGTCAGGGACAACAGCATGTCGCTCTTGTCCTCTAGGTCTTCCTGGAGCCGCTGAACCACTTCCTAGACGTGTGGAAACAGCGTCACCAGCGTGGGGAAGAACAGGCCTTTGCACAAACTCAGAGGCTTGCCATTCAGAGACCGACATGATGTTGAGAAGATTGCGAGGGGTTAAATGCTCCAGAAAGTGCACTTGTGTTTTGCAGAGGGACACCAAGAGCAGGGAAGCGCTTAGCTGTGCTTGGAATTAAGATAACGTGACTGAATTTTCATTTCTCAACTGGCCATCAATTCATTACCTTTCTTGGTTACGTGAGAAAACAAAAACTGACTACTTCTACAGTGAAAATGTCTATGCCGATTTCTCTGTGACCGGAGGCAAACTAATTCAGACCATAATACACTGCACGTAAAAATGTGATTCTCATTTCATGGTTTGAAAGGGAAGTTGTTTCCAAAAAAACAACTTTCTCCTTGCCAAAGACGAGAGGATAAGAACTAAGAATTAGGAAATCAATAAAGCTGACACAAAGTTCACCAAAACAGATGACATGACAGACCACAAGGAAGCCTTCAAAGATGCGACAGGAAAGACAGGCAAAGTGCAGTGTTATGCCAAAATAAGCAAGCATTTCCTCAATGTGTGTTAAATGGACCACAGCGTTAGTGGCGATCGTGGGGTGATCAAAGTGTTTAAAACTGCTTCAGCGGTCGATCTGCTGAGCTCGCGTAAGGATGCTACCCACATTCCTGACCTCGCTCTTTGTCATGACGTCCTGCTCCCGCTGACACAGGCGCGGGTCGCCCTTCATCTCTGACAGCTCGTTCACCCTGAGTTTCTCCACCACCTTCTGTCTCTCCTGAATCTGCACGGTGCCTGTGAAACAGAAAAAAAAAAAAAACTGATGATCTGCACTTCTAAGCTCCGTCTAAGAAGATGAAGGAAAACTCCAAGCAGTTAAATAAATATCTTTTTTTAAAACAGGCCTGAGAAGAAGGTGAGGTCCTATCTAACTAAGTAACTAAGGTGCCTTAAACGGTCACACTGCAACGTCACACGGCACCAGGACTCGGGTGTCTGGCAGCCAGGACTATCATGCCCGACACTAGCTAGCAAAGCATCCCTGCCACAGCAGTGACCCATTTGTCATCCACACTCTCACCCTCAGAGCAACATGCAGGGTCTGTGTTCATTCCAGGCCGCTGAAGACCTCACCCATGCTGATGGGCTTTGCCATTCACCACCATGAACATGGGACACACCTTCAGGCTCCACCATGGAATGAATGCTCTTTGCCACATAAGGCTACCGCATGAAAGAGCCACCTGGCTCTAGTTAAAAGCAAAACAGGCATCATGCATTACCAAGGGCTTGCCATGCACTGCAATCAAGTTCTAAAAAAATGTAATCACATATTCAGTTCACTTTGCCCAAACCACCTCAGTGAGGATACATTTGACTGAGTTCTCCCATCCAGGCAGTTTGATTCAACCCCACTACTTCATACCTTCAAATTTCCCTGGAAAGCAAAATCAACACAACTTTCTGGAAAATGCCAACTGGGCCAGTTATCAGAGCAAACGACACAAAAAAGCCCCCTCGTTTTTCTGACCGACAGAACTGAACAAAATTTATATTTTGCAGTCAGACGAACTAACTGCTCTCCCATGTGATGTCGTCACTCATTTCCTGCAACGGTTCTCAAAGGCTTGGCTGTGGTTTGTGCTTTTAATGCTCATGTGGCAGCTAAATAAATATTTATCCCCATATGGACTGACTGCATTATTACAGTATTCATTTGCACACACTGTACTTTACATTACTTTATTACGCAACAGGACACATTCTGTGACTCATAATATATATATATATACGTATATAGATTATATATATATATATATATATATATATATATATATATTCAGCTACAGAAAAGGGCCGCGAGGGGTGAAGCAGGTGCCTGGGGCCCGGTGCGTGTCTCACCGTAGAAGTGCCCGAAGCCCATGCTGATGGCGATGACCAAGGCCAGCAGGATGCACTTGTTGAGGGTGCCGCTGACGTGGCCCCGGGGAGGGGGCCCCGGTGGCTCCTGCGGCTCCGGCGGCTCCGGCTGCTCCAGCTGCTCGCTGTGCAGCTCCTCCGCCCCGGCCTGGCTGACGGTGGGTCTCCTGCTCCTGCGTCTGCGCAGCGCGGGGCTCGGCTGCGCTTCCGCCTCCGTTTCGCTGCTGCTGGAGTCGGCCGCAGGGGGCGAAGGCGGGAACGCTGCGGTACAGGGGGGCAGACGCGGTCAGGGGAGGCGCAAGACGCCCCGCCACGGGCCGAGCACCTGCCGGCCCGTTTGCTCCTAATGTAAGGAAAAGATAAATCCCCTTAAAGACGCCTCTTCCCCCATTCACACCTTTATACTGTAGTAATGAAAGGTCCTTCCATTCCTTAAAGCGCTGCAGTCTCGCCCCTTAGTGGCACCTAGCAGGGGCTCCATTCCTCACCCCGCCACCAGTTACAGAAATGCTTCACAAAGCTCGCCCCGCACAGCACATCACTCATGAATCATTACGGAAAGAGCGGAAAGAGCAGACGCACACTGCCCTGTGGGTTGCTGGGAACAGCTCTTCCCTGGGCTAGGCTGGTATATAGACTAAACACACCTCAGTGCTGTGCACCACACTGCCGTTCTATAAGGGCAGTTATACAGTCTTCTTGCTCTCTCAGCACAAAGCCTTAGAGACAGCGTTATTCTGCCAGAATTACTACGATAACTGTAAGTGGCATTTCTAATCAGGGCAACTGAACATTGCCTTGAAAGCAGTCCCTGACTGACACCATCTGTGACCTTCACAACCAGGAATTAAACAGAAATCTCAGGGAACAGATAATGAGAAAGGACCCAGGACAGAGGAACGCTGGCAAACTGCTTTGCAACACTATCTGACAGCCTTCTAAGCCCCCCCCCCCCCATCATCTCTCTGACACGTCATGTGATCAGGGATTTCAAAAGCCGGTTTGGGAATCACACTGGTGTTGCACAACAAAACTAGGAGGTAAACAAGGCAGTGCCCATATCAGGTTTATCGCTGGACACAAAAAAAGCTTGACAGGGTGAACATACGGGCAAGCAGAGCAGAATTCATGGTACCTTTGGCTTGGTCCAACATTCACACTCATAACAAAACAAAGATTAAAAAAAAAATACATTCTAAACATAGTAAGATATCTGTGAACATGGAGCATCAAACAAAGAAATGTGGCAAAATTGACTTTGGAACATGCCTACCTTGCAATCTTCCAACGGCCAAGTCAGAAGAGATACATCAGAATGGTATTAACAGTAAATATGTGTGTGCTTCACCCAGTGAACCAGTTCCACAACCTTCAGCGTGTTTACTTTCCATCCCGGGCGTGCACGCTCACAAAGGCAGAAATACAGATGCCGTCACACATGGCACAGATGTTCACTAGAGGTCGCAAAAACAGAGGAGCCTTCAAAGGCCCAAGGCCTGTTTTAATACCCAGGCAGCAAAACACCCTGACAGTGGCTTATGGAGCTAGTCACAGGGCGGATTCTACATCAAGAGCGCCGGACACACCAGCAGGATCCCTCAGAGAAAGCCACAATAGGGCAGGTACCAAACAATATCATTTTGAAGCTTATGCCCGAGACCCCCAGGAAGCCTCCAAAAGCTTTAATTTGTGCTGAAAAGCAGAGGAGTGAAGCAATACTTTTGGCAGCCTCGTTTCTCTTCTTCTTCCAATGACTCCTTCCCACCCTGTTCCCTGGAGTCACTGAACAAAAGAGCCATTCGAGCGCATGTTTAAAAGATTTCACTGACCATGTGCTCCAACATATTTTACAATGCGAATATCGTAGGATTCTTCTCTACAGTTTTATCGGTGCCTCATCCTGTCTGTAACAGGCACGCGCTCACAGAACGGACCCGGAAAGCGGGACGGTTCTGCTTACGGCTCTCGGTGCTGCTGAAGGCGTACTGACTGCTGGAGGAGGTTCCCATGTAGAGCTCCTCCATGGCGGCAGGGGCTTCCTGCGCCCCACCCTGCTCGGCCGGCGACGGCTCCAGCGTCACGATGTCAGAGTGATCGCTGGCGCTCAGGGTGACCTGCTCGTCCCCGGCTGCCTCTCCCACCACCTGAAACAGGGACCAGCAGAGCCCCTTAGTATCTCGGGCTTTACTGCACTACATGACAGGTAAAACACACAGATACAGGTTTCATTCTTTGCAAGGAAATGCTGCTCATGGATTTTGATTCGAGTGAAACAATAATAATTATAATTATAATTAGCATTACCATCTACCTATCTCTCTATACATCTTCCATAGCTGTCTATACAGTTCAGGGGCACAATTAGTAGTATTATCAGTATTATCATCAGATACTAGTATTATCATCATCAACAACTTTCCTGCCACTTCTCCTAGTAAGATTCATAGTTATCATTATGATTATTATTAAATTATTATTATACCTCTGAGAGGGGTAGATTTTCTTCTAAACCATCTTTCAAGGTGGAATCAAGCGATATCTCGGCCACCTCTTCAGTGCACTCAGCTAAAATAAAAAAGGCTGTGATTTTAATCATAAAATTTGCAAGGTTTACAAGTTTGGAAGAAACAGCACATGTACAAGCTGTTTATCTCTATGAGGCTCAACTAATTATTTTAATGTAATACTACAATTTAATTATACTGGCTTACTGCAGCAGCGCCACTTTCTTATGCTGTATTGCAGCGGTCCCCAACCACCGGGTCGCGGACCGGTACCGGTCCGTGGGTCATTTGGTACCGGGCCGCACAGTAAAAAA